>CM031243.1:706015334-706369114 GCA_018340775.1 Taxus wallichiana var. yunnanensis | reverse complement strand
TGAAATGACTCTAAGGGTGACTATACGTACCCAAAATTGTAAAATCTTGTATTGTGGAAGCAAAGTGTGATAAATGCCCCAATGATGATACGAGTCTCTTCGCAAGGTGTTCGGGATCAGAAAGAGCTACTCAAATGTGCGTTAACATCCCGCATGACCCTTCTAGCCCTTGCGTGTTTTGTTTTCCCCTTTTTCCCTCTTTTCTTGCCCCTTTTCTCTTAAGTAACGAAACCGCCGCCCTGCCTCGGGCGGCGGTCTGCTAACCGCCGCCCTGGACAGGCAAAGCGCGATCAGTAACCGCCGCCTAAGCAGGCGGCTGTCCTTACACGTTTTCCGTAACGCTTTTGACGTAACTCGCGTGAAATATCACATTTCACCAGCTTTCTTTGCCGACTTGAGCATGCATTTATGTTTTTGGTCCCCTGGAATAGTGTTTTTCCTTTGTTTATTGTTTAGGAGTTCAGTTTGGTTTTGATCTTTGGGTGATTGAATTCCTATAAATGCATGGCTTGTGCTCAAGCAAATGGCCTCTCTCAAGTTTTGTTTTCTGGATTCCTCTTTGCAATAAATTTAGTTTTCCTTTGCTTAGAATACTTAGTTTTCTTCATTGCGTGTTTTGGTTAGTATTGTGTTGCAGCTGGTAAGCCACATATCCATCTTGTGCAAGTGCAGTCATTACTTGAGGCCACCAATTTTACTCCAATCTTCTCATTCTCAGTGTTGTGGTCTGTTAGTTTGTTTGGGATTGATAGTGTAGTTCATTTCCTGCTTAGTTAGCATTGATTAGCTGTTGGTAAGCCACATATCCAACTTGTGCAAACAGTGTTGTTGTTTTATCTAATCCATTAGAGTAGAATAGCTCAGGAAGCCATTAAAAGTTGCAGGTTTTCTCTTCAAACAAAATAGTTTTTAGGTTCTGGATGCTTCATGTTACTTGACTTGCGATAGATCCCGCTAGGAATTGCATAAGCCAAGCTCTGTACTCTTGCGCTATCCCTCTCCTACCCGCGTTTTATTCAGTCAATGTCCCAAGCTGCCTTTATCCAAATATCTATTCCTGTTGATGCTAGCATTACACGCTTTTCTGGATTCACGTGAACACGAAAGAACGAAGAGATCACACTGAGGGGGAAGATCACGTACACTATCGGATTCGCCACTGTTCTGCGTAATCCAGGTTCTATCTTTCAAAGTTTTAGTTAAATCTTATCAAATAAAGTAGTTAATTACTTTATTTGATTAATTCTATTCTCAATATTGCCAAGAAGTGGGGATTGATAGTTTACGAGAAACTATGATTCATTCCTCACTTCTAAGGTAGGATCGAGAATCTTGCTAATAGATTAGCTATTTCATTGTTTAGAATAGATTTACAAAATTGCACAGACAAATAACCACACTCGGTTATCTTGTTTGTTTTAAGTTATTAGTTAGTTATCAATTCTAAATATTTTAAATAGCTGCTTCCTTATAAATCGTCAGAAAATACAAAAAAGAAGTTACATATGCTAGAAGTATACTTAGATTTCACTTTATTATAGTTTGTTTTATTACTGCTTTTGCATGACAATTACGGGACCTAGGGAGCCCAGGGAATATATCTTCGAGCCAATCGTACCTCAGCCCAATCTCATAGCGGCAATAACTGACATTGACCAGAATCTTAGGATACAAGTCTTCCAAACAACAACAAATTTTCAACAGGTCAGGTTTCATTTAAGAGGATTAAACATAGAAGACGACCAAGCACATACATTTTGGTCAAATCGACCAAACTATAGATTACCCTAGGAAAACATACACATGACTCTAGAAAGGTTTGAAAGAGAAAACGTTCGGGTGTGATCCCTTAGTTCCACAAACCGGATAAGAGACACCCTCACAGACATAGATACCGGCCTAAGAATCCAAGTTGCAAGAACACTGTGAGGTATTCCGAGAAGATCGCATGTTTGTTGATTCTCAACATAGAGGCTGAAAAAGCGTATGATTATTGGATACGGGGATCGGGACTTGATTCCACACATGACCATAGCTGGTCCACAACAACCACGAGTCTACGGTTGTGACCCACAAATCCCACAACCTAACAAATCCATAAGAAAATTAGACATAGACAACGGCCTCACGCACACTTTGGTATTCCAGTCTACTCCACTTCCACCTATTATCATTGAACAAGCTGTCCTTGCTAGATACAACATGACTAACGAAGCTAGAGAGTTTGGACTAGACGAAAACGTCCATAGAGTTAACTATATTTAACATTCACCATATGACCATATCGGGAGAAATACACGAAACCATCCCAGGTCATTTCCACGCATTCCACAACCCATAGATCGAATCACGCCAGAGCTCGATATTGATTGGAGCCTTCGAGCAGTCATCCTTGCTGATCGATCTATCACACCGGTCCAGGTTAGAAGGGCCTTCTTTGCCTTAGATTCGCAAATTCCATTAGTGCGTGTTGAAGACATTAGATTGCCTAACTAGTCTGTCCGTATACTACCTATATTCCATCCCCACCGGCTGTCTCGGCACGACCTCGGGAGGTCGGGTACGCGGAAGAGTCACTTGTAGATTCCCATGCTCGCTTGTCGCTTTTCCGGCGTACAAAATTGGTGAACCCGACGTGAAACAAACAATTGTTTCACCTTCTGTATCTCATTAGCCTTCACATCAGCTTCACCAACAAAATTGGTGAACCCGACGTGAAACAAACAAGATTAGTAGAACCGACATAAACTGTCTACTTTCTTGTCTGGAGTCATAATATTACACTTTCACTTTAGTACGCCTTCTTAGAACCGCTTCATTAAGCTTTCATAAATCACCTTCGCTTCTTCCCATTATTCTGCGGGTATTCATATACCCCCCGAATATGTCGGGATTTGATGCATATGGCAGACCCCTCCTGGGTCTTGAGGCATACTATGCCCAAAAAAATAGACAATCATCACCCTCACTCTCAATGTGGGGCGACAACTATTCAACTAGTCAGTTGTCAACACAAACTCCAAGGACTAGATATAGCTCGTCCTTCCAAGCAGAGGGGTTGGAACAACTCACTCAAACACAAACAGAGCCTTCAGGCTCGAATAATATGACATTCACTGGAGAATCTGTTTCATCTCCTCAGGTGCTACTTAGACCACATATTAGTAGACAATCAGACCCATACTCGGTTCTAGATGACGAGTACTCAACGCGTTATTCCCAAAATGAACAATGCTCTCAAGGCATGTACCCACCTGTGGGAGGTTTGCAAATACAGCCCGAGTTCTCTCCTCAAGAAAATACCTCTATGCCATCACGTATAGAAAATACTCTCAGAGATGCTTGGCAAGATAACGATCAATTCATAGCAGGATATCACATACCTCCACAAAACCATAGTATACAACAAATGCCACCAAGGCAGAATATCGTGACTTCACCAAACGAAGTCATTTCAACTCTAATAGAGAAGGTTAGAGGATTAGAACTTGCCCAAGCAAGTCAAAATTCGAAATTCATACAAACAGGGAGTTCCAATCCTCCGCACCATCCTAGCCAAGTAGATCTCCTCACAGGAGTAGGCACGTTAGGCATGACTCCTCAGTATTCACAACAAATGCCAACTAGACCCACTATCGCTAGCACTGTTCCTCCAGGTCTAGTACAGAGCAATCCATTCCTGGATAGTACCCCTTCGTACTTAAACATGTACTCCAAATCGCCACAAGGGGATATGTTCTCCTCTCCCGGCATGTTTGCCCAAATACAGGGGTTGCCTTATGCCCCTGCCAACGCGTACGTTACGCCATATCAACAACCCGTTCCGCCACCGCCCCCTCAACAGACACCGTCAATGGTTGAAACATATGCGATAGGAACTTACTCAGAATATTTGAAAGAGCCCTTAGATTTCACCATACGAAGCGTTATGCTTCCAAGGCCTCTTCCCGATTTGCCCAAATACAAAGGAGAGGGAGATCCAAATGCGCATATCAAAGCTTACGCTACAGCCATTCGAGAATTACTCCCATGGGATGGGGTTGTTGCTAAAATATTCCCCAAAACGCTGGAAGGCATTGCTCTCGATTGGTATTACCGAATACCCGAGGCTTCCATACATTCGTTTAAACAACTTGTGTTTGAGTTCATCAAAGCCTTCGACATGAACAAACTGGTGAGAACAGGAATTAGGGAGTTCTTACACATCAAGCAAGAACATAACGAATCTGTCGCCCATTTCATCCAAAGGTGGCGTACAGTCCTTTATTCCTCGGCAAGCGCTCCAAATATGGATCAGATGGAACTATGCGATTTATTCCTTCATTCTCTTAGTAGAGAAGTGAAGGAAGAAGTCCAGAAGTTCCCACTAAGAACTTATGACGAAGTACTCGAGAGCGCTCTGTGAATAGATCAGGCGGCAATAGATAGTGGTCGTAAGACATATGGAGCAAACGGTAGGTTGATTACCTCTAACCAAAATACTACGACTTACCCCACAAATGTCAATCAAGGACCTAAAATCCTTAACAAAAATCGGGGTGTAACAACAGACGGAGTAACCGACCAGCCCAAAAAGGTAAATATAGTCAGTACTCCATCACAAACAAACAACCAAAGAAACAACAACTTTACCCCGACAATCAACGCAGTGGATTTTAACCATCCGCAACAACAACAACAACGGCGTAATCCCATACAGGGGCTAAGCCAAAATTCAACTAAGTATCAAGACCAAAATTCAAGCCAGAAACAACAAATGCAGAATTTTAATCCTAATAGGCAACAGTTTGATCAAAATTTTAGGCCACAATACAAACCAAACCAACAAAACACGAATTACAATCCCAATTCTTATTGTGGTTTCCATAAAATTCAGGGGTCATGACACTAGAACGTGTCGTGACTACAACAAGTTCATGCAACGTTTACCGGAAGAACAAAGACAGTTCTTCACAGATTTGTTTTTGGCAGATCCTGTATCATCACCACCCAATACGCTCGCAGGGGCAGTTTCCCCTCAAAACGCACCCCTGAAGATCTTTAACGATCCACTCCCAAATCACGATAACAATAGATTAAATTCAACTGGAACAAACAAGGGTGCAATGACAGGAAACAACGATCATGAGGCCTCGACTTCGCTAAATCCATTAGTTGCACCACAACTAGGAGTCAACCACGACCTAAGGTAGTTGGATTGGTAGAGTTAGACTCGGAATTACCCATTGAAGCTGTAACAAGGACACGAGAATATTTTTCTCAACCAAGTCCAAGCCACTTGCCAGAAACGGATAACATCCAGCAAATCATAACAAAACCTGTGGGTGCTTACGATTTAATTAATGATCTAACAAAAACCTTCTCGCATATTTCGTTCCTTGACTTGCTAAAGAACTCCCCTGCCCACAGGGCTGCTCTTTTAGAAGCGTTAGGTTTAGGTCATTTAATTAATATCACTCCGCCACCTGAAACACAGGTAAATCATATAGACTTTGATGTTCATCCTCCGGGACAGGCAGATAGAGATGTCGAATTCATATTCGAAATAAGTAAAATGCCTACGGACGCTGAGATTGCTCGCCGAGGCGATCCACGCCTTACACTTACAAGTATGGGTTGGCTCTCTTCCAGCAGAAGACCTCTGCATGGTGGAAGTGGAATGCACAAACGCAATGAACCCCCTAACCTCTATATTCCCAGCTAAGTATTGGACTCTCCATTTTGATGGGGCTAGGTGCCGTTATGGAGCAGGGGTAGGTATAATTTTACTTCACCAGAGGAAAAAGTCCTGCCTTTTGCCTTTAACTTAAATTTCGAATGCACAAACAATAGCGCTGAATACAAAGCCCTCCTCCTTGGTCTCACCTTAGCCAAAAGAATCGGTGTTGATAATATCAGAGTCTTGGGAGACTCACAATTAGTGGCAAACCAAGTCTCTGAGGTATATGAAACTAAAGCTGAACACTTACAGCTTTACAAAAATGCCATATTAGATTCAAGCAAGGCATTCAACTTCATATCTATTGAAGCAGTTCCCCGAGAGGAAAATCTTCTCGCAGACTCAATAGCAACTTCAGCATCACGTTTTACTCCAAACAATGAGTTAAAAGATACTCATTTCACCGTGTCCATTCGTGACGAACCATTGATAAAAAAACGACAAATCCCCTTTCAAGCGAAAGTGAATCTACCACCCCAAACCATATCGATAATGATATAGCCGCTTTGCAATACTTAAACGCCTATGCAGCATTGCATCTTTCCTATCCTATGCTAGATTTGTCCTTAAATCCACATTCCTCTTCCTGCTTCGGAAATCCCATGATGAGTTTTCCTCACAAAAAGAACCCAGCATATACATGGTGGAAGATGGGGATGATTTGGATTTACCCCCAGCACCGCCTGAGTTCGAAGAGGGTAACGCCTCCTTGATCGAAGAAACGATCGATGTCAACATCGGAACGGAGGACGAGCCGAGAATCTTAAAACTAGGATCTTCGTTAACACCAGAAGAAGTAGAAATACACACTCGGATCCTCAAAGAACATCAGAAGGCATTTGCATTTAATTATAAAGAAATGACAGGAGTTGCACCCCACATTGCGGTACACAACCTCGTCACTAAATCAGATGCAAAGCCAATTAAGCAAAAATCAAGACCTATGAAACCCAAAGTAGCTCTCATGGTAAAAGAGGAGGTAATAAAACTCCTTCAGGTAGGATTCATCAAGCCAGTTGACTACTCCCAATGGGTATCTAACATCGTTCCCGTTCTCAAGAAGAATGGAAAGATACGCATTTGCATAGATTTCCGAGACATCAACAAAGCATGTCCTAAGGATGACTTCCCATTGCCATCTATTGATGTCATTGTTGATGCAACAGCTGGGTTTGAGATTTTGTCTCTCATGGATGGATTCTCGGGATACAATCAAATCAGAATATCTGAGCAAGATCAAGCTAAAACTACGTTTATAACTCCTTGGGGAACCTATTGCTATGCGTTGTTATGCCTTTCGGTCTCAAAAACGTTGGTGCCACGTACCAGCGGGCTATGAATTATATATTTCACGATTTAATTCATAAAATCATGGAATCCTACGTAGATGACTTGTTGGCTAAGGCCAAGAAGCGTTGTGACCATCCCGAAGTACTCCGCGTCATTCTTTCACGCCTAATAGAATACGGAGTCACGCTAAACCCAGAGAAATGTGTCTTTGGTGTAACGGGAGGGAATCTCCTAGGTTATATCATATCATCACGAGGAATAGATGTTGACCCAACAAAATCCAGGTTGTCCTCGAAATGGTTCCACCTTCGGATGAATCTGGAATCAGGTCATTTCTCGGAAAGCTGGGTGCAATCCGAAGATTCATCCCGGACTTGAGCTTCGCTATTCATCCAATTAACAATCTACTCAAGAAAGACTATAGCATTAGTTGGACCAAAGATTGCGATGAAGCTTTTAACGCAGTTAAGCGTTTCTGCTATCACCACCAACGCTAATGCCACCTAAGCTAGACCGCCCGTTGATCTTATACTCACGAGCTACCAACGTTTCGTTAGCTTGCATGTTGGCCCAAGAAGACGATAACAAAAGAGAACGCGCGATTTATTTCATTAGTCGAACACTGCTCGACTATGAAACACGCTATACACAAGCAGAGCGAGAATGTCTCGCCATAGTCTTCGCAACCAAACGCCTAAGACACTATATGCTAAATCAAGAAACAAAGGTCATGTTGAAAACCGACCACTTACGAACTTTTCTCACACAAGGGTCTTTGTCTAAAAAGGCTGGGCGTTTTATAACCTTAATGGGAGAATTCGAATTAACTTTTGTAAACCAAAAGTCAGTTAAGGGACAAATCATTGTGGATTGGTTAGCTGATAATCCATTAGATGGAGGTGATCTAGTAGATTTGGATTTTCCAGATGAATGCGTATACTACGTCGAAACCTGACCCGCTATCTCTGAATGCCCTTGGTACGCTGATATCATTAACCATATCATGGACCATACGTACCCGGAAGGAGCTACACCGCAACAAAGAAGGCGGTTACGCATTATCGTAGCTAAGTACGTTATTATAGAGCAAGTTCTCTATCGAAAGGCGTTCGATGGAATGCTCTTAAGGTGTGTCGACATAGAAGAATCCAAGAAGATTCTCTATGAATCTCATAGCGGAGTATGTGGAGGCCACTTCAGGCGGCCACGCCACTGCTCGAAGAATACATCGAATGGGCTATTTTTGGCCCACCCTAGAACATGACGCAATAGAGTTTGTACGCAGGTGTCGCAAGTGCCAAGAATTCTCCCATGAGATTCACATGCCGGCACAAGCTTTGCAACCAATCGCTACTCCGTGGCCCTTTTCTACATGGGGCCTGGACTTGATAGGGAAGTTCTCTCCCTCATCCACAGACGGCCATAATTTTATAATCACGGCCACCTTTGAATATTTCACCAAATGGGTAGAGGCCATGCCTCTTACCACATGCACGGTTACCGTAATCGCCAAGTTCATTTTGAACCAAATCATTTCTGTGCGGTATCCCGCTATCTCTGAATGCCCTTGGTACGCTGATATCATTAACCATATCATGGACCATACGTTCGGAAGGAGCTACACCGAAACAAAGAAGGCGGTTACGCATTATCGTAGCTAAGTATGTTATTATAGAGCAAGTTCTCTGTTGATGGAATGCTCTTAAGGTGTGTCAACATAGAAGAATCCAAGAAGATTCTCTATGAATCTCACATTGTGGGTATGTGGAGGCCACTTGGCGGCCACACCACCGCTCGAAGAATACATCAGATGGGCTATTTTTGGCCCACCCTAGAACATGATGCAATAGATTTTGTACGCAGGTGTCGCAAGTGCCAAGAATTCTCCCATGAGATTCACATGCCGGCACAAGCTTTGCAACCAATCGCTACTCCGTGGCCCTTTTCTACATGGGGCCTGGACTTGATAGGGAAGTTCTCTCCCTCATCCACAGATGGCCATAATTTTATAATCACGGCCACTGAATATTTCACCAAATGGGTAGAGGCCATGCCTCTTACCACTGTACCTGGTTCTGTAATCGCCAAGTTCATTTTGAACCAAATCATTTGCAGGTACGGTATCCCGCAAATCATTATCTTAGATAATGGAACTTCTTTCAAGAATGAGGAAGTTCGTGAACTATGCAACAAATTTAAAATAAGCCATCATATGGCTTCCTTGTATTATCCCTAAGCCAATGGGCAAGCTGAAGCAACAAACAAAACACTGAAATCCATTCTCCTCAAAACAGTAAAAGAAAACAAACGAGATTGGCATTTAAAGTTATATCCGGCCTTGTGGGCCCACCGAACCTCAATAAGAACACCAACGGGAGCGACTCCTTTCTCGCTGGTATTTGGGGCAGAAGCAGTTCTCCCACTTGAGGTTGAAATACCCAGTCTCCGCATTTCACTATAAGGGATTCTGGATGAAGACGCTTACAGAGAAGCACGTCTTTCTCAACTAGAAAGCTTAGATGAAACCAGGTTAGATCTTTGAACAACGACATAACGGGTCTATGCCGACCGGATGTGCGGCAGCAAGTACAACAAGAAGATCTATGAGCGTGACATATACGAAGGTGATCTAGTTCTAAGGTTGGATAGCCGGATCGACAAGAAGACCGGCGAGGGAAGGAAATTCCGGCCCAAATGGTTGGGCCCATACCGAGTCATGAAAGACTACGGAAATGGTGCATACCTCTTATGCACGCTAGAAGGTGAGGAATTTGGCGAAACAGTCAATTCCCTCCACCTCAAATGTTTCTACGCATAAGCAGCTAATGCTACTTATATAACTATCTACATTGCATTTTCATATAGATTAAGATCATTTTGTCCATTTGTTTCTTACACAAATCATGATCAAGGAATCTATTCTCAAGGCAATTCACTACAAACTCATGATGTTGTTGGCATAAACTCTTTAATCATATCTCTCCATTTTCATAATATCATCAATCACTTCAGAATCTTTTATCAAATAAAATAGACATGACAAAGTCTTAACGGTAACCATACCAAGATCTGCAAGTCTTTTCTCGCCTTGATTTCTTCTTAGAATAAGTGTCATTGCCTATGGTCTGTTCTAGAAGCTTCATGGTGTCACATCTATCCCATATGTATATCTCTTTGGAAATAAGGACATACTGACATTTTACTCAAATAAACAAGTCAAACGTTGATCAAACAGAAAATTTTAATTTTACACATTTCCCTACCCCACCAACCTTTGGTGATGAGCTTGCGTCTCTTACTAGTGACGTAGGGTTGGGAAAGGATGGAAATGCCCTTACTTGCCTACAATTTGCCCACGGTGATAAACTCATGCTTCTTACTAGTAGTGTGGGGCCAAGTGTAGGGGGTCCTCTTGACAAATACATGCAAATGGTCATACGCAAGCAATTCAAGCTTTCAAACTTTGAGTCAAAAACAAATGAAACGGATGTTCAAAATTCCGAAAGAGTCAAAAATCCTAAAAAAACCAGATTTTGTCTGCCATGTGGCCATCTACGGGTCTAAGTCTGGATAAACCGCAAGGCAGGTTGCATCCGAAACTATGAAGTAACCCAGGTAGAGTCAGCTTGTAGCTTTCAATTTGGTTCTGTCAAAACTTTGTCTATCTTTCATCACTATCATTTCATCACATTTCATAACTTGCGCCCTTCTTGGCTCTTGGTGATGAGCCCTCGCATCTTACTGGTTGCGTGAAGTTAGGAGTGGGGCAAGTTTATCTGTTCATCATATTTGTTATTTTCATCACTTTGCCAAAACAAACATGAGGTATCCAAATTGCTCACAGAAGCTAAGATTCAAGATTACAATATATCTACATTATCATGTATCAGCATCATGAAACACAAAAGAAAAGTAAAGTAAAGCATTTTCATCATTTGTTCACCATTGCATACATTCTAGGAAGCATACAAACATACATCATAGTATACACAAAGCAATGGAAATAGGAAGGACAAACATGAGTGACAAATTTTGATCCAGAACAAATCCATATATATAAATAATCAATGTTTTCGTACAATGCCATCATGCACTATGCATGGTCAAAACGCTCAAAGAGCCCGTGATATACAAAATAATCTATGATACAAAATATACAAGGGCCAAGTGGCCTCTCGGCCCCTACGCGATCCCACCGGGGCGCGCCTCGCCTAGGACTCGGCTACGCCGCGGCGCTGCGAATGCACGGAGGGCTCGGGGTCCCGAGGAGTAGCCGCGGTCTCACCACGAGAGTGGCTCCTCATAAGGTGCTCGACTGTCCTATAGCCCGCCAAATGCATGCGTAGGGTTGACACCATCTTGGCCCACGTGCCAAACGGGAGCGAAGACGTCGGTATGCCTACTACCGATCTTGAAGGCTCCCGGTGTCTCTGAGATAGCTCGCACGCGGGTCTTATCCATAGGAATCATCAGAGAATCAGTGCATACCCTGCGGATTAGATCCCGCCACTCGTCAGCGATCTCAGTAAAACAAAGAAGAAAAACGAATTAGAAACTAGGCAAGAGGCTAAAAGATACGATATTAAAACACAAGGAGAGATAGCAATTAAAAACAAATCCTAAATCAAACGAACACTGAAAAGAAGAAAGGATAACTTACTCGGATCACCGAGCCTCCAAGATGGGTCACTAGGGCCAACACCGCCGCCGATGCCGCTGCTGGCCCGAGGGGCTGCTCCGTAGTCGGAGCAACATAACACCCCGCAACGGACTCGTCCTCTCCACCATGGCTCTGAGAGAGTGGCTCCTCGAAACTAGAGTCTCTCTCTCTCGCACTTTGCTCAGCCCTCTCTCTGCTGCATGATGTCCCGAGTATCATGCCACTCAGGATCACTGTCATCCGTCTACTCCTCCGACCCTCCCTCTGTAGACTCCTCAAAATCGGAGTCAATGTCTATGGGGTCATCGCTGCTATGAGTAGGACCCGCAGTAATCCAAGTAAAGGTGCCCGAGGCACACCGGCTCTCCCTCTCGGCCCGAATAATCCCCTGGCTGCAATAGGAATGCCAGGAGTAACCACCTGCCCAACCACGGCCTCTAGGCCCCCTCTAGCCTCGCGGACGATCTATAGGACCGGTGCCACCGCTGGAGGGAGTATGCCCATATATGGGAGGCCAAAGCGCTTTGAGGAACCCTTCCGAAAGGATGTACCTCCACCCGTCCCATGCGGTCAATAAGCGCCTGTAGTGGAGCAAGAGATCAATGTAAGAGTCTCCTCTCCCCAAACATCGGCCATAAGCTGTCGGTACAGTGCGGTGTGGCCTCCATATCTACTATAGTGAGGGAAGCAACTGGCTGGTGAGGTGCTCTAAGCACCGACATGTCTGACCATCTGGCTGCCCTCACGGCCCTAGGATCTGCCACCTCCACGCCCGCTGCCATAGGGAATAAACCGCTCATACACCCAACTCATGACTAGAGTAAGGTGACTCAAAGACTGTCCCGTAGACGGACCACCTGTATAAGTCATGGTAGGTGGTCCCCAGAATATCTGCGCCCCAAGTGTATGTCCGGCCATGCCCCTCTATCTGTGCAATGATGGGGGCCCAGCAGTATAATAAAGTATCCCCTCCCTTGTCCCCGATCAGCCTCGAGGCAAGGATCCCCATGATGGCCTGTCGAAATACGGGGATAGGCAAAGAAGGAATGGATCGAACTCTCACTCCCTTCTTCGACCCCGTGGAGATATTTGCATCCCCATGTAACTCGCCTTGTGCAATCTGTGCTCGGGACCTGCTTTGTCTCCAATGTGAGTCTCCTCCCGATGATCGGGACCCCCAGGATACGGTAGACATCCTCCAAAGTGATGGTCCACTCACCGCGGACCCCTGGCAGTCGGAAAGTGTTCCGATCTGCATCCCAATATGAAAACAAGTCACAAAGGATGTGACTAGATGGTGCGACATGAGGCACACGCGATATACGCAGTATACCGGCCCTCTGCAATGTGTCCTCCTCGTCTGGTGAGAGGGCATCCAATACCCCGGGCAACCAATCACACTCCCTCTCTCGACTCCATCTGATATACTCCTCCTCGCCTGCATACACCCAAAAACACACAAAACAGAGCAAGTTAGTATCTAATCAATATCGAGAGAGTCATAAAAGCATATAGAAATGATAAAAATACAAGTACAATCTCCAAAATAGGTTACTTTTGCATTACGTGCAAAACCACCGCCCGAGCAGAGGCGGTTTTTGCAGAACCGCCGCCTTTAAGGCGGCGGTCTCAGTCGCCGCCCGATCGGCGGCGGCGGTCATGTAACTGCCGCCCGGCCGGCGGCGGCAATCGCGGTCCAAAACCCACGCGGGTTTTTAACTCTAAAAAGCCCAAAAAAATGTAAAAAACAACCATTTTAACTAAAAACAAAGCCTACCCAGAGCGCCCCCTAGATGGACCTTTTGAACCTAACATTTTCAAAAATAATCCCCCATTGCAAAGAATTTGCCATTTCAAATTTGAAGAGGGAAAAACACAAAATTGAGGAAAACCAACCTGTGATCTAGCGGGGTGGTGTTCCGCACGTGGAGGCATGCTCACGATCTCACTGCGGACGTTTTGACTCTATTCATGCAAGAAACCGTCACCGTGGGTCCCAGAGCTCAAAATCAATCAAATCGACTCGCGCAAATGAATAGGAAAATGGGCCCACTTTCATATATATAGCGCCCTGATTCATTTTAAATGCCTTTTTCACAGGTTCGGAGCGCCGACGGAGGTAAGTTCCTATCCCCGCACAAATGGTACGTTCTCTTTCCCTATTATTTTAGCATTTATTTTTCAAATTATTGTATCTATCTGCACTTGAGTTCTCTTTTCATTTTGCAGGTAGCGGGAATTTTGGATGGCGTCATTTCGACACACGGACGTGTAAGGTATAACTTCTAAATTCCCATTTCGGGACGGCCATACTCGGACCCACCGTTTACGACTCTTTATGGCTAAAACGCTTCTCCAAGGGGGCAATATGTACGTACCCAAAATTGTAAGGTATCTTATCTTTGCGGGCGGTGTGATAAATGCCCCAATGATGATACAGGTCTCTTCGCAAGGTGTTCGGGATCCAGAAAGAGCTCCTCAAATGTGCGTTAACATCCCGCATGACCCTTCTAGCCCTTGCGTGTTTTGTTTTCCCCTTTTTCCCTCTTTTCTTCCCCCTTTTCTCTTAAGTAACAAAACCGCCGCCCTGCCTGGGCGGCGGTCTTAGAATCGCTGCCTGACAGGCAAGGCAGCGATCTGTAACCGCCGCCCTAAGCAGGGTGGCGGTCCTTTACACGTTTTCCAGAACACTTTTTTGACGCAACTCGCGTGAAATATCACGTTTCACCAGCTTTCTTTGCCGACTTGAGCATGCATTTATGTTTTTGGTCCCCTGGAATAGTGTTTTTCCTTTGTTTATTGTTTAGGAGTTCAGTTTGGTTTTGATCTTTGAGTGATTGAATTCCTATAAGTGCATGGCTTGTGCTCAAGCAAATGGCCTCTCTCAAGTTTTGTTTTCTGGATTCCTCTTTGCAATTCCTTTAGTTTTCCTTTGCTTAGAATACTTAGTTTTCTTCATTGCGTGTTTTGGTTAGTATTGTGTTGCAGCTGGTAAGCCACATATCCATCTTGTGCAAGTGTAGTCATTACTTGAGGCCACCAATTTTACTCCAATCTTCTCATTCTCAGTGTTGTCTGTTAGTTTGTTTGGGATTGATAGTGTAGTTCATTTCATGCTTAGTGTGCATTGACTAGCTATTGGTAAGCCACATATCCAACTTGTGCAAACAGTGTTGTTGTTTTATCTAATCCATTAGAGTAGAATAGCTCAGGAAGCCATTAAAAGTTGCAGGTTTTACTCTTCAAACAAAATAGTTTTCAGGTTCTAGATGCTTCATGTTACTTGACTTGCGATAGATCCCACTAGGAATTGCATAAGCCAAGCTCTGTACTCTTGCGCTATCCCTCTCCTACCGTGTTTTATTGATCGGTGTCCCAAGCTGCCTTTACCCAAATATCTATTCCGTTGATGCTAGCATTACACGCTTTTCTGGATTCATGTGAACATGAAAGAACGAAGAGATCACACTGAGGGGGAAGATCACGTACACTATCGGATTCGCCACTGTTATGCGTAATCCAGGTTCTATCTTTCAAAGTTTTAGTTAAATCTTATCAAATAAAGTAGTTAATTACTTTATTTCAGTTAATTCTATTCTCAATATTGCCAAGGAAGCTGTGGGGATTGATAGTTTCTGAGAAACTATGATTCATTCCTCACTTCTGAGGTAGGATCGAGAATCTTGCAAATAGATTAGCTATTTCATTGTTTAGAATAGATTTACAAAATTACACAGAAAAATAACCACACTCGGTTATCTTGTTTGTTTTAAGTTATTAGTTAGTTGTCAATTCTAAATATTTTAAATAGCTGCTTCCTTATAAATCGTCGGAAAATACAAAAAAGAAGTTATATATGCCAGAAGTATACTTAAATTTCACTTTATTATAGTTTGTTTTATTATCTTTGCTTTTGCATGACAATTATGGGACCTAGGGAGCCAGGGAATATATCTTCGAGCCAATCGTACCTCGAGTGCCAATGTCATAGCGGCAATAACCGGCATTGACAGAATCTTAGGATACAAGTCTTCCAAACAACAAGATTTTCAGTGAGTTAGGTTTCAGATTAAGAGGATTAAACATAGAAGATGACCAAGCACATACATTTTGGTCAAATCAACCAAACTATAGATTACCCTAGGAAAACATACACATGACTGTAGAAAGGTTTGAAAGAGAACAAACGTTCGGGTGTGATCCCTTAGTTCCACAACCAGATGCAGGAGACACCCTCACAGACATAGATACCGGCCTAAGAATCCAAGTTGCAAGAACACCTGTGAGGTATTCCGAGAAGATCGCACAGCTGTTGATTCTCAACATAGAGGCTGAAAAAGCGTATGATTATTGGATACTAGGGATCAGGACTTGATTCCACGCATGACCATAGCTGGTCCACAACAACCACGAGTCTACGGTTGTGACCCACAAATCCCACAACCTAACGAATCCATAAGAAAATTAGACATAGACACTGGCCTACGCACACTGGTATTCCAGTCTACTCCACTTCCACCTATTATCATTGAACAACTGTCCTTGCTGGATACAACAGCTAACGAAGCTAGAGAGTTCTGGACTAGGCCAGAAAACCGTCCATAGAGTTGACTATATTTACCATCCACCATATGACCCTATCAGGAGAAATACACGAAACCATCCCAGGTCATTTCCCACGCATTCCACAACCCATAGATCGAATCACGCCAGAGCTCGATATTGATTGGAGCCTTTGAGCAGTCATCCTTGCTGATCGATCTATCACACCGGTCCAGGTTAGAAGGGCCTTCTTTGCCTTAGATTCGTAAATTCCATTAGTGCGTGTTGAAGATATTAGATTGCCTAACTAGTCTGTCCGTATACTACCTATATTCCATCCCCACCGGCTGTCTCGGCACGACCTCGGGAGGTCGGGTACGCGGAAGAGTCACTTGTAGATTCCCATGCTTGCTTGTCGCTTTTCCGGCGCATACGGTGACGCGTATGGGTTGTGTCACGTTGTACTTGTTGTCATTGTTTCTTGGTGAAGGATTTCTTCTTGTTGCGTATTAAGGTCGGACACTGAAAAAAAGAAGAGTGAAAGAGTATTCAAATATGTGTATATGTGAAAAATCCAATCCAAGTATGTAAAAATGTGTAAAATCATGTAAAAATGTGAAAATTTAGTAAAAATAACATGTGCACCTAATCCGTGATGAGTGAAAAGGATATAAAGTATCTTAAACTATTATAGAACAACAATTTTTTTGGGATATCTCACACTAAAATGATATTTTGGGCGATTTCATGCCAAGTGCGATTTTTGTGTGATCTCACAAAGTGTGAGTTTTTTGGGTGATCTCACGCCATGGAAGAAGAGTATTGGGAAGAAAGGTCTAGTGTTATTCTCCATCCCTAACTTGCTTTCCGAAATTTATACACCACTGCAAATAGTGTGATCCTACTTTGTTCATGTTTGATCTAGTTCAATCCAAGTAGAAAAAGAAGATAGAATGCATTATTCTTGCTGAAGGATTATGCCTATGTTGTGCAAAATAGTATGTGGACTACTAAAACATGTATCAATATGATAAATTAACGGTAATGACCCCTTGGTCATAGGTGTCTAAGAAAGGCCACGAGTGCGTGGGTGCTCGTATCGTATCTAGGTGCTAGCGTCTGTATAAAATGAGGACCCAAGTCGAATTTGGGTTGTTCTTGTGCTATAACTAGATTATGTTCATGTACTATGTAGGCCTGTACTGAAGCTCTGAGCTGTTGTATGGGATGACTAATTCACCCAATGTATGCCCCCTCATTTGGGGTACATGCAACATTGCTAGGAGGATGCAGCCAAATGGAGAGGAATGGATGCTAATATGAAATTGATACCTGCATGGAGGGAATGTGCTTGGTTAAAAAGGCACATGTAAAAAAATTGGCTAGAAACATGTGTTAGTACAATCAAGACAAATACAGATATAAAAAATAATGTGTAATCTATCAAGAAAGAAGACAATGTAGACCGTGAAAATCACGGTTCAAACATGGGACATCTCTCACAATGTCGCAATACAATCGGGGCCAAAGCGGTCGAAAGCATACAAGAAATGAACATGCAAGACATAGGGCATAGCCCACAAATAATAGCATACAAAGGAAAACAATGACAAACAAAAGCGGGTAAAGTATCGACAACCATGGTGGTAAATAGTTCCTGCAAATAAAATGTTGCACATGAAGCACCCGTTAGCATGTTAAAAATATAAAATGTATGTCAAGATATGTATGTATCAATATAGTAGTGTGCTAGTAATAATAGGAAGTAGTAAAAAGGAAACAATACACTTGTAATGTGTAAGAAAGTAGATGACCTCAGGAGCCTCAATGGGATTGGTAAGAGGTATAGTGCCAAACATCTATGTTGTGTGTAAGGATCTATAAGAAGTTTGCATTCACAACTAGAGAGAAAGTGAATGTGCATGTGTATATAGAAAATATAATGACATACTAGATATTTGGCTAACATAGTAAGAAAAGTGTAACATGTGAGTATAAGTAAACAAGAATAAGTGCAACCAAGATATGCAATATATTGTGAATGTGAATGGAATGGAATGAAAAGTGAATGTGATAGGAGCAACATGCCCCCAAGTAAATGTGTATGAATATGAGATGAGGTTCATTTATAAAAGACCCCTCGAAATTCAAGAATGAACAATCGAACAAGAGTGTGTCATCATGAAATGGTTTGAATTGTGTTTGTTAGAAGATAGATCAATGAGTGATAGAGCGTATAGAGTGTGAATGTGGTGGGGGTTATTTTCAGAATGATACCCTCAGCAATCAGTATGAATCTGTGGAACTAGAGTGCGTCATAGGGTAGATTCATGTTTGAGAATGTGATGCCAAAGAGATGTGTCATGAATGCACAAAGTGCGAAGTGTGTCGTGTGTATGATGTAAGGTTCTTATATGTAGTATGCCCTCAATAGAAAAGTGTGAACCTTAGCACGAGAGTACGTCATAGGGTAATGACAATACAAGTTGTGTGTATCAAGTTGTGTGAGATGAATGAAAAATACTATATACGAAGCAATGACCGTAATAGTAGAAATGCAAGACACCTAATAATGATAGAAGGGGGGGAGTAAGCATGATTCTCCCAAGCATATGATGTGAAGAAGAATCACGTAACATCATCTAAGAGATCATCATTTTCATGATCGAAGCCAAATTGAGATGCATCGAAACACGGTAAGTGGTAGTATGAGGTTGATCATGTAAGGAGCCATTACGGGGTAAATTATATATACCTTTTCTATATTCTTCATCATTGAAAGGTGGTAGTGGAAAAACATGTGCATACCAATGAGTAAGATTTTGTGAATAACCAAGAAATGAATCATTGTAAATAGAAACATGACCGAAGGGAATGGGAAATATTATATCAATATGATCGCACCAAAAGTGCCACCAATGTAGTTAAGCCAAGACTCGCACAAGTGTAAGTCGAGAAGTGCCTACAAAAATACCGATAGATGGAAAATGTGGAGGCCATAAGAATTAGTAATGCAAACATATCCATGATATAGATGAGGAGAATGAGATGGAGGGAGGAGATCATCTAGTGTGAATCCTAGCCGAGCCAAGCCATCATATGTGCAAACAATGTCAGAGAAAGTGGGATTGAATGGAATGTGTGGCTAGTAAGAATTATTCATGAAAATATTGCATGTGAAAAGAGGAAGCACGGATGTCGTTTCTTCATGAGAAGATGAGAAAGGTTGTATGACGTCCAATGTATGAATAGACCCCCGATAAAGTACCATAGTATTAGTAGAAGTAGGGGTAAGGCTAAAGCGAGATGGAGCAATCTAAGGCATGAATAGTTCCTTCAAGTAGAGGAAATTTGTCGAGAATAGTCTGTGGGTTTCGATCATCAACGAGATGCACAATAGTAGCAAAATTTGGAGTAGGTAACACAGTTGGTGGATCTAGGAAAAAATATTTAAATGGGTCATGATCATTGAATATGGTATATTGAAAGCCCTCATGTAATAATTTAATGCACCGGTGAACTGGAGAAGGTGTTGCCTACATAGTGTGAAGTCATGACTTACCGAGTTATAAATTTTATTTAAGCGGGAAATCGATAACGAAAAATACTACACAAATATTTTTGTCCCAACTCGAGCGGAAAGGTGATAGTTCCTTTGCACGGACACGTAGAAGAATCATACACACAAAGAGAAATGGATGTTAGGTTAACTAAAGTAGAGGGAAGACCAGTGTCATGAAGGAGTGATAGAGCACAAAGATTAAGCTAAGATCCATTATCTATTATAGTTCGATTGATACCCATATTATTAATGTGAGCATATATATATATGGGAGGATCATTATCATAAACGAAATATTGGTATCTATATCAGGTGAAAAAGTAATTTGTTGAGAAAATGCATCTATGAATAACTGATATACTTTGTCTAGATGAGTATCATAAGGAATGTGAGTATTATCCAAGAGGGAAATAATTTTATCTCGTACAACTAGGATTTTCTACCAAGAAATCATGAATGGAGATATCCATGATAAGAGGAAGACCCTAGAGTGGTCAAATGAGATGGGTTCACCAAATGATTTAACAAAAATATATTTAATGTTAAACCCTAGATTTTGCGGAGTCACATATGATAAATAAAACACTAAAGTAAAAATCGATAAGAAATAAGATAGATAAAAATTAAACCCAGTGTAAGAGAGGGAGTAAAAGGCATATTTGATTTCACAATTAATATTGAAATGTGTCGGATTGGAAAATTGATAAATAAGAGGAAAAAAGCCATCGCAATTGTTCTGATAAATTTTGAAATTGTCATATATACATGGACTAAGCCACCTAGATTATATCAATGGCACTTGGGCTCTAGATACCTCTGTTGGGGAACCATGACTGCAAAATGGTAAAAATCTGATTCTTCTTGTGTCACAAGATGGTTTCTCACCTTCGTTGTTGGTCTCCTTTGTATACCTGGATGAACATTGTATTTTCATGTAACTTGCAAAACAAATGATATCCTAAAAATCCAAAACACATCAAATCATAAGAAATAAATATGTGAATGGGGACTAGGACTGACCCATGAGGTCACCCTATAGAGTGAACTTACAACCGAGTGTTGCACTACATCTCAGAGTCCATGTAGTTCTTGTGTGTGTGTGCAAGAAATCGTACCCTAGGAATCTCTTATGCAAGATACACTTGATAGCAAGAAATAACTAGATGTAAAAATGTAGATAGATGTGTGGGTGGAAAAATGAACTTCCCCTCCTATGCATGCATGTAGAAAATGTAGTCCCTTGTCCCTTGAATGAAGCTAGATGAATGCCTTGATGCTCGATAATGCGTTTAGATACAACCTTAGGTGGTGATACTATATGTTTAGAACTTGGTCCTTTATTATATGGTCACATAACTTTGTATTTATATGATTTCCTTGGTTGAATTTCATAATTGACAACTAAAAGAATGACCCATAAGAAAATAAGATGCCCAAAAGATAAAAGAGGCCCAAAAGAGGAGAGTAAGATACAAAGAGGTTAGAGGTTCCTAGAGAGGAAAAGGGTGCATGTGTGCTAGCATCCGGCTAGGCGTTGGTGTCCGAGTTGATAAAGATAAAGCAATAAAGATCTAATAGGGCCATGAGGTATGCAAGACCAAAGAGGAAACCAAAAAATAGAAAATATGTCAAAGATAGATGTCAATTACTAGTTTTCTCACTAAGGAATCATATGAATAGTTGTATGGAATTAGGAACTAGAAATGTACCTTAGTGTGTTATTTAGTGTCTACAACAATCTCCTCACATTCTTATATGTTGCATAATTCTTTGTGTAACTATAACTCATTGCATAATCACTAATATCACTCTTCTCAAAATGTGAAGCATTTTATGCACAAAGCAGAAAAAATGTGTATGTAAGCAAGGAATAAGTGGAGTAAGTTGTGAAGTTTTTTTAGTTAGGTGATTGTGTCCCTTATATATATATATATATATATATATATATATATATATATATATATATATATATATATATATATATATATATACAGAGAGAGAGAGATATAGAATGTGTGTGTGTGTGTCTTCTAGATAGCATTAAAACATTACAAACTATGCTAAATAAAAATGTGCACTACGAGTAGAAAACAAAAGGTTGTGCAAAGGTGAAAATTCCTCTTGAGATGATCAATTCAATACAATTTTATTAGCGGAAACGTGCACCTCAAAAATTACACTACGCACTATACATTATAAAGGACCGACCACCCAAATAAATGAGTTTCAATTTGTGACACTACAATTTCTTGAATTGAAACTCCTTGTCGGTGATTGTAACTTACCAAGACATTTTGTATCGGATAGTTCAAAAGGATTTGACCTCAAACCTCCCATTCACAAAAATTTACATCTAAGAGACTTATCGTTACACACGCATATAGTAAATATATACCAGGCTTGTATATATTTTGACTTGGGTCAAAATTGGGAATGTACCCAGCAAGATAAGGGCTTCCTCCTTATCAAAGAGTCTAACTCTTAATTTCCGCATGCATTAGAAGTTGGAAGGGCTTCATAGACACTCCATGTTAGAGAAGTATTGGCTATGATTTTAACTAAGCTTGACCTTCTTACCACATTCATTATATGTCATACCGATGTAAATCTCATCGTTGAATTAGATTCATCCAAGATTTTTCCATGGCGTCCAATTGTAGTTTGGTTTATTGATAAGGTGGGTTGATGGGATCCATTCCCATTAAAAACTGGGCCTAAATACCCCTAAAATATTAACAAACAAAGTAGGTCCTATACCCCGAAAATATAATCCTACAAAACATTACTTAACCAAATATCCAAATAGAGGCTATTTCCCATCTTAGGTCGGGAAATAGTCCTCAATATTACCCATTCGACCTTTTTTATTTTTCCTATTCTTTACTTCTTGCAATTTACCGTTCACTGCTGAAATTGCTAGCGGGAAAACGCCAGGATTCGTTGAAACCATGTGATTATCCGAGAAGGATTCCTGATATTAATCGATTTGGTAGGAGAAAGCCCCCTTTTTGTTCCGCTAGCTACTATGATCCCCTACAAATCCTAAACAATGTCCATTTTTCCATATTCCACACTTTCCTCATCCTTATTCTCGAAAGCACCTTTGGAATTTTAGGGCTCGTCCTTGAATGTAACCACATCCACTAAATCCGGATCTAAAGATCCCCATCCTCTAGTCGAGGCCGAGCCACTCTTCTTAAATAGTTTCTTATTCACATGACATGAAGCTTGTAGGTGACCAGGGTTTCTGCAATTTCTACACCGGAATGTCGTGTTTTCGTAATCTAAGGGTTGAGAATGCTAAAAGTTTCCAAATTTTAAATTAATTAGATCCGGTAACATTTTACTCAAATCGAATTACACACACATAAGGGTGAAGGATCACATGCCCGCATGAAATCTATCCATATCTTATTTTTAAAATATGCCCAAAACATTACCAATAGCTTCCAGTACATACCAAAAGTGCAGAGGAAGATTGGGAAGTCTCACCCAAACTGGCGTTTTGGAAATCAAAAGAGTGTTCAGATCAAATTTTGGGAACCAAGGAGTCAAAAATAGACCATCGTTACCCCAGAACCATGGCCCATCTTCTTGGAAGCATTGGTAATCCTCCACTTTTCTAAAATGGACCATAAAAAAACCTTTAGAATAGAGGACCATTTCACATTTATCTATCTAGTTTTGAAATATCCACTGGTACAAATCTATAGAGGAAGGCCATAGGCCATTGAAGCGGCCTATTATGGCATCCCGAGATAAATTTTGGTAATATTCCTCCACTTCCTGGCATTCAATGACCAACGATGGGATTTCTTTAGCAAGATCAACCAAATATGCCTGATTTCCTGGATTATTGCCATCGGATTTGCCAAGGGCGTCTTTGAATGAGACCCTCCCACAGCCCTGAGTGCCTCCCCTTGTATTTCCTTTGGCACTAAACCCTTCCGAAACAAACCCAACCTTCGTCTTTAATTTTGTATTACCAGTTGCAGATTAGGGCACCTTTGGATTCTCCCATCCTTGGAAGCCACCATGCCATCCACAAATTCCGCAACCCAACAAGAGCTCCACCACCAAGCCATGCAGACTCCCTTGAGCCCTACACACCTCGCCACTAGACTGGATCATTGTTTCGGTCTTCTTCGCATGTTCGATTATTCACCATCCTATAATCCTACAATTTCTAGGCGCCCAATTATAGTTAATCTCATCCTTCTAGGTTGATCAATAACATATGATATTCCTTGATTTCCAATGGAATATAATTTGATTATAATTACATATATATGCACTTAAATTTATCAAATCGATTAGGTAGTTGATCTTTGTAACACATTAATTACACAACTCATGTTTTCTTTTATTAACATCTTGGTTAAAAGGAATTGTTATGGTTGAAGAATTTGGAGTAGAAGAGCTTTGAGATCTTTATTTGAATTTTCTTTATCTTGTTTTTTTCATTTTTAGCCCAAGTTTTGCAACTATATTGCATGTTTGTTCATATTTAACTATATGTCAGATGTTACCTCATTTATACTATGTTATATCATTTGATTTGGTAGCTTTATAGCTAAAGCATACTCTTGTGTTCCCGATGGCATTGTGTTTCCCTCTAGGTATGTCAATTCCCTCATACTTTGGCACCGAGATCTATATTTTGATAGAGTGCATACTATTCTAATCTTGGATATGGTTATCTTGATAGTGGCGTTTGACCAAATTAGAGCTTGGATCGTAAGCATACGAACCTATTTATCTTACCCCCAACCTTTCTCATCTTTTACACATTTTATAGATCCTTGTTAGTGTAGGATTAAAACTTGCAAATCGTAATAAATGTAAAATGTTCTCATTTTCAAATGATCCTCATACCTTAACATATTCATGCGGCTTTACACAATGAATAGGCTATGAATGTTATTCTAATTACTCTAATTTCCTTGCAAAATCCTTATATTAATTCCCCACGATCAATATCAAGATCCTAAGTTTCCATTGTATAAGTAAATCCACCCTTAAAACATAATCCCAAAATTCGTAGGGCATGTGAACCTTGGGGAAGAACTTTGTGTAATAAATTATATGCATCTCCTTTCAAGAGAGGTAGTTCCATGTTCTACACAACCTGCCCTAGTGTTGCCTATGATTGCATGGACGATACCTTTACTCGTGAAACGTTTTCAAAACAATAGATCTTAAATTCCAATGTTGATTTAAGGAATCCATTTGAATTAATGCATGGACGATACCTTTACTGCGTGAAACGTTTTCAAAACAATAGATCTTAAATTCCAATGTTGATTTAAGGAATCCATTTGAATTAATAAATGGACTAACATATGGTAATCAATATGAGGTTTGTATCCATAAAAAATGAAGAGTGCTCGTTAGGGATAATATTCTAGAATTCAAAAACAACATTTGCATCCTTATTATTGAGATATCACTTAAGCTTAATATTGTTGTCTCAATAGAGCCAATCTCAAGAGGATTTGTATTCAATATCATTGATGGTTGTGATCCCTTTTTAAAAGAGTAGAAACCTTTTAATTTTACGGATCATTGCGAGGGTGCATTTATAATAGTTATAATGGGAATCACCAAATTAAATTAAAATTAAGAGAAATCTTATTTTAGAACGTGTTGTCCCCTAAGATCAGTTACTCAGGACTTTTAATGTATTTTTAAAAATTAATATTTATGTATTTTATTAAAATTAAATATTATCTTTTATAATTTTAAAATTGTCATTAACTACATTAATTTGAAATTTTATCTCTTTTCAATATTGAAAATATAAATAGAATTTAAACCAAATGGTTAAATAATATGTAAATATACAAAAATAATTAAAGAAAAATTATTGTTTGTTTTTTATATATGAATTGTGGGTTATGAAATTATTCCTCATTAAAACTATTCTCTTAACAATTCAAGTTTATAATTTTACATAAATTGTTGACATTAGTTTATACTAGTATTAATATTTTAAATATATTTATTTGAAAAGTGTCCATAAAATATTTAGATTTTAAACATATCATATCTAAAATTATTTCCTAACTAAACATATCTATAAAACTATTAAACTATACAAAATATAACATAAATGATTATCAATGTAGTGATCATCTTGAAAAAATGACTTCGTTACTGCGCTAACCCTAGCCATCACGATGGCTTTGTTTGTGGCAGTGGCGAGATATCGATTACCTTCGGTGACTATTTCATCCTTTGGAGATGTCGGGTCGGGGGTGGTTACGACGGAGGCATATATGTTCATCCTCAAATTGGCTTGTTGTTGGGTCCGAAAAGGCGGCATTTTGGCGATGGTTTACCTCTCATCGGCTAGGTGTATGGTGACGTCATGATTGGGCATATTGGCGAAGCTTTGGTGGGCTCTCTTGCGGTCTGCGATGGTTTTCTTCCTACTATGGCCATTGTACAAAGTGCTTCGTTGGGCTTTGGCCCTTCTAATGCTCCTCTGCTGCAAGGTGGAGGTTTCGGAAGAGAGGCTCGCTGAGAACCAAGATAGAGGAGAGCCCTTTTCTTTCCGGAGTCGATTAAATCTTGCGGTAGAGTGCTTCCAAACCCATGGATTATGCCAAATCAACGCCGGTGGTCTCTTTTTGTGAGGATGTCTCTAAATCTATTGAGTTTTGCGAACAAAGGTCGATTTGTAGATTCATTAGTTGTTGTCCTGGTCTTCCAACGCTTCACAAATGGATTTGAATAATGGTGACCCCTTATCGATGGTAAAGTCAACATATACCCCTCTCCTCATGGTATTTTCATAGCAGTGTTTGTGCAGTTCCTTTTGAGGATATGATTTTGGAAAAATATGGGTTTTCAGTCGCATCATCTTCTCATGAAGCCCCTGGTTTCCTAACTTCAACACAGTAATCAAACATTTATTATTAGATCTGTGTGGATAAGGTTGCCCTATCTACCTTTGCATACGGAGTGAGGAGTGCTTTAGATCTATGTGGGAGGCTTTGGGTAAATTCCTTGATGTCAATCCTAGGACCGAATCTTTTGATCATACCACTTATGCCAGCATTTTGGTGGACATGGATTTGACTGCTGATTTCCCATCCACCATTGAGCTTAAGGTAATGGATTCAATATGGACTCAAAATATGGATTATGAAGGTCTCCCTTTTAGATGTAGAACATGTTTTTCCCTTGGTCACCTTGCTTCTAATTGCCACATCGCAAGAAGCGATTCGGAGAGCGAGTATCCTGGTGGAAGGATTTTTACCCGAGATAATGCGGTAGTGTATGTTGATGACGCGACAATGATAGTAATAAAGTTTCGAGATAGTAACATCGAGAGATCGGGGAAGAGATGAAGGTTGAGAAAATGGTTGAGAAGAAGGCGCGGTCGTCTCTTCGCTCAAGTAAATCCAATAATGATCAACAAGTTACGAGGTAAGGAGTGGCTTCTCCTTTGCCCTCCTCATTTTCTTTGTTGTCCCTAGGCCATCAAAACAAAGTGACTCTTGATATTAGCCTTCCTATCCACCGAATGAGAATGCAAATCCTAATGGGGGATGGGTTGGAAGGTGGTGAACAACAAGAAGAAAGGAAAAGCTGGAAATTTACCTCTCAAGATGAACCTTAGATCTCAAAAAGGGAAATACCATGGTAGTTAGGGCTCCTTGGTTTGTGGGCCAAGCTGCTTTGACCTGCCAACTTTGTGGTGCCTTTTTCTCCTTGGTGCTTTCTTGTTTCTGGTTTTGGTTTGTCTATTTGTTTCTCTTTGGGCCCGAGAGGCCTTGTTTTGTTGTTGCTTCACCTTTAGGCCTTGATGCTTATCTTTCGGTTGTAGAGGGTTCCCGATCCCTTCAAAATCTTTACCCAATCTAATAAAAACATTTTTTCCCTATTTTTATTGGTGGATGACACAAAAAAATTATTTACCATATAATAACTCTCAAATAAGCAACAAATATAATATTCTGATACCACTATTAATTCCCACCTCTTATTACAATTGTAAAATACAATCTTTGTATTCATTTTCTGTTTTGACATGATAACAATCCTCAAAATCTTCGCCCACTTGAAAATGTGATGTTTTTCAGTTTTGTTTTCATAAAACGAATAACTCAAAACAGCAATGTAGGCGTGAATGATGCCAACCATGAATCTGAAATCACAAAGGATTCCTGCAAAAATAAAAAAGGTGCATCGTCTGTTCCAAACTTGCACTGTCTGTATTGCATTGCAGAATCCGCTGGCGTGATAACAAAGGCCCGAGGACCCCTCGTCTTCGATAATTATGATTAAAAACGACTATATACAAGCTTGACTATCAGTTATAGAAGAATGGATATATAGATTAAGAGGATTTAACGCGGAGAATGGAGGTCTGCATGATCACTAAGACTGTAATGCTGAGCATATTATGGAGCATTAGTTTTAATGGCGTTGGCGTTGCAGCAGCTCCATATGCGCCTGCCATGTTTGTGTTTGGAGACTCGTTAGCAGATGCAGGAAACAACAATTTCATTCCTGGCTGTACAGTTCGTGCAAATTTCACACCATATGGCATCTCTTTTTTCCCTCGCCCAACCGGTCGCTTCACAAACGGCCGCACAGCTTTTGATTTTGTAGGTAAGTGTTTCAAAGGGCTTCTCCAAGAAATAATAATACAATAGGATGTGAAGGTTTAAGTTCCATTAATGTTCAATCATTGTGGTTTATGGTCATTTTCCATGATCAACAAGGCCGGATTTAGGGAGACCGGGTTGTATGGTACAAGGAAGGTTATTTTGCACTCATAAATTGGTGGGTACCTAGGTGAGTCTTATCTCTCTCCGCCAGTTACAAATTTTAGACTATTTAACATATTTTGGTAGGAAGGGTCTATTTATTATATGTGTTTGGAAGTGACCGATCAACCAAGTAATAAAGTAGGTAATAGAGTGTGTATCATTTTTTTAGGGGAGAAGTTATCATTGGTTGGTTGCCTTGTAAGCATATATTACATTTAGGTTGAGCGATTTTAATATACATTTTGTGAGTAGAGGAGAGAGTGACCCCAACCTTGTCGTTGTTAGTTATGGTCAGTTATAAAACATTATTTTATGACGATTTCTATAAACATTTGTCAAGGATCCCAATAATTCAATAATATAAGGAATAAACTTTTATATATTTATTACTCTCCACAGTCCTTTTTAATAGCCAACATACTCACACAAATTGAACATAAGATTTCGTGTGTTAGAGTAAAAAATGGTAGACTACTTCCTGCCTTAACACTCGTCCAGGTGCACAAAAATGGTAAACGCTCTTTGTATTTTAAGTACCAACCATTGAAAAAGCATCGACACCCAAACTCACTCATTTAAATTTTAGACGGTATTGAAGCCACTTGTGTCGCGGTTTCAAATATGTGATATTCCATAATGATAATAGAGATTTTGTTATGTTGCAATAATAAATGTAGATTAGGAGTTCAATACCTTCAATAGTATTGTGAAAGTCTTAATGTATTTATTGTTAACCTATATTTTGTTATTATTTATTGAAAGCAAGATATTGGATCTCAATATTTTATTTTACTATTGGTAAATGGATTTTTGATGGGACCATATCCTAGTATATCAAAAGGGTCAAAACCGAGATAGAAAAATAAAGTGTAGAAAGAAGAGGGTCTAAGAACCTAGATAAACAATGAGGCACCAAGAAAAAGCAACCGAATTGCCCAACATAAACAAACAAGAACGAGAGAAGATCACGGCTAATCCATGATTAGCCAACGGCCATATCTCAAACAGAAAAATAGTTCAAAAACAACAGGCCTCCAACCCAAATAAAGTAATCAAAACAAAAAATAGGACAAGACTCATACCTTCTCCGAGATGATGGTGGGTTTTAGTTTAGTGTGTCTTTTCTTTCTCGTGTCCATCACCGTCCAATCCTCGTTACCTTCTTCTGACACAGAGATTGGAAGAACAACTTCAAGTTTCTTGATAGGAATGTGATCCTTAATGAATGGGGCACAATCCATTGTAGATTTAGCAATTCCCTCTTGGGTAGAAGAATCATGTGTTGTCCCAGCGAGAGACGAGAGGATTATATTTATGTGGCTCCTTCTCTAGAGGGTTCAGGAATCCTTCCTTGGTATTTTCAACCCATGAGGGGCATACGATTCCTCAATCGGGTCCGAATGGAGACTAATTATGATATGTTACGGAAGAGATTCCTTTAACCACGCTAGTTTTTCCTTACTTTTGGAATGTGCACGATCATCAGAAAGATGGCCCGTTTGAAATCATTGTCGGCATATGAAGGCTAAACCCTTGTAGTCTATCCTCTGCACCCAATGTCTATCACCGATTTGCATGATTGATTTTTCTTGGAGGGACTTGAGAGGTTTCAATATTTAACAAGATTCTAGAAAAATTGTATGAGTCGACCAAATTTTTATCATCTACTTTCACAAAGGATCCTAGAGTGTCACCTATAACAATAAGGCATGATTTGTTCCAGAGCTGTAGTGGGAGTCCTTGAAAGCGAACCCAAATAGGGTAGGTATCAAAGGAGTCTTTTAGAGGATCAAAAGATGGATACCATGGCTTGAACATGAGTCCATGTTCACCCCAAACCCAATATGGTCAAAAATTAAATTCCTATCTTCAAGGGTTTCAAAGACAGCGTGATGAAAAAAGCTTTAACACAAGGTTAAAGCTCGGTCTTACCATAATATTTTTCCTTCATCTTAAAGAAATCCAGTCATGGAGCTAAGATAGCTTAGGCCAGAACTTGTGAAATATGCAGATGAGGCCAAGTTGGGAGAGATTCTCCTCCTCCTTGAGAACCTTTTGTAGCAAATCCTCCTCTATCTTGACAGATCGAGTCTTATGTGAGGGTTTTAAAATATTTTCTACATTTCTTGCGTTATCAAAGTTATGTGTGTTGAGACCATGGTAGCAAAGGACTTGGCACCACCATTTTTCTTTGGTTTCATGACTTCCTCTAACCCCTTGACTTTGTTGAAAATAGTGTCATTTTTGTAAGATTTGACAAGTCTGGTGGTATCTTGTTTTCCCTAGTTGAGAGTCGATGCTTCCAAATAATAACTCGCCTCGTTTTACCCCATCTTTGTCAACCGAAAATTACCCGTAGAGAGGAGGAAGAAGTCGGGTTCAATTTTTCTTTTCCGAGATACTCAGATTAACTTCCTTTCCCGCAAGGACTTCCATCATCGTTGTCATCCCTGCTTTCTAGCTCCAACCACAATTTGGTTAGGGTTAGATTATTCACTAATTAGGCTCGAGCTATTGGTTCTCAATATTATTTATGGCACTCTATTCCCTTCATTCAATATGAATCAACTCAAATCACATACGTTTTAATTATTTTTAGTCATTAATTATCGATTATAGATAGTAAATATCAATCATTAACTATAAAAATAAATATTAATCATAAACAATAATCACAAAATAAAAAACAAAACAAAATATAAACACAATTTGAAATGATAAGGAGACTAATTAGATAGTCATTACATATATCTTTGAGGCTTCCAACCCACATATTCCTCTCTTTAAAGGTAGCTTCATTTCGAGGGGAAACCATTTAGATAGTAATTATTAACATGTTTAAGCCTTACAAGTGATAAACTATAACTTTAATGCCACATTTAAACAAAATTTAACTACATAAAAATTATAATATAATTATTTCTTTATTTAATAATTTTAATTTTAATTTTTTATCATAATAATATTTTATTTATTGAAATCTTATTTTAATTTTTTTATATATATTCTTTTCTTATTTAATTTATATGAAAAATAAAAATGGAGATATAATTATTTTCTAGCTAAACTATTTATATGAGACAACAAATTTAATTTTGAAACATTATCCAAATTATAAATTTTATCTAATTAGTTCCTTATTGTGGTTGCAATTTACCTACTTGAGGCTACCTTTCCCTCCTCCATTTCTTGAACCGGGGCAAAGTTTTCATTTGGGATCAATTTTGCATCTCGGGTAGTGGATTGCTTGACTCAACAGAAATAGCGAGGTTTGTGACAATTTTATTTGATTCTTTTTAAAGAGGACTATAATAAAATTTAATTGAATATTCAATTATTATACACAAATGCTCCTATTTGTTACCTATATTATCTCGCATTATGCATATAAATTAAACTTGATAATCTTACTCTTGCAGAAAATTATACCTCCGAGTCAACAAATACAACACTTCCAAAGTCATTCTTACCTTGTAACTAAAGAGGAAAGAAATGAGAAAGCCAAAACCTACATGGCTAAATCCTTATTTTGCATCTCAATTGGAGCGAATGACATTAACAACTATTTCCTCAAGTCTACTCCCCCAAACACCAATGATACACAACTTGTTACCTTGTTGGTCAACAAATTTGATCAATATTTAAGAGTAAGTTACACAATAATTTATTTTAACAAAATATAGAATCAAGTTAAGTAGGTTTAAACATATTTTTATCTCAAATGAGTTGAAGGTTTTAATCAAAGCAATTAAATGTTTTTATTACTTTGATAATATATTATTTTTTAATAATCATAGATATAAGGGAATTGTTTAGCACACAAAGATTTATTTTTTTGTTATTTATTTTATTAATAAATGTCTATGGTACGTGTGTCAAACAAGTAGTTTTATCTGTCGATTATTATCAATAATAAATTATCAAAACAAATCTAAAATTTAATTATATTTGTTTAAATTAATATAATACATCAATAAAATACTAAAAGAGTAAATAATTTAATTTAGCAGACTTTAGGAAGATTTCTAAATTCCTTTTTCAATATAATTAAATTTGGACTCTGTCATACAGGTACTTTATACTGCTGGGGCAAGAAAATTTGTTTTAGCAGACATTTCTGCTATAGGATGTACTCCTTATGCCAGAAATTTTGGATATATTGCATACGGAGGAAAATGTGTTGATTTGGTAAACCAGCTGGTTGTGAAATATAACATCGCATTGAGACGGCTTGTGGATCACTTGAATCAAAATCTAGATGGAATGTCAATCGTACTACTTAATTCCTATGATTATATTATGAATATAATCAAACATAGTGAATCATATGGTACAAAATTATTTTCGTTATGTTTTTTATTCAAAAAAAAACATTTCTTTATGAAAAATTATCTTACCGTCACACGTTTGCAATCAAGGCAATTAGTTTACTTATAACTGGGCTGGTATTATAATAAGTATAATAGCAAAGGGTGTTATTATCTATATTTGGTATTATAATAAGTATAATAACAAAGAGTGTTCTTATCTCTATTGTAATATCTATTGATTACTTTTTAATTGATTGCTCTAGCTACAAACTCATATAATTATAATGTCCTCCCAATTTAAAGAGCTGATATATTTAGCTAGTTAATATTGAACTTATTAGTTGAACTTTCAGTCTTACAAACATGTGATGGATAGGCTCTTTTGTAATCCACATGACTGAATACAAGTGACTGTATAAGCTCAATCTAAAAATCACACATGTTTACTGTTTTTGGCTGTCTAAAATTGATTTCATTAATTTAGGAACTAATTTAAGAAATCTGGGTTGCAGGATTTTCGGAGATAAAGAAAGCTTGTTGTGGATCAGGAAGGTTTAACGTAGAGGTGGCCTGTGGAAAGACAACTCCTCCTGGTCAGTATTGCAAGGATCCAAATGCATATTTGTTTTGGGATCAAGTCCATCCCACACAGAAAACCTGTGCAAATATTGCACATGAAATGTGGATTGGAAATTCTTCTGTTATGCATCCATTCAATCTATTTACTCTAATATTTGGTTCCAACTAATAGATAATTAGGAAGGATGGAATATTTTCTGTCAATTGCTACATAAAAATATGTTCCAAATACATTATTATTCACTAAATGGCAAACTTTGCACGAGATCGTGCATTTAAAATATGAAATCTTTCCGGCAAGTCGAGTTAATTTATATTAGGTTGTTTTTAGTGCATATTGGTCATATGGTTGTAATGAAATTAATTGTTAAAAGGAAAATGCGCATCACAATGACCCTACTAGAGGATTAGAAACCTGGCCACGAGAGTGTTAGAGAATATTACATTTCAAATTGTATAATAATGAAGCAAGATCTTGTAGTGTCTATTCATGCCATTTAAAAGACATCTCCCTCTGATACAATGCGAGTAAATTGTAAGTATTAGAGTATAAATATTAAGGTATTAGTGTATTTATATGTTAATATAGATATTTTTATTATGTTTTTTTTGTGTGTGTGTTTATCAATTTTTTATTTGTCTGTTTTTGTATCATTCGAAACTTCAAATCTCATTTTTATTTGTTGAATCTTCATTTTTTTCATATGGTCTCATTCTGCTTCATTTCTTCCAGTTTTTTCTTTTTGTTTCTCTCTAACTATATTCTACATATTTCACTATTTTTCATTTTTTTATGATTATGACCATTTTTATATCTAATGGAAATGGTTAGCTTTCCATGAAAATATAGCGATGTGCATTTCTTTGGCCCTTTTGGTCTAACTTTTATCTCTAAAATATTTTTGGCTCTCTTGTTTCTTGTGTGTCTACTTGGACGTCCACATGGTCGAATTTGAATATAACAAGTCTTTAAATAAAAAGATTCACTAGTACATTAATGGACAAGTTGCAAATCGTGTGAGAGAACACCCATATTTAAGTTGTAAGAAAAGGACTTGTCATTTATGAAGCATCCATGTACCAAAATTCTTCTTTCGAGAAAATAGATGCATGTAGATTCTTCTTATAGCTTCACACTAATGGTGTGGCCAATTGCACTACACATAAATACTTATTAAATGCATTATACATTGATGGTAGAATTTCAACATTATTCTCTAGTTGAGCGGCCAAATAAATGTCAAGTAAGATCAAATTTTCTCATGTTTAACACAAGCCTCATAACAGATTTATCTCCCTTATGCATTTTATAGATCTAAGGGTTGGATTAGGCTTCGAGATAAAGAGATAAATTTTTGAGTGATTTGTGATATCTTATGAAAAATTCACACAAGATTTCTTAGATTAGGGCATGGAGAACACATTTGCTAACTAAGATCTAGGTTTAGATATACAATGTCATTTGTGTAGTATTCCTTCCATTTTTGTACTACATGAAAATGGTCCTATCTACACGAAAGTGTATAGCATGGTTTTGATGTGAATTTCTTTAAGTGTTATTTTCTTTGATTTATCAATACATTTTTCCTCATATTTCTATTCATGAGTGTTTACAAAATTTCTTGAAATCAAGTATTATCCTAAAAATCCAATTTTCCAATTTATTTCATTATTTTACTACTTTTCTATGGTTTAAATAACTTCTTTTATGAAATTATACATGCATTGGTTATTATTATTTCAATATGTTACATGGTTACTTTCATAAAAACCCAATTTTCAAAATTATTTCATTATTTTACTACTTTTATATGGTTTACATAACTTCTTTTATGAAATTATATATTCATTAGTTATTATTATTTAATATGCTACATGGTTATTTTCATCCATTTCTTAACGTAAATTGGTGATCATGTCTCAATGATTGAACACAAACTTATTAAAGTTTCATTTTTGGTGAAATTTCATCGATTGACCTCACAATATTTAGGTTTTATAATTTGTATACACCCACCTTCCTTTTTCCTTCTATAGGAGAGCTTCCTACATTCCCAAGGATTTTTACTTCTCATTATTTTTATATATAGTGAGTCAATCCCTAATGTATCCTTTTGCTATTTTGTTGCTAAAATTTCTTCTACAAGAAATATATCATTGTGAATGTGAACCATTTAATTAAACATGCAAGATAGCTATGATTTACTCGAAATGTTTTGAAATATCTTTTAAAAAAAAAGAATTGCCTTTGCTATTGCTAGGTTTTGAATGATTGTCATAATCTTCCTCTTCTTTCAAATGCTTCTATTTAAAAGGATGTTATAGTTTAAAGTATTGACCATGTATCTAACGTTTCCCCTACTGCGATTTCTCCTAAAAGTGTTGATAATTGTGTGAAATTACGAGTGTTCCCTACTCAACATGACTGTTAAGTTACTCATGTTCATTTCTTTAGAGGCGTTGTAATGCATGCTCATGTTTCAGAATTTGAATTCCTCTATTCCAATCAATGTTACTTGAACTCGGGCCACATCTATTAATAATTCTCAATTGACTATAATTTTACTCGGTGAATTACAAAGGAAAGTCCAAATACTATATTTATGATTTTAGAATACACATTTCCTGGTCTTCTCGTGACATATTACTAAACCACCTAATACATGATGTAAAATCTTATCATTTTCCAAATGTATTTAGTCCTCCTATGTTCACATTATTTTATGGAAATGGAGACCTATCACATCTCTTGCATTGATTACGTGCATAATAATAAATTATTTATTAATCTATTTTTATGAATCCTAAAGGATTATGCACTTGATTCTTGTGCATTACCACATTGCTCTATTTTATATCCTTTCCTACATTATTGGAGGACTTATTAGCTCATTTTTGGTTTAGTATTGGTCCTAAGGTTACCATTATAGAATTGGTATAAGTGAAATGAGATTTAACAAAACAATCAATGACTGTGCACGCTTAGGTTAAAAACCTTAACAGCTAGAATAACTTATGAACAACTGGAAACTCAGTTTCAAATCACACTAATTAATATTTTACTACCAACACTTAAAGATAAAGTGGTATTAATGTCTATCTATCACTAAATGAAATTTATTTTAGGATCAAGGTTATATAAGTTTAGAGTTCAATTTTCTTACATATGAAGCACATCCATTCTAGTTATTTACAAAATCCAAAAATAATCTTTCAAGATTGAAAGAAAAACCACTTGCTACAACCTAAGAATAATAGTAAGATAATAGTAAATGTTATAGACGAACTACCAATAAACATTTTGATTTCTCAAAAATTTTGTATGTAATAAACAAGATTTAAGAATAGTCCTCAAGCTGGACTTAAAGAATTTAATAATGCATAATATGATTTTATAGTCACTAATCGAAGAATATGAAAATTTAATGTCATTCTACATTTTTTTATTAGATTAGGTAAAAATAGATTTTGAAGGGATCGGGAACCCTGAACAACCGAAGGATAAACATCAAGGCCCAAAAGGAGAAAAACAACAATGACAAGGCTCTTTGGCCTAGAAAGAAAACAACGAGACAAAAACCTAGCCGGAAAAAGGAAAGCACCAAAAAGAGACCCAAGGCAAGAGGTCAAAACATCTTGGCCCACAGACAAGGACCTCTAACACTGGTCTTTCCCTTTATGAGATCTAAGGCTCATCTTGAGAGGAAAATTTCCATCTTTTCCTTTCTTTTTATAGTTCACCACCTTCCAACCCACCCCCCTATTGGGATCTTCATTCTCATCCGAGTGGATCGGAAGACAAATTTCAAGAGAATCGATGTTTTGACCTGGAGAGGCCAAGGTAACAGAGGGGAGAAAGGCCCACCTCCATATCTGCAACATGTAGGTCATTAACGGGTAAAGTGGGAGGAGGGGTCCTACCCAACACCGAGCATTCTTCTCTTCCATTATCTTTTCCTTCTCCTCATCTTGATGCCCAATGTGACTATCTGAAACTTTCGACCGATCATCGTCCTCATCAGCATAAACTATCAAATTATCTAGGTTAAAATATTTCCACCACGATACCTGCCCTTTAATCAACTTCTTGATGATGTGACAATTAGAGGCAAGGACCAAGGCCAAAAATTTCTACATCTGAAGGGGAGACCTTCATAATCCATATTTTGAGTCCATATTATGTCCCTGACTTTGAGCTCCATCGTGGCCTGGAAATCAGCCGTCATTATCGGTACAAAGAGGCTTGTCACACAAGAAAAATAAATTGATATTATATTCAGCATAATTACAATCAATACTAAGGCTAATAAATAGCCATGGAAATAGAAAACTGACCTCCTACAAACTAGGAAGTCACACAACAAAACAACCCGTTAATATCATTACGGGTATAACAAAGATAAATTGTTGAAACAATATAACAAACTTATATTATTAATAATGAGTTATAATATAACTCATATTAATAATATTACAATATAAAATAATGAGAGCACTATGATATTTCTAACATTCCCCCCCTTAGTGCGAACATGGGGAAAACACCATCTTCAACCAAGCAGCATGCCACTCCGTAGCTTGCACATGGTCTCGATCCTCAACACCGACTATGGGAACTACATCATCTAGGGACCGTTCAACCTATTAGATGAATACATGAATTGGGACCATTCAACCAATTCACATCAACCATCAAATCAGTTTGATCAAGAACACTTCCTGCAATAGTATCAATGGTACAATTTATCATCACGGGGGACACACAAGCACTGCACTGCACACAGGAACATGGATGCTCATCTGTTCTTATTCATCACACAAGACACAAAGATGTCACTAAAGTAGTTTGCGACTCTGAGGTAGTGACGAACTCGAGGACGCTGATTGTCCTCCTACCTCCGTTGCCTCCATCCTCCAATAAGAGGATATCAAAACAGATAATCTTCATCACTTGAATAATTAATAGGTTCATTGTCACTTGCAGGATTAGAATAATCATCCCAATCTTCTTCAGCAGCTAAAGCCTTTTGTTCCAACTTATCATCTAAGAGATCTTGAGCTCTTTTCTTACAATTCACAAAACCATGTCCTGGTTGTTTACAGTAATGACACAAAAGACGTGTCTTTGATGATACAAACCTTTTTTACCTTTATAGAATGATGATTTATTGTTTGCAACCATGACACTTTTTTTTCTGGTATAGACCTCTTGATTTTTCTTCCTCATCAAGCAAAGAGGAAATTAAATTTTCCAAACTAGGATTGATCTTACTAAGAGTAAAAACAACACTTGAATATTCTTTTGGCAAACTATTTAGTAAGATTGCTTTAGCATCTTCTCCATCTACCTCTACTTTTATTCCTGCTAATTGATTTAAAATGGATCGAAACTTACTGATATGTTGAACCATATTGTCATTTTCTCTCATCTTTAGCCCAAAAATTTTTTTGCTTCAGCGCCATCACTACACTACCTGCTTGAGATCCAAATAACTTGTTCAATGTCACCCAAATGTTATTAGATGACTTGGTTAGATCAATATGATGCAAATATGCATCGGAAAGACCAAGGCCGATAATTGCTATTGCTTTCCGATCCTTACTTTCCCATTTCGTTGCTTCATCTACATCATTCGGTTTTTTAATTTTTCCTTCGACAATGTCCCATAAGTCTTTATCAATCAATTGTAATTGGGTTCGTACTTGCCACGTGTGGAAGTCTTTACCATCAAATCTTTCAATTACATTTATCTTTTCCATTTTGAAACTCCACAAAATCGAGAAACTTGAACCAAACAATAACAAACTCTTTATACTGGTAGAGATACTTGACTTTAATAAAGAAAATATATCAATTTGCAGTCTTCATCCATGCAAACAGATAAAAAAGGATTACATAACATTTCGGCACGAATGTCAATGAAATATGTACCTTTCCACCGAATTAATACAATTCCCCCAATTTCCCAATACACGACCACCACGATGTATGCTTCTCTTGACACTGATTAGATTTCCTGCTCAATACGTTCATTCCAATAATGCAGTCATCGCATCTTTTTTTTTTATTGCAATCAGAGGTTGCCGACTCACCACCGCCAAGTGAAGATACAATGGAGGCCTGAATTCAGGAGGGAATCAGTGATAAAGACGAGAGATCCATGTGGGAAAAAAAAAACGCCAGTTGGGAGAGAGATCCGTGATTTTAGATCCGAACTGCTGCGCTCAAATAAATTGTCGATCAAGAATATTTGATAGAGCCAAGGATTTTTGGCTCGTTTTCTCAACCGCTTAACATACTGATCTGCACACGCATACTAATCTAATGTAGAATACACATTGAATGCGTGGACACCAAATTCAGCAAATAAACTTGCAATACGGCTCAAATTTAATGCAAACAAATGAACGCCCTCTCCTTATCTACAACACGCGTCCATCTCCAGGTTTGCAAATAAATAATACTCAAGACAAAATTATGAATGCAGACTTATAAGACTCTCATTCAGATGTTCTCACTCTGATACCAAATATTGGTACAACAGGCTTGTCACACAGGAAAAATAAATTGATATTATATTCAACATAATTACAATCAATACTAAGGCTAATAAATAGCCATGGAAATAGAAAACTGACCTCCTACAAACCAGGAAGTCACACAACAAAACAACCCGTTAATATCATTACGGGTATAACAAAGATAAATTGTTGAAACAATATAACAAACTTATATTATTAATAATGAGTTATAATATAACTCATATTAATAATATTACAATATATAATAATGAGAGCACTATGATATTTTGAAAGCACCCCCATGGACCTGAAGCATTCCTCACTCTAGAAATGCAGGGGTAGATAAGGCAACCTTATCCATACAGGTCTTACAGTAAAAGTTTCAGTTACCGGATTAAAGTTGGGAAACCAGGGCTTCATAAGGAGATGATGTGACTGAAAATCCCATATATTTCCAAAAATCTTGTCCTTATCAGAGGAACTATCAAAAACAACAATGAAAATTCCACGGCCTGAGGGATAGATGTTGAATTTAGCATCTATAAAAGGCCTCCAATGTTCAGATATCCATTTGTGAAGGGCTGGAAGACCAGGGCAACAACTAGTGAATCTGTAGATCAGACCTCTGTTTTGGTAGAAATCCACAGATTCAGAAACCTCCTCACCAAAGGAGACCACGGGAGTTGATTTTGCATAAGCCATGGGTTTGGCAGGCTCTCTGCCACCAGATTTTGCCGCCTCCAGGAAAGAAGAGGGCTTACCTCTGCTCTGCAACCTAGCACCCCTGAACTGACCCTGGCCATCACTTCCACACTCCCAGAAACCCCCAACAAACTGTTGGAGAGGGGCTTCACCGGACCTCCATTACCCACAGAACCACCCTTCGCTGCAATCAGGCTTACTCCAGAAGAGACACTAGAGGAAAGCAGGGAGAGCCCCCAATACACTACAACGAAAACCTGACCCGCCAGCACCATAGACTTGGCCAATGAGGGTTAAACCGTCGCTCCTAGTTCGACCCTTGAAAGGAATAGCACCAGAAATCCAAGCAGTCACCTTGTCTTCACAGCTGCCATCAGAAGGAGCTCGACCACCGTCTAGAATAGGAAAGATGAGGTTAATTTTGAGGGAGAAAAACATAGAAGGAGGAAAATTGGGGTAGATGATGGGGGTGGAGGGAGAAGAAGTGATTGGGAGACAAAAATATTGGGTGGAACCATTTTGTGGAAGCCATGTGTTCTACGATAAAACACATATGCAACAAGGGTAGTTGTTATCTTTTTTTTTGATAGGGAAAGGGGGTACATTGTGTAGGGCATGTTGATAATATAGTACAAAGATATCTAGTACAAAGATATCTTGCAAAGAAAGGATAGCAAGAAACTAATTCATTTAAACTCTGAAAATAATAGATTTCACTAATATGAATTTTACTGCAAGAACAGGGGAGCGATACATGTTTTTTCTTAGATTTGATGAATAGGATGTTTGGGATTCATAATATTTTTTCTAATGTTTGCTGAGGAGAGGGGAAGGTTGATCAGGGAAGCACACTCATCTTGGAGCCATTTAACCATTGTGTTAGTAAAGGGTCATTTCCATTGTGGCGCCACACTTATTGTCATAAATATTATGATTTAGTGAGGTTTATATGTTATTACAAGAAAATCCAGCCAATGTGGGATTATTTTTTTGATTTATAGAGGAACTCCCCTATTGACAACATCCTTGTCAACATAAGAATCATGTTCTGTTAGGATTTAAATGTTTTAGATTTAATTTTTGTTTACAAGGACAAAAATTTAAAAATGAGGAGAATCTAATAAACATTTTTTATTCTATTTCAAGCTTGATTATCTTTAGGGGAATAAGAACCAATTCTTGTACAACCATTTATAATCGAGCAATTGTAACAGTTGGCCATATGAGCATAAGGTATACTGTATTTTTATTCTAAAAAAGGATTTTAAAATATAAAGCATGGGAATTAAATACCTACATGTCCCACGGCTATTGTACGACCTAGTAAAAAATGTGGGAATTAAATACTTTCATGTCCCACACCTATTCCTCAGTTTAGATCATTCCTACCCAAATAATACATGTTATGTGCTTTACCTGATACAAAAATGGGAGAAGAGTTCTATACATAATTTTGATTGGGGGTCTCTTACAAAATAAGGTTCATGATTTCTATGTAGCTACAAGGGAAAAGAATGAGGTTTGTCTCTAGTCATGATGCACGTTGTTTATATATTTGTGGCAAATGTAGGCAAAGGAAACCCTATCTTTAAATACCTATACGTCCCATACCTACTCTATGAGTTATTAACAACACAGGAATTAAACACTTGAAAGGAGGATTCACTTGCGTGTTTTAATGGATAATTTATAGACAAGGATATGTCGAGCCGACCTAAAACCCAAGGGCTAGGTTTTCATACATAATTTTGATTAAGGTTTCTGTATAGGTATCAACAAAACAAATATAACTTTCCTCTAGCCGTGAGGCATGTCATTTTTATATATGTGAATGATGTAGGTGAAGCACACCTTGGAAGTGTGAAGGGAAATGAAACGTGCTTTTGGCAACAAATTTTATCACTTGAGAGGTGTTTAGAGATGGAATCTGACCAGTTGAAATTGCTTCCGCTGGATCATCTAACAAGGACACATAAAAGGAATGTCCAAGAAAGACAAGAAAACCCCAACAAACTTCTCTTATCATTTTCAAGCTCGAGAAAGCACACGAGAAAAGTCAACACAAAAGAAGTTGTTGTTATTCAAATTCTCCAAGCAATTGGCCAAATGAGAGAAAGGTGGATCTTATTTTCCATTCAAATGAGAGATTTTAACTAATAAAACCATCAAATTATATCGTGCAATGTACGGACGAGAAGAGGTTGCTTATTTTCTTAAATTGAAATTTAATGTGTTTAGTCTATGTTTAAGTAGTTCATGTCTTGTAAATTATACTCATGGAATAATTAGTTACTAACAATATGCAATCTATTAATAATATTCAAATTTAAATAAGAGTTCAAATGTGTAAAAAAATGTTAAAATAAATCTCAAAAATCAATATGAAGAAATCTAAAAAATCAAATCAAACGAAACAACTAAATACAGACGTAAACAACTAAATCAATTCGATACATGGCTCCTAATGAAGTTGAATTAATGAGCTTCATTTCCTATTTCTTCATAAATTAATGTGCATTGTTTTGGTTTTGTGTTACTTTTTGCAATGTTGGCATGTCTGAAGGTATAAAGCAAGAATAGATGACTAAAAGTGATATTTTAAAGCTGAAATAAATTCCAAATAACAAAACGAAAAAGAAAATTTTACAAATATAACCAACTGGAAAGGAAATGATATATAAGCTCTGAGTTTTATATACTTGATGCAAATCTGGGATGCTAAATTTATTTCTCACAATTTCTCATGGGAGCTCACCGTAGTAAGGTACATTTAACATGCAAGATATTTTCCACAACATACCTTTAATAACACAATTCAAACTATGCCCTTTTCACCCTACAACAAACAAACTCCCTCTTTTTCAATGTTTTTAACGTCAAGATGTCAAGGAAATTTTTTTGTTTTGATTATCCCTATAATGGTTGCTTTTGTGTCCTATTATTCGAATGAAAATGCTCTTTTGGATGTATGTGGTTGTCTCTTCCTTGTTTTAAAGTTAAATATGTCTATAATTCAAATTTGGTCTCATCCTGAGAGAAATCAACTATGCTTGCCTCGAAAATTACAAATTAAAACTTCAATTTTGCACGGATCTTAGTTTTTATTCTCATGGGTAATTAAATAGTGAATCAGAGATAGCCAAGGATTTTTTTGTCAGTATGGACCATTGGTAAAATGGAACCCTAGTAATTATCAACATCATTGTTCATTAATTACAAAATGACTCTATTTGTGAAGGGCTTAAATTGCTTTTTGATGGATCTATTTTCGTGGTTCATTTTAAATCAATCCATAAAAATATAAACAATGAAATCGTTGTCCATCTTCTACTCAGTTGAATCATAAGCCAAAATTAGTATTAATATATACACTGTCAAACAACGATGTACATGTGTCAAAGGTTAAACAAGAAATATGATACCGACTTGGATGTCGATACGGTTGATGATGTCATTGTCGAGAATTTTGTTACTACATGGGCCTTGATATGGAAGACAATGTCGATGACAAGGATTAAAATCTATTCTCAGAGCGGCCCGGGATTTCCCTCTGTAAACATGCTTTTTCCGTAATAACAAATAATTATACGACCAAGCTACAAAAAATAAAAATATACCAAAGTAGAGTCTGATATGTTGGGTTTGTAATTACTAATAAAATAAATTCAACACGTCTCCTTTTTAATCATGTTGATGTTAATGAATCTTTTTGGAGACAATAACTCTAGTTAGAGAAGTCCATATAACCACTAGTGGCCATCATGTTAACAAAAGACATACAAGGCATACATCAGAAAGGATCGATCTGATAAACTCAAAAACATTGGTGTCACTCGAAAATGCTGAAGAATGCACAATTATACTTTCTTAACAATTGAAATACAACAAGCTAATGAGAATGATTTTTGTTTGCATGTATTTCACACCTGGTAATATTCTTGCTAATCATTTCTATGTGAGGGTAATAAATATTCCAAGATAAATGTAATCTTCTTCTAAATATTTTTATTGTATGCAATCTCTCATTGTTCTCCTCGGTTGTTAACTTGTATTTTCCTACACTAGTTGATGAAATGACACCCTCAACTCTTCGTTGCAGGAAAATTCCCACCCCCAACTCTAACGCACCCCACCCACATCTAGGGCATTTTGGGTACAAAAGTGGAACCGCAAAACACTTCATAAATGCACTTGAAGACCACATCTTGGGCCATACTAGAAATGGAATGGAAACACCTATATCGTTTCCATCATCTACTCAATTGAATCAACCACCAAAATTAGTATCAAAATATACACTGTCATACCATGATTCATAGCTAGCCAAGGTCAAGTAGGAAACATGATACTTACTTGGACGCCGATAGAGTCGATGACGTGGATGGTGAAGATTTCTTTAGTAAATGAATGTTTATACGGTAGACCATGCTGACGACAAGGATTAAGATCTTATGTCATAACACTCTCGCACTTTCCCTTTGTAAACACACCTTTCCTCATAATGAGCATATAAAATTGTAGCCATAATCGCGAGCACCCTTGGAATCATTCACAAAAGAGCATTCACGAGGCAAAACTTGAAAGTTTATTTTAGCTTAAATGTTACATTGATGTGAAGCAAGGGTTCAATTTAACGGTCACCTACGCTTGTCTAACACTTTTTGGGTGACGGAAATAATTCAGTATTGTCCTTCAAAACTTCCCTCTTATGTTAGGTTTTTGTAGCATTTTGCAGGCCCTCTTTTTAATTCTAAGCTCAACACAAGTGATGCCACACAAAGTAAACATATATAACAAGTTAGATTCCACAATTATCATTCCTATGTACTTTTGTCACACAATTGATACCTATTCGAAGGAAAACGTTTGGAAATAAAATTTATCTAATTAGACAACTTATTTACATATCAGAGTCCAAAAGTCCATTCATTAATTGTGAGGCATGCATCTACACAAAATCAAAATAATAGTTCAAAAAAACTATTTAAATTGTAGGTCTTAGAGTCTCTCCATAGCAAAAAAAAGTGAGTTCTTGATGTATGTTCATGACCAAGCTTTCTACATCTTCAATAACATAAAAACAAGGGTCTTACATATCCAACAACATAAAAAAGAAGAATGTTATCACATGTAAAAAAATTTGGCATAGAGATCTTTAAAAATTAACTATTTTATAACATCATAGAGATGAAGTTTTAAAAAACTATCTCTTCTCTGCCAAAGCATTACATATCGTATCAAGCATTTAATCTTCTTATTATAATTTTTTGGAATATTACAACACTATCCCTTTACATCTATAAATTTCTACATACAAAGGCTTCAAATTACTAATTTAGCACTGCACATTAAAAAATACATAATGATTACATTTCAAAAATAATCTTTTCACGTGTGATAGAAACTAATTTTCCTAACCGGAAAAAAAATAGGTGTACTTGGATTTAAACATGCTTCTATTAATAATGTTACACGAGTATATGATCAGATCATGCCATCGGCCATATTTTCTTTCAACACACAGCAAAAATAAAATACAGAAGCAAGGCGGTGGACATGTCCCTTGCCATGAATCAAAAACTTGTTGGCACCATGGGATGAGGAGAAGTAAAAGGATAAGCTAAAACATAAATCAACCCACATTAATTCTTATGTACGAGAAGAAGAATAGTAGGGATGGGAATGAAATAAGTTTGCACGATATGCAAGTCATCATCCCTTCTAAAAAATCAAGTTGACAGTACCGCCACTATAAATATCATGAAGATAGTTGATGAGACATAAGTTCTCTCTACCATAAAATTTTTAAATCAACTGTGGATGCAACAAACTCATACATCAGCTTTCTTAACCGAGTCAAACTTATGATACCCTTAGTTTACTCATATCTTTTATACAAATTTCTGAGAATCTAGAGACAAAATATGGATTTGTAAAAGTAAGTAGCCTTCAACAGAAGACATCTTGTATTGATTTTCTAAATACAAACTCTGATATTGCCTTCACCCACCAATAATCATAACAAGCCCTCTTTCCTGCACTCTTCTTGTTAAGGACTACATACTATGTGCTATTTAACATTGTCAAATCCATCCCAAACTATAAATATGTCGTGATCTCCACTCATTTTCAGGGAAGTGGGTTGTTAAGATGTAAAGCGTACTCACCCTGCAGAAACCATGCTGCTACCGCTAAGAGAATTGAATGTATGGCATGTCATTCACTTCACCATAATATTTTTTGGGGAACAGAGATGCTTATCTCGATGCAAATAAATACAAACATCAAATAACCCCGTAGCATAGGGTGAAAACTATAACATGTTGTGGCCAAAACTGGAGGCATGCTTATCCTGTTGTTGACCGCACTTCTGAACCAGAGGAACCACTACGCCTACAGCATCCGAAAATAATAAAATAATAATTGGGAAATTCAGCGACAACACTTATAAGCCCCTGTCAATGTAAAATATTGGAACACGCATCCCATCAAAGAAATATATTATAAAACTATGTTTGCCCCAAGGGATTTGATACATAGTTGACGCAGAATGTGTCAGAAGGAGCTTTGACAGATATCACAAGATCGACTGTCGGATGGTGTGCTGGACATGAAAGCCTTCTCATGCTCAGTCTGAACTGCATCCACGGCTCGTAAATAATCGTATTTCATCGACCAACTCCCGAGAGAACATGCCTTTGGCGTAATTATTGGATCAAATCCATCAAGGAAAATTATATTACCCATTAAAGTTGGATCCAATAATATGTTTTGGTGGTTAAAAGTGTCTACTTGTGAATTACGTTTTAGTTTTAACACAACATGGGAATTATTCTTAAGTGTGGGATATTAGGAAATAAGGAATAAAATATGCGGAATAATCCCTCACGAATTGCAACAAGATAGAAACTAATATGCGAGAAAATATTACAGATCTCAAATAAAAGCACGAGAATAAAATAACATAACACAAAGAGACAATATTTAACGTGGTTCACCCGATTTGGGCTACGTCCACCAAGAATCACTTGCTCAAATTTTATTACAAGCTACCGCTCTCTCAATACAATACTCAGATTTGTTTGTAGCTATGCTTAACAAACTCTACCAAATTCACACTCAAATTCAAAACACATCTACAATGTTACTATATTACTACCATATGCATAAAACCATATAAGTAGACAATCGCTTAGCAGTTTTACAAAACCGTGGGTTTCAAAACCATGGGCAAAAACCGTCCCATAACCATATGGTACAAAATCCCGCCCATATCAGAAAAACACGTTTCTGGTATGTCGGGAACATTTTAAGGCCAAAAAAAAATTCTCGGGGCTCACCGCCCTTTGAACCACAGTGAGGATACATGAAAAGTGTACAATATTCAACACTTTCACACATGAAAATAGGCTCCACAACCTAACATGGGACTTGTGACTTGAAGCGAATGTCTAGATAAAGTTGTATCTTATCTAAACTATTAAATGATAGATATAATTAATCTATCAATCCTAAAATAAATTATTGATGGGAAAATGGATAGGTAAAATAAAGAAAAGGTAGATGATACATTTGGATATAGGGATATTGTTTATTTTATGTGATGATAACACATTATATTAAATAACTACAAATATACTCACACACACACAATCATATCACAAACAAGGTGATAATGATCTACGATATATTTAGAGAGATAAGAGAAAAGAGAGGGAAGATATAGGCCATGACAACTTCACTATTGATTAGGAATGCATATTTTTAATATACTATAAATTGAGTCTGTGGATGCATTAAATTAAATCAATAATATAGTAAAGCTAAAACATCATACATGGGATATCGAAAAGAAGAAAAGCTGAGAGTATACTAACTCGTGATATAGGAAAAGATATGACCTTTATATAAAAATGGAGGAGGGACCTTGAGAAAAAAATTGCAATGAAGGAGAAAATTTGTAGACTACCCTCTATTACAAAGAATCCAAAATGTTAAGTACGACAAAATCTAATCTTGGAAGGAAATCAAATATTCTTTGCAATGGATGTCATATTCGGATAGGAAAGTTAACCACCTAAAACTATAGTGTACCTAGATATAGCTTATATCATAAAGTCTCGAACTTAACTCCCACTTACATCATATCATATCAATAATTAAAATACAACATTGAGTGGATGAAACATATTTCATAAGCTATGAAACATCTTAGGTACATGAGGTTGTTAAACACATAAATGAAAATGTATAGGAGTGGATGGAAGTGATCCATGATGTTTCAAAAAGCGAAAAACAATTTCCAATGATGTAGAAAATGGCGGTGTGTTGATGTGCAGTAACTAAAAAATATCCTCACTAGATATCCATCGAGATGTCGAATGCAAAAATGGATAATCATGGTAACCAATATGTCCAATAGAATATTTTTACCCACTATAATTGTTCATGTCTTAATAAATTTGATGATAACATTTAGTGGCTATAGATAATATTTTTGGCATAATACATCAACCGGCAACACAACAATATGGCTTTAGAGAATGGTTTTGACTATTGATACCTAGATAAATTGATATTTTACAAATAATCCTTAGTATTTATCTCATCGAATGAATCATTGTGCACTTAAATGACTAGTTTTTGCATGCATCTTTCTCAACTATCACTCCAATCCACTTGGTCATACTTATTACTCATCATTGATAGAAAATAACATATGATTTTAGTATAAAACACATATTTATACTTTTGGAAACCATTTCAACTCACAATGTAATTTTCACCACACCAAGATGAAATTAGCCTTGAAAGACAAAATAATTTGGGAGGATTTATCTGCATGACTATGAATTCTCTCTGCAACTCCTTAATAGTTTTTTTATTCAAATTCATAAGCTATCCCATTTGACCTAGTGTCGAGTTGAATGGGAATTTTTTACAACATACACCTATGCATTCAAATTCACACTATTCATTTAAAGGGCCTCTTATCTCACATCTTGGGGACCACCTAGAAGATCAAAATAAAGCACCCAATTTCTAAACCAGATCTCTCATACACATCATCTTACTCTATGTAGGAATACATATTACGTGGCTTCCTAGGCCATTTTGCAAATCTACATCACGCACTAATAATCATTTCAAATTCAAGGGTCCTATTTCAATCCTCATTACAGAAAAAAACATTTTGATATACATCTTACACATTACAAACTCATTTCAATCCTCATTACAAAATCATTACGAGAAAAAAACTATCGGGTTTGATGCCTCTTCATAGTATTGTAATGTAGATATTATGGGGCGGAACTCAACCCAATCGAACTAACCAATTTTTATGTCCTTGAGAAAAGAACGATGAGAAGGATCTATAAACTATCAAAGATGCGAAGAGCACAAAGTTAAACATAAAATTTGAATCCCAAAACATAGACAAGAATTGTGCGGAGGTGATATCTATCCAACTGCTACAATGAGAAAAATACACCCGTATATGAAAATGTTTCATATGAAATGTTTTCTAGAATTAAAAAAATCCTCCTCCTCTTGGATTTAGACTCCCATAATTTCAAGATAGTTTGAGGACACTCTTGCACAACCTTCCTACACATTTTCAAACCATTTTCAATTAATGTTAGCCAATAAATTATTGTAAAGCTTTTCTAACCTAAAAATCTACATAATTTATTTATCTCACGTAAGTTTTTCTACTTTCCACATTTATCGTTATATGATTTAAGATGTGTATTTAATTTTAATTTATTTTTGGACCTATTTTATCGTTACTCAAAGTAATCAATCAATAGCTATAGCTAACCCAAATTTGGATATTTGATTTTAGTGATCTCACTTAATCTAAATTTCATGCAATATAGGGCTTTGTACTCATTCCTAGGGTTTTTAGATTTCTTAAAATATAATTAGTCGCATACTTCTTTTAGCATTTATTCTGGCCCTAATATATGTTTTTATCCTAAACACTATTATAGTGGCCAATTTATGCATGAAGATGGACATAAATTTTACCTAAGATGCACAAAATTAATCTATATTTAAAAATTATTATCTTTTCCTTGATCCTAATAATATTATGTGTGAATATATTATCTATTTATTTGACCACATTACCACTATAAAGTGCACATTCAAATCCAAGACTATAATTTGATCTATACCAAACTATACTTTACAACCCACAATTCCTCTTAAGAAGAAATTTCAGATTTTCTAATATCTCCTCAACCACTTCTAACCATACTCCTTGAATACAATTTGATCTAGTTACCAATAGTTATGAGTCAAATTGTAATAGTGTGTCCCACTTGGTGGCGTAGAAACATAACCCAGGAAATTTTGTCTAGGCCATTCTAGGGGTGTTCAATTGAACATCCCCTTCACGAAATTCCATGTAAGCATATTAAGGGTGTTTGACCAAACCCCCATTATATAATAGTGGTAGTGTCAAACAAATCACTCTTTTGATCCTAGAAAAGATAGTCCTTCACTTGAATACTCCTTTTATGAAATGCACACATGGAATGTTGTAATAATAACATCAATGTATGTTTTGTTTTAAAAAAATTGGTTGGAGATTTTTAGAAAATTTTTACAAAATATTATAAAAAGTAAAATTGGAGTTTATTTTTAAAAATATATGATGTACTATTAGTGTTTAGAGTTTTTGAGTTTGTTTAAATATTAAAAATGGCTTCCTCTCCCGAAAAGTCCAACTAATTTACATTAGAGAATTGAAATGAAATTACTGAAACTAGAATTTATTTTACAAAAACCTATAACAATTGAAAAACATATAAGAAATTGTGAGAAAATATTGAATAACATGATAAAAATTCAAACTAACCTAAGAAATGTCAATCCTTTTCAACCAAAGATGTTCAAACTTTATGGAGTTAAAATCTAGATTTTATGGAGATATTGTGTATAAGGAAGTTATTAGATTGCTTTTGGATAAGAAATTAGTAAATAGATCGCCTTTTATGAAAGGAAAACCATAACTAAGGACTACTATGTACATAGATTTACTTTTTCTTTGTACTCTATTGATTTATCCCTTATTTGTCACCTCTCGGTGTTCAAATTTCTAAATAATGACTAGTCTCCCCATATTTTATTATGATGTTATATATTGAGGTTAAGTACCCATTCCTCAATTTCAAACTTGTTGAGAATCTACTACCATTTCTTTCAAGTTTTCAAGATATAATCACCCTCATGATATAGATTTCCCATTGGAGGAGATCGATAGTCTTGGTAAAATTTCCTGCCACGCACACTTGGTATCCTTTAATTGAGTTTGGGAATTTTTATAGGGGCAGGACGCACATGACGGGAGAAGCACTAGTTAGCAACACATTAATTTGTATGCATGTGTGCATCTAATATACCTAATAAAGGTAGATTTTTTGGTTAATGTTACTCAATTACATTGGTTTTCATGCATTAATTTAGTATATGTATTACGATTATATGAGGTAGTTTCTCAACACAACAACATTCCCCTATCATGTTTATTGGATTATTTGGAGTAGAAGATTGCTTAGGTCAAACCTCATTTATCCCTAGAGGGAATAATATCTTGGTGCCTATAGTAGGTGTAGATGGTGTTGCTTATGTGTATACTAGAGGTTTACCATTATTATTTGCATGGGTATGCATAATTTAAAATTAATGTTTTTATTTATTGTGTACTTCAAACTTATTTATCTATTTTCATGAGCAAGTTAGTCACCTATATATTTTAAATAAATATAACTCACACACAATATTATGTTTATATTAGTTTGTCAAGAATATGACACCGATTCAACACATAGGTTTGAGTAGGTTCTATTGTCCTAGCTCGTTGAGCCTAGATATATGACATTCTTAGATTTGTTGAACATGGGTTATGATATTTTGGAACTTGATCTCTAGAGATTCACTATTGGGTTACTTCACACATCGTCCCTATTCGTTGATGTATATATCATGGAGAATCACATACAAGGTGGGGTCCATATATTAGGACTAGACACAAATAAGATGTAGGGTTTTTAGGGTGTGAGATAAACCTAAGGTGATTTTGAGAAAAATTCTATAGTGGTTATACATTTAGTTTAATTAAATAAAAAGATTTGGACAGAGTTTTACACAATATTATTCAATATATTGCTAACCAATATTTCAGTAATTCAATACTTATAATATCATAGAACATCTATTATATCTCCTATAACCACTCACCTAAACATAAGTGAGTTGTTTTGACAACTTGTAACTCACTCTCCTACATATGTGAGTTTTTTTATAACTCATTCAATTAATGAACATATAATTTGTTAAATTATAACAACTCATTTACATTTAATTATTCTCATACTATATTATTTTATCAACCCATATTAACAATATGATCACTTATACATATATTTGTAACATTCCCTCCTTAGTGCAAACATAGGAGAAGAGAAAACATATCATACAAATTTTGCTCCCTGAAAAAAACACATCTTAGACTAGTATATAAAGAAGTATCTTTACCTAACTCTCTACGAAAGATGTAGATATCAACCAAATTTCATTGAGGTTCCCATGCCCTAAATTCTCAATCCCTCCTAGATTGTTAGAGCTCCCATAAGCCGAATTAATTGATATTTCGAGCCTCCAATTTTGAATATGTTTTTATTCATAATGATCAATACTATACGGAAAACAATCCATATTGATTTTACCTTGAGATTATAATATCCCATCCCCCAGAGCTATATTTTTAGCAACAAGTCTTTTCCCTAGTGTTGCAGCGGGGTTAAATCAACACATTAACAACACACTATGTAAAATATGAACACACTTAACACAACATGTCACGGTGGAAAGTAAATACTAAAATACGAGACTAAAAAAGCATGTCACTAATTTTCTATGCAGCTCCATATTAATTACTAATGAGAGGTAATAGATCAACCTCATTCCAACATTGCCTCCATCTTCAAACAATTCACTACTTAGAAAATTTTATTTGAGGCTCAATTACATGTCTTAATCAGACGTTGAGTTTAATTGAAAATGCATCCATAAAGTAAAACTAAATTAAAAATTAGTGACACTTTTACAATGGGATGACATAGAATGAGAAACAACTAATTGCAAATTCCAATTAAAGTTTGAAGTAATAATGAATGTACTTTAACAACATATAAACTATCATTAACACATAACTAGACTTTTAACAAGATAATACCCAAATTACAATTTGACAAAACTAATGAATAATACGAATAATATATAAATGCTTTGACACAAAAATTAAACCACATAATATTTATGACAAGACACGTGATCCAATACAAATTATTAAATCGACACTTGGCACAAGTGACAAGAGGCATGCAAAATTTTCATGCATGTAGACATTTCAAATTAAACGCACGTATTTTGATTAAAATGTGGTCTAGCTATGTGTTGTGTTTAGTGGTAATTTGGAGGTGTCGAGGTGAGCAAGTTGGGATTTCGTGGAATTGGTCAAAGTTGGGATTTGTTGAGTTTAATATTACGGGGGTAAATTTTAAGACCCCTTAAAAATAAACCATAAATATTATTTGGTAAATTTTAAAAATGTTTTCAGAAATTTAGTGAATATTATGAATTGAAAGGAAATTGTGTTGGTTGATAGAAACTCTCGACCAATAACATTACACTTTCAATTGGTAGTGAATTTCTCTTTATGCATGTAATAAACTCAATTTGAATATAAAAATTTGGCTATTATGTAAATCAGCATAAAAAAATTAACTTATACCCGGAAATTTTAGGTGAAATAACAAGTGATTTAACACCTCAAAATTATCCAAATCAGATTTCAAAATCCAAATATTCTTTAATTAACAAATATTAACCACTAAAATTTACTTTAGTTGAGACCCGAGATAAACACAATGGACTCTAAAAATCAAATGTAATACATATATCACTTACGAGTTCAAACTCGAGTCCATAATTCAAGAAGCTCGTTGAACCATGAGCACGAGACTAGATTGAATGTAGTCACCGAATGTAGGGCTATGCTTGGTGATGGAAAGAAAATAAATGAGCGATCAATGCACTATTAAAATAGATCTACAACATGAATATAAATGGTCCAAGTGAGTTTCAATTTTGTTTGATACCAAATTAAAGCAACTGCGATTTGATTCATGATACACTATCTGTCAGAGCTCATTTATGCAACAAACCCAATGTAATGTAGATTGAATATAAATAGTAAATGTAGAAACAGTGCGGGTCTATGGTATGCAATTTTGGGTTGTGTTGAGCCCAATGCAACCTTAAAGCCGAGTCTTGAGCAAGCGAGGCTAAGGCGCTAAGTACAAAATAAATTGCCTCTCTATTAATATAAACTAATTTTATTTTTTTGAAAATATATTATCTCATTCGCCACGGCATAAGAGCATTAAGTTGTCCGTGACCTACGCAACCGAGGAGGAAACCATACTGCGATATCAAATGAATATTTGGAAAGAGTTTTATAAAGTATAATCCATTATATTATTAAATATAATGTTGACAAATATTTAGTTAATTCAATCCCATATAATATGAGACAAATTATATCACTCGCACCCCATCATCTAAACATAGGTCAATTATTTTGATAACTTGTGACTCACTTTTCTACATATGTGAGTTGTTTCCTAACGAGTCATTCACCTAACATATGAGTTGTTAAATTATAATAAAAAGAGTCACATTTATTTATCTTCATATTTACGCCGAAAGGCATTTTTACAATGGGAAAAGCATGTTGGGGCTTTGACACGAGATAGAGACATCAACACGCAAGATTGATTGGTTTATGAAGCATGGATGATTTTTGGGCAATGGATATGAGATGTTCGTTGGGAGCAAATTCAAATGGCGAGAAAACGTATGGTCGCCCCTACTATGAATGGTCGCCCATGCTCTGTATTTGGAATTAGGGTTACGGAGGAGGCTGTCACGACACTGGAGAAGCGCCGTCAGGGAAAGAAGTAGGGTTTGCCATTTTTTAAATTTTTTTAATATATTCATTGTATTTTGGTGTTTAATTTTTTTCCAAGCGGAGGAAGCACTAGATAAATTCCATGCATTATCCATGTGCTCTCCCAAGAAGAGGAAGACAAGTGATGGCTGGTCGTTGAAGATACCTAAATCGCATGGCTTTAATGTCGTATAAGCGTATTTCTTATGATTTTACGTGTCACTTTTTTGTTCGTAGAGCGAATCGGAATTTGGGTGTCTGTTGAAGTACACATCGTTTTTAGTATATGTTGTTTTGTGGGTGTTTTTTAAATCAAAGATATTTTGTGTTAAAACTGCTTTGTTGCTTTGTCATTTACGATTGTAGTGCAAGTTCTCACTCTATTGAAAATCTCTTCGTGTGGAGCGCTACCATTTTTGGTCCTGACAAGACTCCCTAGGAAGCTCACTTCTCTATACTCAGAAAAAGTGTTTCATTAAATTTGCGGGTTTCAAAATGTTAATCATTCCAAGCTTCTTGGCGCATGAAGTCCAAATGCCAGTTTTGACCCATTTTAACTGGATGTGTGGGATCCTTTTCGGTCTTTGATTCCTCTAGCGAGGGCGATCACTAATCTCATAGAGGAAGGGCCATCGGAGAAGTGGATGGTGTGAAAGTGGATGTAAAGAGAAAGGACATTGAAGTGTTGATCGCTGCGACAATGACGGTGTTGTTTGGGGTTGGGAATAAAGTATTGTACAAATTAGCCCTGGTTCCTTTGAGAAAGTACCCTTTCTTTTTGGCCCTTTTTGCTACATTCGGGTAAATTCTCTTTCTTTCCTTTATTTGTCCTTTAACAGATTGGAGAATTTCAATTGCTCACTAGTTTTCCCAACTGCGATTGCATTACGAAAAAGGGATTTAGCTCTTTGCATGATAGAAAAACAAATCTTTGGAGAATTTATCATAAAACTTAGCTATTTTTAATCTAGATTTTAAACAGATACACTTTGATATGTCATGAAGACGGTTTGGTCTAAAGTATGTAAAAAAATAATGTAGTAAGCGCAATGTTTATTTCATTTTTTTTTTTGGAGAATTTATAATAGAAGTCAATAATCTTATATGTAGGATTTCTTTTTATAGATAATATTGTTTATTGGTTTAAAATTCTACATTTTGAGTCCTTTATTGGACCCATCGTTAGGATAAGAAACCTAAAATTTTAGAGAAACTTTTTTTATCTTAAATATGCTAAAAGTAGGAGTAAAATTGGTTGTTGACTCAAAAGTGCCAATGGTTGAAAATCAACTTCTTGGGGTCTTACAAAGTCTAGATATGTGTTGGATCACTGAAGATGCAGGTTCTTCAAAGGATCTTTGTTGGTTCCAAAAGAAATTGGCATAACCATCATGACTATTTGCAAGGGATACAGTTGCTGTTGCGAATACACAGATTGACTGGAAGGAAACTCCTGAAGCTCATATTTTCAAGGCCGATCTTCCAGGTATTTTAAAATTTTAGCGATGATTTTCAAATCCCCTCATTTATTTTTCAGTTTTGTTTGGAGAACCTGATTGTAACGGAATATACGCTTGATTTTGCAGGGTTAAAGAAAGAGGAGGTGAAAATAGAAGTGGAAGACGGACGGATTCTTCAGATAAGTGGAGAACGCAGCAAAGAAGAGGAGCACAAGAACGAGAAATATCACCGTGTGGGAGCGCTCGCGGGGAAGATTCGTCCAGCGATGCCCATGCTGGTGGAGAATGCGAGGAGGTGAAAGCTGCCATGGAAAACGGAGTGTTGACTGTCACAGTGCCCAAGCAACCTGAGCCTAAGGCTGAGGTCAAATCCATTGAAATTTCTGTCTGAATAAATGAAAATCAAATACAGAATTGGAGCTGAGGGCTTTTACTTGCTCAGATTTTGTGTATGAAGACGGGATACGAGGGGAATATGGTTTTTGTGTAATTATGTAATCAAAAATAGGGAAGGGTTTCGCCATAGTATCGTTGTTGATTGTAACCGTGTGAAACAGTTTGCTTTGCCTTTCTATTTTATATCATAAATAAAAAGCTTATTTACAAAAACGAGTTGATGTTACATTCTGAATTTTTGTTGGATTTTTATTACGTTCAACTCCCTTGAACTATACTCACATGAAACTCTACTATAGAAAGAATTCTGAGGGCGTGGTTTTTGCTGTGCAGGATTTTGCAGTTGGGACGACATATATTCAGAATAAAATTGCTATTTTCATATCAAGAAAGACCTGAATTTGTCCCACTGCAAACATTGTTATAGAATTTGCACTGTTCTGCTTGATCATGTCCTTTTTCAGTTTTATTGAGTGAAAGCACTTACAGATTTTGCATGGTAAGATACATTTAATGTGAAACACAACACTGCAACTAAATTAGGCAGCCTGAAAATCTAAAATTAAAAACTGATGATTGATGTTCGAAATCCAATAAGAAGCATAAGCTAAATTAGTAAGACAAAACCTGATTGAGAATTAGCCCATCTTGATCTGGCGGTAACTAATAAGAAACAACCCAAAAGCACAAATCAGCATATTGAAATTTTGAGGCCCTTTCAACTCCCCTGGTTCTCTACAATTATGCTTTGCTATTTATACAGGGTATAAGATGCAAACCGAAACTTGAGGCTTGTAAAGAAGGCACAAAAAAGTTTATAGAACATTATCTTAAAAATAATTAGTAAGAACCAACCACCCCTAAATATACAGGCATTGAGTCTATAAAGTAATAATGGGTTTGAATACATGGTGTCCATGTCAACCACAGAAGAGTGTCTTGTGGTCACCACCAATAGAGGTTTGAAGACCACCTAGGTTTGAAGGCCATCCTTATTAGTTAATTATAAGTAATTTACTTTTACTTTTACAAATGCTGAGAATCTCGGAGCCTTTGTAGTGAGGATCCCACAAATGCTGAGAATCTATCTAACATCTTCACTAGGTAGGTGTTTTAAGGCTTTTTTTATTAACCCATGTTTTTGGATGATAAGTTTTGGGTGCAACTATTTCAACAGGACAAGCAAATTCCCAGTAATGAAGCTATACAATGTGTAATTGCAGGCAAGAATTTGTACACGATATTCAACTATTTCACTAGAGATGTCGTGGGGATGAATATGGTCTCAAAGGGTGTTCAAAATGTCTTAGATTATCTTCACACTGTGTGCCCTGAAATGGATGTAATCAGTGTTTCTCATAATTTTATGGGTTTTTAGTCGTAGGTAGTTTATGTGCAGACAAGAAGCCCATAGCAATGAACTAGATTAAAGGAAGTGGGATTTCAATAGTTTGTTTGCAAGTTTCCTGCACTTGATCCTTTTTTAGGAAGTAACATTGTTAATTATAAGTAATTTACTTTTACTTAAAAGTTTTGAAATAAATATGATCTAAGTACAAAACTATTCTCTAAAAAAGAAAAATAGTTAGTTGCTTTTAGGTGTTATCACACAAAGGCATTGTCTCTTTGAGAATTACCCTATGGTCGTTCATCACACCAATCTCCACCAGTTGATTCATGTAAGCCTCTCCACCATTGATTCATGCAAGCCTTTTAATTACCCACATGGTTGTCTTCCATCGGTTACAACCATCCACGCGTTTCCAAATGTCCCACATATTTCATCCTTTACTACTAAATTTACAACGTTAACTTGGGTTTTTGCATGGTTAACGCCTCCGGATCTCAAATAAAGTGCTTATTACGCTGAAGGTGTTTACTCTTCTAAGCGTGCCCCTCCTCACGGCGTCCATGTAAAGAAGAAGCTATCCCATGCATCCACATGGTAGGGACGTATCATGGACAAATTGATCCTTCCGTCCACATTTGAGTTTGTTGAGCCTTACACTTGGCGGCGAAAGAAAGGTATGTCAGACAACGATTTGCGAGAGCTTTGTTTAGCATAGTTCCTCGTAACAACTGCTAAATTTACAACATTAACTTGAGTTCTAGCATGGTTAACGCCTCTGGATCTCAAATAAAGTGCTTGTATTATTATGCACGGAAAATGACAGGTGTGAAAGGTCGTTTAGGATGTGTCGGTCTCCATGTTGCTTTGGGTGTTGAAGAGCGCTTAACCCGATTGGTGGGTTTGTTAGACATGGGTCTATTTTTCCCACTCAACTTTTATTTTGTTGTTAAATACATGGAAAAACAAAACCTAAAATTTTATTACATCATTTTTGTAATTAATTATTTATTTATTCAATATATATAACAAATTATATTTGTATATATTTATATAATAACATATATAATGTTTTGTATATTGTATATTGAATAATTATGTTAATGATATTGTTTTCATGTTTTTATTAAGCTCGATTTATATATAGAACTTGGAAATTCCAACTTTCGATTCAAGTCTTCATTTTACGTACCAAAGAAAATGTCTTCTGATAGATGGACTTGAAACCATAGACATGCAGGCATTTAATTTCCGCCATCTTTTTGGTAACATTTTATTCATGTCTTCATCTTCATATCTACCAAATTACATGTCACACAATTCAAATTATTTGACATCGAGGGTCATTGGAAGAGTACACCTTTATGACTTTAGATTGAGGGAACCCTGCTCATTACCCTAATATGTAGAGAGAAACCCTAAGATGGTGGAGAAACATTAACAAAGTTTTCTAATCCATATGAAGCATGAAATGCAATAAAGTCCACCTGCCATAGATCGAGAGAGGTGGAGAATTGAAGTAGAAAAGGACAGTCAAAGTCAAATTATTAAGAGATGAGCCAAGGTCTTATTAGAAGACCTAACATTGTTATGAATGTTCCTACAATTACCTGAACTTGCAACTGAAAGAGGGGCTACAAAGTTTAACAGGAAGGATTTTTGGCTCAGTCTCGACTGGAGTCTCAAACCTTGAACCTTTTGGAGTTTTCCCTTTTTACATTAAAGGTGATTCACAGGTGGGTTGGGGTGGGGGGCCTGTGATGCATGTCGAGAGACATTCGAATGAGAAGAAACAAAAATGACAACGTCGATCACAAACAATTCAGAGTTGTTCAAAATTTAGTATGCACCAAGGAAACTGTCAGTCAACAAAGTAATGCACGGTTTAAGGAGATTTAGATAACTGGCAATAGTTTTGGGTGGTGAATAGTGTGGGGTCCTTGCAACAATCTGTGCACATGTTGTGATGTGTCATAATGTATAGTCAAGTCACTAGAGCAACAGGAGAGGTTGGCTAGGTGTCGAACAAGATATAATAAGGCCACAATAAACAAGCCTCTAAAAACTAGCATAGATTTAGATTTAATTTGGATCAGTCCTTTGATAAATTTTGTGGAAGCAAATGACTCGAGAGTTTAAAAACTTAACTCTTCATTCACAATCAAACACAATCAATATATAGATGTTTACATGACAAGGCCCACTTTCTGCAAGTGTTGTAGATTTTTATGAGATAAAAGCTGTTTAAACGTGTAAAATTTGCATTCATGAGCTAACAATCACTACAAAAGATTTTATCTGCATCTAATACACCTCTTCCTTATCGATCATGCCCCTTAATTTTTCCCATTCTCAGTGTTGGCCTTTGTTCCACGTACATTTTTTCCTAATGATGTCATGGGCTTCATTTCAGTCAAGCTGCATGCAAGTGGATAAAGGAAATCCACAAAGTGGAATTGAAGAGACAGAAAAATGAAGTCTTTTGGAAATTCTATGATGGTGGGTTACCATTAGAGAAGGGTAAAAAAAAACACAACAACAACCAGGAGCATTAAAAGCATGATGAAGAAAATATAAACAGAAATAAAGGGAAGAAAACGTCGAGAAAATTATGATATATAAGGCTATGCATATGAGCTTGGAACTGGGTTAATAGATAATTACTCTTCCCACAATCCTCCCTTAAAGAATATAAACTACAAGTAAAAACATGAATATGAAGTAAAAAGATTTGGGTGCGCTGCATTTTACATTTGATAATGTTGTCTAAGAGAAAGGTTGGTTATCGATTAAGAAACCAAATTTCCAGAGGTAACCAAAGGTAGTTACCACTTAAAATGGCTTGGGCATTTTCAATCCACAAATATCAAGGGATTACTTTGTAGAGAGCCACTATTGACATTGGGGCACAAAAATACAAGGGCTTACGTTCACAGCTATATCAAGAGTTCCCTCCTTATCCACCTTTTTCATCTTGTCGTTATGCCGGAATGTCCTCGACTTTTGTTCTACAAATACACATACAAGAGAGTCTCGTGTTCACTCCTTATCCTTAACACTCCCCTATTAATCCCCGTCGACGCTTCCATTTCAAACTTCACCACTTTTTGTCCAACCTAGATCTTTTCCACTATACATTTCCATTACTTCTTTCTATTTTTCATTTCCAACTACAAATATCTTATTACTTTGTTGTATGTTTACATTTCCTTCTCCCATCACGCATAATTCACTTTCGGTGTTAACACCGCACACCTTACGATGTGATTGCTAGTATATTATTCTATCAAGCTATATTAATAATGTGAGCACTAATACACATTTTCATAATAAATAAATTTTTAAGATTATACACTCAAGGTTTAATTTTTAAAAATTACTCATCACTTTCTTATGTATATTCCATGTTATGTTTAACATGTTGTTCGATTTTATTTTATTTTATTTTGTACTAGACATATTCATGCATAATGCGAGATCATCTTCGTGACCCACTATGGGGAGATATAGACATAACAAACTAGTTATATGATATTTGTGTGTTCGTGTGTGTGTGTGTGTGTGTGTGTGTGTGTGTGTGTGTGTGTGTGTGTGTGTTATAATTTTATGTTAATAGATGGTAAAAGAGGGTTAAGGGGCCCTTCCCTATTACAATAAGCTCCATTGGAGATAAAGATTTATCATGAGGATCTCATGGGGCAGCCTCTAACAGTGCAAAGAGGGACAACATAAACACAACCAAACCAATAACAAAACAAAAACTAAAGAAAAAAAGTGATCAACTATCCCTGAGACTCCTTCCCATGAGATCTTAAATGCATCTTAAGGGGATCATTAACAATTTTCCCTTTCTTATTTTTGTTCACAATAGTCCATCCAACACCGGTGTTCAAATTTACATTTTCATTAGTTGAACCGGTATGATGATTTCAATATTCTCCTTATCCACATGATTTTGGATCACAGTTGAAACAAGAGGAAGGGAATTAGTTCCCACAACCAAATCAAAACTTGGGAGTGAATCCTTTTCAACATGAGAGGAAGGCATGACCACCTCATTCTTGAAAACTGAAACTTCCGTGTTCTCCAAATCATCTTCAAAATCATAATATGAATGACTATCAAAAACTAGGTGACTAGGGTGAAATCCTCCACGAGAAGTTCTAATTTTAACTTTTTTCTTCTTTATCTTATAATCCGAAGCTAAGTGACCAAGAGAAAAAAAAGATTGCATCTAAGGGAAAGCCTTCATAGTCTAAATTTTGAGTCCAAATTTTGTCCTCAACTTTAAGCTCAATAGAAGTTAGAAAATCCACATAAATATTCATATCCACCATATGCGTGCATATGTGGTATACTCATATAAGGACATCTTTGGGTCAATAGCCAAGCTTTTACCCAATGTATCCCCAATTGAAAGTAAGCATTTCTCACCCCAAAATTGGAGAGGTAAATATGGAAACTTTATGCAAACATGTTTAACATGGAAAGTATTAGTCATAAGATTAAATAGATGGAACCATGGCTTCATCAAAAAACCGAGACTAAAATCCAAAACTTTACCAAAATCATATCTCTATCAGAGGTTTGATTAAAAAACAATGATTAAAAACCTCTAGTAGTAGGGTAGATGCCTAGTTTACTTCCATAATAGGCTTGCAAAAGAGTAGCGATCCATTCATGAAATCCTGACAAACCCAAGTAGAGGTTATTAAATCTACAAATAAGCCCATTTTTCTAGAAATATACCTCATATTTAAGGACAATTTCTCCAAACCATACATAAGGTGTGGTCTTAGTAAAAACCATAGGCTTAGAATGAAGATGGGCTAAGGATTTAACATTATCCACAAAGCTCTTTCCACCAAATCTACCTTTATATCCATTAAGCCTCAGCTGCTCCCATAGTCTTTTTCACCAAAAATTATCAAGGACCGCTCTCAGACACAACCATCTGAACAGGGAGAGCAGTGGAGACACATCTGAGAGCGTTGGAGCCGCCATCCACTGTAACACCATTGAGACCTAGAACTAAATGACCCATAGATTTGGGCCTAAGCTGAACACCAACAGATAGGGCATCGCCATGGTAGAGGCTAGAGAAGGCCGTGAAAACCTAGGGGGCACCAAAATTAAATGCACCATCAATCGCTATAATTTGAAATAAGTTGAATTCTTACATTATTTGAAAATGTTAAATATTTATTGCTTGTTATAATATATTGAATTATTTATCTAATGTGTAATTCATATATGTATATATGTACACACATATGTACATGTGTGTGTGTGTGTGTGTGTGTGTGTGTGTGTGTGTGTGTGTGTGTGTGTGTGTGTTTAGATAACATCCAATAATCAAATAGTCTTCCTCTATGAGATGATGGTTATAGACATAGTTTTCACATTTATATGTATATTTGGACACACGAGCTCAACATGTATATGAATACATTTTTTGGAAAAAAAATTGTATTATACATTGATGTTGGACGTTGATATATTTATGGTTTGTGTATATAGATAAATTATCTCATGGGAAATTACAAATATTTTCAAAATTAGTTGAACAACTTTATTTTTTTAAAGTATGAGACCCCACTACTAGTTGTGAGATTCTATTTTAAAATAAGTAGGAACTATAATTTTTTTATGTAACCAAATAATATAATATAATATAATATAATATATCGACTAAACACATGTCTAAACAAGTAATAAAGAAAATAATATCTAATAAAACCTACAAAAATATACATTCACAAATTTGGAGATTAATGAATTAGTTACAACATCACCTACCACTTGTTTATTGTTATATTGAGGTTTATAAATAAATTATTAGGTTTAGAAGTATTTGATGGATTTCAAGGGGAATATGTTTCCACTCCTTCATGTGTATATTAAAATTTCATAGAAAAGAAAGTTGATTTTAGATTCATTGAAGTGATTCCAAGATGTACTTAAAGGCATATCTAACATGATGAAGGGAGTCATATTTCTTAGGCATAATGGAACAAGACTCATATTTGTATGATGATAATATAAAAGAGGGTAAATAATGCCCTTAAACAACAATAACAAAAATTCCATTTACTTAAAATAAAAAATGTTATAAGTGAAGGTAATATTAAATATTAAATATTAAATGTATATTTGTTATATATATGTAGAAGTATTTAGAAACATCGATAAAAACCCCTCAAACAAGATAATAATTCTTGGTATTGGTATTATTATACATTAAAGAGAAGAGAAGATATCAAGAAAGCAATCATACTCATCTCTTAATCAATCAAGCATTACATTAGAAAGAAAACCTCACCGTCACTAGAGAAAGGATCGTAGTATGTTCAAGAATATATGTTGTTGTGAACCAATTCTACCAACCAATATAGAATAAATTTATTTGAATGAATTCATATTTTAAATGTGTAGACATAATTCCATGATGTAATGAAAGGAAAACTCATATTGTTATATTAAGGTAGGTTCTTAAGTTAAATAATATAGAAATAATATTTTTTGTGTAGTGATAACGTAAAAGAGAGAGGGATGTTCTAGAATGAAAACAATATAGTCCTCTTAACCAATCAACCATTATGTTTGGAGAAGGGCCACATCTATTGTGTTGTCACCCCATTGGCATAAGGATCGTGATATACTTAGATTAATATTATAGAAATTTAAAATGGAAACCTAGGGCAATGAATATTGAACTCATCTAGCCATGAGATTAAATTAAGCATTCTAAAACAAGATTCAATATGATTGATGTTGGTGTTATTACAAACCTATGTATGGACCATAAAAATAATCTTCTATTTCCACTTTTTGGTTTTCTATGAAATCATAGTAAGGCATATGAGACTTGGTGTAGAAAGGCATTTTTACGCTAAAAAAATGAGATTCCTTTTATGATAAGACTATAGAATAGAAGATGGGAATTATAAGAAATATGACATACTTTCTCTTAAACCAATCAAAAGATATATTGAAATGTGTACGTGCACGATCCACACTTCAAAATTTTTGAATAAAGGCATAGACACATATGATGTCATCTAGAATGGAGTCATTGTTATAATGTATGAATTGTGTATATGAAATCAAGGTGTACATTGTCATCTACTAAGACATATAGACACATATAATTGTATGTTGTTTAAAATGGATTAACAGGTAGAATCAATCATTAAATCAAAATTATTATATCTATAAACACAAATAGCATAGCAACACATTGAAATATACAATGTAGTGTAATTAACTAGACCAGACCATGCAATCAACCAAATTTAGTTTATTATTTACTTTCCAATTTAATTTTCTCTATTTGTTATAGAGATGTACAAGTTTAATGAGCTATACCATATCAATTTCTTCAACATTTTTTCCAATAATATGTAAATTTTTCCCATATTCTTCTATATCTAGCTTGTTAGATAAAAATCAAGCTAATGATGGGTCGTAGCATATACGTTTTTGAAATATTTTGAAATATTTATTTACTAGTGTGTTTTTAAAATATTTTTGGCCACCAAGTGAACACACTTAAATGATATGACCCAAATTTTATTTGATACTAAAATTATAGGAATACATGAGATTATTTATCAATAAAAGTTACACGTAACAATTCCTAAAAAATAGGGTTCAAAGTAACCACATTCTAGTTACAAATATAAATAAGACTAGCCACAAATAAACTAGTAAAGTTGTTTTATAACTAAACAAATTTACATTACATGATGCATTAATTTATTCCCATAATTCCTCCCTTGATTCATCATTGTGTCTAGAGAACATGAGAGATATTCTTTGAATGCATCAAATTTATCCCATGTAAAAGACACTTTGTGAGGACATTTTCATGTTGTTCTTCTATCGGGAAATAGTAAATTTTAGAAGATATTTGTGTATATAATGAACTTGTTAAAATGAATGAAAAGAATATTGTTCCAAACCATAAAGACCTCAGATGCTCATATACCATCAGATTCAACAAGTTGAAATCAATTCAACATAATAACTTTACAAAAACTTTGCAAATAAATAACAAGTAATATCATATATTATATATCATGGAACTCTATGTAGTACAATGAGAAAGGGCCTTGCTTATATAGGAAAGGAAGATAAATATATGAACTATTAATGCCATAGATCAATCAAAAAATAAGGCAAATAACTAGACAAGAAAGAACTAGTCAAGACCATAGATCAAGTAAAAAACTATACCTAACAACTAGATAATATCTTCCTAATATATAAATAAGATGAAAGAAATATCCACACATAAGTGGGTGAGGATAAATAAAATATAAGGTAAATAAAGTACCTAGGTGAACATGAGCTAAGGTAAACAACCTACTCTAACACTTGTACCTCAATGTTCTTTGTACTTTAGATTGAAACATTGGGTTGTAAAAGGGATTAATAACACCTTCATTATCAACATACAAGAAGGTTGTTTAAATTTTTTGTAATCCTTGTCCTTCAAGTATGTGACATAGCCATATCCCTTCATATAAAACTCCTCCTATAGCGTGATATTCCACTTAAAGGGAAGATCGAGAAATTAAAAAAACTATGATTCCCCCATGATTTTGGACCATATTCCAAAGAGAGGAAATACGTGGAATTCAATTTCATGTCATCAATATTACTTGCATGATTTGATAGATAATACCCTATTAAGAATAATTCATCATTCTTCTTATATTTTAGGTTGAATACCATGATTCATCTAATCTATCTAAAATTTCACTTTAATTATTTTCAAAGTGACATATTTTTGTCTATTACATGAACCATTAGATATTCTAACAAGATAGTTGATGCCTTACCTAGTATATATCAAATAAGAGAATCCCAATTAACTACCCATAGTGAGTGGAATTTAATTGTGGTGATGGATCATAAGAAAATTGAACCTTTACCTTTATATGTGTGGATAATGGTTTACTAGACATCATCTAAAATTTGTCACGAATTATCTTGGCATATCTAATTTGGGACAAAAAATGTGGTGCTCCTTTTGCAATAATTATAGTTTAAGATACTAGTGTAGTAGCATAAAAATTTCATGTTGAAGGTTTGATTGAGATATTTCTTCATTTCATCAATCATAAATTCAATAAATTTCCAATGAGTATTAGATTGTTAATATAGAAAATAATAATTACAATCTCCCCTTACTTTTGATGTAGAGATTAGGATTATAAGATTTTTTGGAACATGTGATGAATGAGATCATAATTAATCTATCTATATATACCATAACCAAAGAGCCTAAATGAGATCATACATTGTATTCATGAGTATAATAAGTTTTTCTTCTTTTCCAAGTTTGAAAAAAACCTTATTATGGTTGAGTCAAGTAGACTCATTCATGAAATCCACCATTTAGAAATGCACTTCTTAAATCCATTTGGTGGAATTTCCAACTAAACCCGAGTATCTAGAGAAAATACAATATTCATATTTTTGATCTTAGCCTTGAGAGAAAATTATCTTCATTTTCAATGTAATTTTTTGTGTGTACCCCTTTGTTATGAGCCTTTCCTTGTGCTTTTCAATATTGTCATCTTCTTTTCAATCTATCTTTAAGATCCATTTATAAATAATTTACTTCTTCCTTGGTGAAATATCTAAAAAAATTCATGTGTTATTTTTCACTATAGACTAATATTGTGCACCCAATAAATCTTTCCAAGGTTTTGCTTCTAGGGATTCATAAATTGTAGAGGGATCAATAGGTTCAACAATTGTACTCATTAAGGAAAAATTGAACTTATCTCAAGATATTATGTGAGTCATTTTTCTAATAGTGGATGTGTTTTAGAATCCATCCTACTTAGCCTCTTGCACCACTAGTATACCATTTAATCATACACTGAGCTATTCTTATGGGTGGTGGACTTTCCAGGTCATCGCCATCTATCCCATCATATATTTGGTCGCTTTTATTTTTTTAAAAAATGCTTTCAATTTCATTAGGTGTGCTTGTGGAAGGTGAATATGAATCATTGTTATCATGAAAGTCAACATCTTTACTGATATATATTTTTAATATTTTTAGATACATGATTATATCTCCTAATAAATATTTATTTTAATCTAAGTAAATATATTTTTAGATTTCATGTATATACTTTTTTGTCTTCTATTTATGAACGTGAATGATTTTCTTACATCTAAAAAAATCAAAGATGGGCTATATATGGTTTATTATATGACCATGATTATTTTGGAGTCACTCCATCAAGAGCTATAATGGGAATTATGTTCAGAGAAGATAATTTATTAATTACTTTTTCTACCCAAAGTATGTTTTCTCAAACCTAAATCATGAATTATACAACACTCAATGTCCATGATAGTGTTACTTTGCCTTTCTATAACACCATTATGTTTTGGTATGTGAGGTCAATATGACACGATTCCATGGTGTATGTAACCCCCATCTTACTAGGGTTTTTTTATTTTATGACTAGTTTCAATTTCTACACATAATATTAGTTTATTGAAAGCATGGAAGGATTGGTCTTTGGTCCTAAGGTAGTAGACCCACATTTTGCATGAGTGATCATCGTAAAAAAGAGCATTGTTGGATGGATACATGATCTGAGTTTGGAAGCCATGCATGGGAGTATTGGGTGCATGTGAGGCAGCCGTGGATGAGTGCATGTGAAAGAGTTAAAATGGCATGTGGAAGTCTAGTGCCCATGAAGTAAGATTTTAAGACATAGTTAATTTTGTAGCTACAGGATAAAAATGGAAATAGTAAGATGGAGTGTCGATCAAGTAAAGGATGAAAGTAGGATGACTTGGTAGCCAAGAAAAGGCTATATTTGGATAATGCACATGCAGAATGAAGAAAAAGGGCGAGGCATAGATCGAGCTAATAATAGCATCAAATTGAGGTTTATTTATAGGATCTAGTCTATTATTAGTGGGAAGATTTAAGGCATGGATATTTTGAGGTGTAATGTATATATTGTAAGCATAGCTATGTTGAGCATACAGTATATTTTGAGAGTGCATGGGTGGTGAAGGGAAAGTACCCACCCCTATAAATATGTCTTTTGTATGTTATTGTTTTGGACCTCGTACCATATATGAACATTCATATATGAGTACTTTTTTATGTAGTTATGGACTAGGGTTTGATACTTGTGTAGGTTCTAAAGCACCCTATTATATTGTGTATTAATCTTTTATTATGTGGGACTTTGTTATAATGGAATGTGGAGGATAGATTATGACCATTAATGTATCCGAGTATGGTGAATACATGGTGCAGTGATTGATCTTAATTGTTCTTTGTTTGGTTATGTTTCCTTATTACATTTGTTTCCAATATAAGCTCATAATTAATGGTATATCTAATTTGATGTACTTGAATGAATGCCTTGATAATGGATAGTATGAACATTTATGCTAACATCTTGACAAACAAGCACAAAGGAGGGGCATGGTAGCTTCTTCATGCGCTTTGGGTGAGTGCTCAATTTTTCTAAATGAGGTGCCACGCGCATAGTAATTGAGTGAGAAAAATTACAAATTCATGCTTAGGAAGATGAATTCATATTTTTACATGGATCCAAAGGATCATATTTGTGTGCTATGCCTTTGGAAATCAAAATCTTGATCATAGAACTAGATTTAGAGAGCCTCCACATTGCTAACTAATCCCCTCCTATGCATGGGGGTAGGATCAAGTGTGGTGAAAGATGGTGGACTTGGTGGTAGAAAGATAGATAGAGGAAATATGGCTCAGGTTTAATAAAGCATGAGAGAGGGACATGACACGTGCGCACTACATTCAGGACTCACTCGGAGTTTATGGGAATGATGTCTCGCGAAGGTTTTGAAGCTCTTGTGGAAGATGAGGAGCTATAACATAGGTACTCCAAATTTTTTGCAAGCGTAGTAGGGAATCTCTTTCAGCTTGGGATGTGAGAGCATCAAAGGAAATAATAAGGACCATGGGTGTGCATATGATCCCACCTAGCCACCTAGTCATTAGAGCTTGGTGTCCCAAATCTAGAGGTAGTCATTAAGAAGTGGGATAGTATAGGTAAGAAAATAGAAACATGTAGATATCACTTTACGGTGAATTAATAAGTTCATACAACAAATACACCTATGGCAGCACATCAGGTGCCATTATTTGGGAGTACTATTAGAGGAGTTTTTTTAGGCACATGAATAGGATAGAGTGTGGGCACATAGATCATTAGAAGTACTTGAAGAGGGAGCTGTGATTTTGAGACTATTGATGTCCAGTCAAGTACTACATATGGGACACAAAGGAGTTATTCAACTGGTCCACAACCCATAGTAGGGGCTGCGAGAGGTTCAAGTGGATTTGGTGGATCGGAGGAGGAAATACTAGTGGGATTTTAGGTTTCGGATTTGGTGGGCTACATCCACACCCACAACAACAAACTCAACAACATCTAGAACCACAACACACACCTCAAGTTTACTATGATATGTCTCTCCAACTTCCATAGTATATAGGTATTGAGGATAGAACAAATCATGTGAACAAGTGTGAGTTACTATGGCGCGCTAAAGGAATTACACCTTGAGATATGAAATAAAGTTAATTTTCTACTACTCTTCAAGGGAGCATGCATAGTTGGTAGAGGAAGTATGATCCACACCAGACTGTGGTTGATTAATGTTTTGCACTCTACATTATTAGCAAAATTTCACATTCCATAGTTTGAACGAAAATCATTAAGACACTCAAGGATATTAAACAAAGCTTATCTAAAAGCATGAGGGAGTATGATGCATATTTTAAGACTTTGTTGTTCAAGTTATCTTATGGCATTCATTAAATTCAGTATGAAAAGTGGTTTTTTGGAGGATGATTGACTTTGTTCCATAGAGATTTATCTCATAAGACAAACATTGATTCATGTAAGGCATCAAAATATTCTTTGCGTGCTAAGGTGGTAGGTAGTGTTGATAATAGAGTGAACCTATTTTAGAGATGTAGAGTCAACCATGATGAAGAAGTTAGAGAATATTTCTACCAACTTAGCACATGAGACGTGTAGTGGTATATGGTGCACAAATTGTGAGGTTGAAGGACATACTAAGGATAGTTTCCCATGCAAGTCAGTGTGTGCGTTGTTATTAGATTATGAATTCCATCACCTAAACCATGATGTTTGGGATTGTCCCCTTTTACAATGCACAATTCAGAAGAAGGTTTCCATGTATTGTAAGATTTGGAAGTCCCATACTCATGATACCACCGATTGTAGACTCATTAATCACATCTATGAACCTATTAAGACAGTGAGCCAAACTAGTGTGGCGAGTGGATCCAAGGAACAAGAAGTAAAAATAATGAAGGGCACAAAATGGTGGGGATAATATAAATGGAGGCTTCTAAGGAGGATATCGAGGTCGAGGTCATGGTGGTGGTAGAGGTAGGTTTCATGTGAGGAACTTGTTACACTCATGGATCTCCTGATCATTATCAACTGATTTCCCTCATAATACAACTTCTTCATGGTGTGTAGTAGAATAAGTTAGAGGAATGCCCTGATTTATATGAACACATCGATGAAGAAAAAAATAAGAATGGCAAGGGATTGGAAAATGATCAAGGTACAATGTGCCATTTCGATCATGGATGCCAAAAATGATACCCGATCATGAATTATAGTAATAGTAATGGCTACACACACATGAGGATTGAAGGCTAAACCACTCATCACGAGGAGGAAGTTCTACATGCTAATTATCGAGACCTACGCATCAAAATAATTCTACCAGGAGACTATGGGAGTCATCAAGGACCTTCAAGGAGAAATATATTGTTGAAAAGAGCAGGCGCATGAGAGGGAATGAGAAAAAAATGTTGAGATCTCTCGCAAAAGGATGTGGATGACTTGAAGGATGTGTGTAGGATGTTATGCTAGGAGAATATAATCCCAATGTTGAGGAAATTTCTATGAGAAAAGGTACCACACGATGGAGTTGAGCACAAGAGGTAGATACTTCACACAAATTTTGTGCCTCGCAACCATGAATTTTACAAGGAGATTACACTTGATGCAGTAATTGATGGGTGGTTATTACACAACATTCTGATCAACACATACATGAAAGTGAATGTGTTGAATCTAGATACATGGAATTAGATGGGTAGACCAAGATTGTTGCATGGAAGAAATTCACTAATAATATGTCACACATGAGGGTTTAGGGGCACGCGAGGTAGGTACGAAGGGGCGTGCATATAAAAAAAGACATTGCTTAAAGGCTCACTCCCAAGAAGATAATATTCAAGACTTATCCAATTTTAGAACCACAGGCTAAAAATAGATGATGTGAGTTTGAGTACCAATCAAGCAACATTCCGTATTTAGAGAAAAGCAACAAGACTTGGCATGCTAAGCAAGAGCTATTTTATGATAAATCACATGTGAGATGAAGATCAAAGGTCACGCATAGTTTGAGATAATAATAGTGTTATCCATATAAGGCACCTCTACAAAATGGAAAACAAAACAAGTCAAGGGCATTGGCAGTTGATCGGTCAAAATAGTTGTAATTATTAATTCTAGCTCACCAGTGGCAAAGTTTTGGAGCCATATCTTCTTGTTGCATGAAAACCATGCATAAACCATTTCTTTCTTATGCACGTCACCTGCCCTTCTCCTTTTCATGTGATAGTGTCCCTCCTTTTCGCGTGACATTGTCTCCTTTGTTGACGTGTGTCATCATCTCTCTGCGACATGAGTCAATCACTCCTCCTTATCACACATCAACCTCTTTTTCCTTTTCATGCATCAACCACTCTCTGCGATAGCGCATGTCACCGCACATCCCCTTTCATGTGACACCATTCCTCCCTATCATGCAACAATTCCCCCTCTTTTCAAGTGTGATTCTTCCTTCCCCATCATGTCCCCTTCATTGTCATCCATCAACATTCCTTCTGACGTGACAACAACCTTCCCTCATTCCACGTTGGTGGTTCCTATTTTTGGGCGCAGTGTGGTTCCTTTCAAAGCGAAAGGAATGTCATTTTATGGCCATGCATTAATTTCATCGTAGAAGGTAGCTCAACAACCCAATTTAATGAGGTATGGAGTTCTTGTTCATCGTGTAAGAAAATTGCCATTGGAAATCGAATCGGCATGGTTGCCCATACCTTTGTGCAAGAAATTAATGAGGGCTATCGGTTTGTAACCTCCCTTTCTATATATATGTTATTCCCCGCATTTTTAGGGGATATATTTTGGATTGTAAAGTAACTCTGCCAAAATATTTCCAAGATCTCTTATGAGCCACAGCCTCAAATCTATGCATTTTGTAAAGGATTTTTTCCTTATGCCTATATTGTAATGGATTGTGCATCATTTTAAGAAATAAAATTGGTGCTTTGTAGATTTTATTACCCAACCTCGATTTTTGTTTCCTCCTTTTCCTTTCATTGGTTTTTAGTTATTTTGTGCATGTTATATTCATTTTTGTAGGATTTAAATTCATTATGCTCCACAAAATTGGATGTTTGAATGTGTTCTTTGAATTGTGGCACTTTTTTTTCCCTCTTCTACCTCATTTTCTTCCATTTTCATTCACTATTGATATCTCCATCCCATTTTCTTGGTGTTATCACCTCCTTAGTTTAGGACTTTCATTTTATGCATCTCTTTCTTCCTAGTTCCTTGGAAATTCTAGGTTAGTATTAGAATAGTTACCTTCCCCTTTCTAGGAGCAATTTTAGCATTAGGAATAGGTATATGAACCAAAATTCTCGGAGTTTTGTCTCATTTGTTAGGGTCCCACACCTTGAGACAATCCCATGTTAGTCAAAAGTAGGGTTTTATAATGTGTAAATCCTAGGTGCTAATTTTTGACATAACAATTTTGGCACGCTCGGTGGGACAAAAGTCAATACTTCCATGTTTATCAAGATTAGGTGTGTTTCTTGGTGAATTTATATCCTTTGGAGGATTTGTAGCAACACATTTGGTGACTCTAATCAAAATATCAACTTGTTCTATCTAGTGGTACTAGTGGCCCAAGTACATGAGAAGGATTCAAACAAGGTCTAGGACAAGAGAAGAAGGAATATTTGAATACTTTCAGTTATATCTAGGCAAAGGAAGGAGAGGAAGAAGAGTACAAAGGTATCCATCTCCACCAAATAGAACTTTATCTACACCTCCACCTGGTAGACCTTTCCTTCAATCAACTAGGGTTCTTAGGCCGATCAGGATGGCACATCAACAACCACCACAAGGACCACCAAATCCATTTTTCAACTTCACGGGAAGTATTCCACTTAATCTCAATGCTCAAAACCCAATTCTAGTGGTAGCATTGAAAAACATCCCATATTTCATTGGAGAGAATCACACAACTCCAATTGATCACATCCAGGACATTGTAAATGTCTGTGCCATTCATGAGATTGTTGATATGGATGTGGCAGTCAAACTTCTTGCCTCTTCTCTCAAAGGAAAAAGCTTTGCAATGGTTCAAAAGCTTAGTAGTTGGATCGATACAGAACTAGAATGAACTATGCTTGGGACTTTGTGACCAGTTTGGGGAAAGGGAAAACAACTTGTCTCTATTGGAGACCATAATCAAGAGAGCACCAAACGAGCAAATGGTTGACTTTAACTTCAGATTCCAAAGGACATGGGATAGGATCCCAATTGTTATGAGACCAGTTGTTGAAGGTGCATTTCTCTATTTCCTTAAAGCTTTAAATTCGATATATCTGTAATGATTCAATCTATGGGAGGAATAACCTTACCAAGAGCTTATGCCATAGCCATCAGAGCTGAGAATTACCTAATCCAATCCGGTAAAATTCCACCTAGGCCACCCATGCCTATTTATCCAAAAATGGGGAATCCTAGTTCTATCCAAACTCCCACATTAGCCCCTATTCCTGCTCCTAAAAATCAGAGTTCCAATGAGGCTTCCACCTCTTCTTCTAGTGCCTCAACTGAACTCCAAGAAGTTATGAAGCAATTACAAAACTTAGGGAATGAGTTGGTGACCCTTAAGAGGAAACATACCCAAAATTTTAGACATTATAAGCCCCCATATAAATGTAATAGATCCCATGCTCAATCTATAAAAAAAATAAAGTACAACCCCAACTCAAGCTAGGCCATTTTAGCCATACAATCCTAATACACCTTCAACATCCCAAGCCTTGGTTCTAATCTAGAACAATGTGGCACAGAGTATGAATGGTGCTTCCCATGTAGTCAACCTCATAATCAGGAAACATGCTTTAATGGTGCTTTAAATCAAGATTTAATGGTGAAAACGATTGGTGTATCTCAAAGATAACTCAAGAGGAAAATCAGTAGGAAGAATCTACTCAAGAGGCACCTTCAAGTGAGACCACACTTGTGAATTGGCAAGTTGAGGATTTTTATGTGGTATAAATCAGTCTCCTTCTGAAGGTGTGGCAATAAACACAAGGTCTAAAAAGAGGAATTTAGAGGAAGGGAAGTCATCTAATCCAAGTGCTACTCAACCCTTTGTCACTCTACAAGGAGTTGGAAATCCAAGTGCAGCTCCAAATGTGCATAATCAGCCCAAGCCACCTTCTAGACTAGCTCATGTACTAGTGGTAGCAGCTCATGTGCAAGAGAAGGTTGTGAAAATAAAAGGAAAATAGAAAGATAGATCTTTTCCTTTCAATATCATAGAGATGATGAAGAAAATGAATGTCAACATCTCAATGTGGGAGTCATTAGCAATCCCGGGACAAAGGGACTTGTTGTAAGGAACCATGGAAAATTAGTCCATATCTAATGAGCCATCCAAAAATATAGATGAGGTACTCACTAATGCAGCCCCACAAGCAGGATTTCAAGGAGGTCAACAAGGTAAGAACATGAAGCCTCACCCATTCTATATATCTCTCGATCATCGAAACAATACACAATTTCATGATTGATTCGGGGCAAAGCAATTAGTGATGCCCAAGAAGATAGTTGATCAACCCGGGTATTAAGTATGACTTCATTTCTAAAGGTGTAGTATAATTAGACATTATAGTAGTGAAAACTATTGGAGTAATTAAAGGATTAAGCCTCACACTGCATGCATGCCCCAATGTCATAGTGTTGCAAGATGTATCAATGATTGAATTACCACCACTCTTTCCTTATGCTTATCAAGGGACTTCACGACTAAAATTGGTGGATATTTATCAGCATATTAGTCATATATGCTCTTTAGGACAAGGTACAATGCTAAGGCTACCATTAGATCTGAGCCTATTGCAAAATTTCATATTGAACCATATGTACCAAGCCCAATCAATGTGAATTGCTCATCTTTTGATCAAGAAGATTTCCCTAGCACTCCAAAGATAAATACCAAGGTTGAAGGCATTCCATACTTGACTCTTGATGAATGGGAAAATAAGAGGCATAGCTTTGATCCATACAAAGAGATGGAGGAAGTTGAGCTGGGCATTTATTGTTTACATGAAGAGAATCCACTTCTCCCTAACATCACCAAATCAGATGAAAAGGATGATAATAAAGTATGGTGGCTATTCTTTGATGGCTCAAGGAGTAGACATGGCACTAGAGGATGAGAAATGTTGGTGTCACAACAAGGCATAAAGTACTACTCTACCTTCTATTTTTAGTTTTCTTGTTCAAATAACACAGCTAAATATGAAGCATTAATCCACAGATTACATTGGTAAAGAAAGAAAGGTATTAAAAACTTGCAAGTTTTTAGGAAATAAGTTGATACTAAACCAAGTTAAAGGGCTGAATGCTGCCAAAAATGATCTCCTAAAGAGCTATAAGAACCGGGTATGGGATCTCATCAAATAATTTGAAGCATTCAACATTGAGGCCATACCAAGGAATAAGAATGAGGTGCAGATAGACTTGCATCAATAGGGGCATTTGATTTTGTTGATGTATCAAGATAGTTCAAGGCTCAACCTCATATCGAGTGATTGTAAGGCCAAGATATGTTCTAGATAACAATACAATAGGAAAAATATTTGAAATTGATCATCATATTATAAATTTTCTTCAAGAATTCTAAGTTCTCTCAAGAAATTGGAGCAGCACTATAGTGATCAAGTGGTCCAATTGAAGACAAACAAGTTACCAAAAGGCTTATTGACTTTTGAATCCATCTTCAATCCAAATGACCAATTCCAGAAGGAGAAATCCAACATTCAAGTAAAAGGTGAAGATTTAGAACCAATTTTAGTTGGAGAGGGTAAGGTACTCCAAATCAGCAAAGTGAGTACTCAAAGAAGAGAAATCTTATTTTACCCAACTCTATCAAGAATTTCCATATGTCTTTTCCTAGAATTATAAAGATTTGAGAGGTTTCAATCCAAAATTGGCACAACATACTATTGAGTTGGATCCATAATCCAAGCCTATCAGACATAAAGCAAAGGTCAGTGAATCCTCACAGAAACCCTCATGATATAAAAGAGCTGAATAAGCTAATAGAGGCTAGCATCATCTTTCCTATCAAGCATTCAAGTTGGGTTGTGAATTTGGTGCCAATAAGGAAGAGAAATGGAGAGATCAACTTGTGTGTGTGGATTTTTGGGATCTAAATAAAGCATCACTCAAAGACCATTATCCACTCCCTTCAATGGAGCATATTTTATAGGTTGTAGCTATGGTTCGGAAAGGTTTTCATTATTGGATGGCTACTCAGGCTATAATCAAATTATGGTTAAAGAAGAGGATTAGTTCAAGACAACCTTCACTACGAAGTGGGGCACTTATTCTTATAGGAAGATGTCATTTGACTATCAAAGTGCCAGAGAAACTTTTCAAAAGGCTATGGATATGGTATTCAAGGGGTTGATAAATAAGATAGTTCTTATGTACTTAGATGATATCACTATGTTCTTAAATAATGCAGCAAGTCACCTCTTTCACCTCAGACAAGTGTTCCAAAGATGCAGGAGATTCAAGCGTTTCTTTGAATCCCAAAAATGCATATTCTTGGCTCATGAAGGAAAGCTATTAGGCCACATTGTTTCAAAGGAAGGGATAACAATTGATCTAGAAAGAGTTGAGGCTATCCGTGCTCTACCGTTGCCATGTCATAAGAAGGCTCTCCAAAGTTTTTGGGGAAAATTAATTTTGTTAGGAGGTTTGTTCCTAACTTTTCTAAGTTGGTCAAGCCATTAACATTGATGTTGAAGAAGAGCATGGATTTCAAATGGAATTCCAAGGAAAAGAAATATTTGAAGCTATAAAGCATGCCATTACACAAGCTCCAACCCTCATCAATCCATATTTCTCAAAGGATTTCACCCTCTATGCTTTTGGTGGCATAGATGCAATATATGCAATACTTGTACAACCAAACCAAGAAGGACTAGAGTAGCCTATTGTGTTCTTTAGCTAGGGACTTGAAGGTTATGAGGTGATATATTCATTTATTGAGAAACATGTCCTAGTTGTAATAAGAATTTTAAAGAAATTCAAGAATCTAGTGTCAAATAATAGAATTCATTTACTAGTTTCACATGTCGGTGTAAAATAATTTATTTTGAATAAGGATCTTAATGAGAAAATAGTTGGTTGGATAACCAAGGTCATGGAGTATGACATTGATATCAAGGTGACCAAATTAGTTAGGGGAAAAGGTTTGTGTGAGCAACTAACTTCATGTCAGCATGCTAAATTGAGAAAGGAAGAAGAAGTTGTTTTGGTGTTACAAGATGATCAAGGACAAACAATCAGATGGTGTGCCCACTCATTTTTAGACCCAGATATAGTCCACTTCCTCCAAATAGGTCAAATCCCTCAAGGTTTGAATAAGTGCCAAGAGAAGGTATTTAGGATGCAAATTATACCCTATGTGCTTATAGATAACATTTTGTTCAAAAGGGATGTGAATGGTGTCCTCCTAAGATGTATTAAAACAAATCAGGTAGAAATGATATTGCATGAGTTTCATGATGGAGAAATAGGTGGCCACTTCACCCCAAAAGCAACAACTCTTAGAATCATGAAATTTGGTTATTACTAGCCTAATCTTTTCAATGATTACTACTCATGGATCAAGAAATGTAAGAAGTGTGCCTTCTTCATAGGTAAAGAGAAACTAACAACCCTCCCATTATACCCCATCTCTATAAATGAACCATTCATGCAATGGGGTTTGGAATTTATTGGGGTAATCAACCCAAATTCTAGCCTAGGCCACAAATGGATCCTGGGTTGTGGTCTACTTCATGAAGTGGACCAAAGTAGTGGTACTTAAAGAGGAAAATGAGTCTAGCATACTAGATTTCTATGAGGGGATAGTGAAAAGATTTGGTGTTCCTTCCACAATTATATCAGATAATGCCTTAGCTTTTCTTAGGACAAAGATATCTGAATGGGAAGTGAAAAATGACATCTATTTGAGAACTTCCTCAAACTACTACCCCCAGGGTAATGAGCAAGAAAATTCCACAAATAATAACTTGTTGAGAATTATAAGGAGGACTCTTGATGAAAATCAAACGACATGCCATACCAAGATCAAATTGGCCTTGTGGGCTTATAGAATAATTCCAAAGAAGTCAACTGGTTATTCTCCTTTCAAGTTGGTTTATGGTAGAGAAGAAAGGATGCCAATATCCCTAGAGTTACCTACATTAGATTTTATTAAAAAGTTGGAATTGTTAGAGTTCCTAGCCATGAAAGTTAGGTGTTTAGAGCTCATGGAGATAAAGGAGCTAAGAAATCAGCTATGGAAGTAATGAAGGAAAAGGCCAAGCCCAAATCAAGATGAGATTTGATAGAAAGGAAAAATATAGAGACTTCTAGGAATGGGACTTGGTCCTGAAATGGGATGTAGATAGAGTCAAACCAAGGAGAAACTCCCAAGTTTGATGTAATATGGAGTGGCCCTTATATGATTTCAAGATGAAAATTAACATTTATTTCAACTATCCAAGTTGGGTGGATAATAATTGCATACTTTAGTCAATGGGATCTATCTCAAGCATTATTACTAAAGTAAAGTATATTTCTTGTAAATATTATATTAGTCCATTTCCTCCAAGTGCTTGTAGCACATTTCTCTATTTTAGTTTAGGTTTATTTTTAATAAGTTCTTGTGCACTCTCTGCATGTTCCATTTAGAACATGTATGATTTTTTTGTTTGTGTATAGTTGTGCTTTGTTGTTGTTGCACCTTCTAGCTTCAGAAATATCGATGATGAAACAATTTCCCAACATTGTTCAGGAATTTTGAGAGGTTTCAGGCATCAAATCAAGTTCAACAATAAAAATGACTTCATGCCCAATGGATCCTCTAAGGTTACTAGTCTTTCAGATCTATCAGGTAGATCACCCCGTAAGTCACCAATTGTTATCCATATATTGCACCTCTGCAAAATGGATTAAAAAATAGGTCAAGGCGTTGGTAGTTGATTGGTGAAACAACACTTGTAATTCTTCATTACATCTCATCACGGTGAAGGTTTGGAGCCATATATTCTTGTTACATGAAAACACACACATCAAACATTTCTTATTGATGTGTGTAGCCACCCTTCTCCTCCTCTTCTCGCATGATAATTTCTCTCCTTGTTGTGTGATAACCTCCTTTATTGATGCACGTCACCACCACTTGCTTACATGCATCAACCATCCTCCTTTTCACATGTCAACTACTTTTTCCTTGTCGCATTTCAACCACTTTTGTTCATGCACATCACCACCCATCCCATAATTCTTCATCATGTGACAACATTCCTCATTGTGTGTGTGACAATTCTCTCTCTCTTTTTGCATCGTTCTTCCTTCCCCATCATGCCCCTTTCTTTTTGTCACACATCATCATTCCTTCTTAATGAGCGTCAACCTTCACTCATTTTCATATAACAACATTTCTTCTTTTCATGTGAAAACTCATTCCCTTGTCATAAGAGACTCCTTTCATTCTTTCATGCATCATCAAGGAATGTTAGCTATGGACCAGACATTAATTACATCATACAAGGTAGCTCAACAATGGTTTAATGAGGTATGACACTCTTATTCATTGCAAGAAAAGTACCATTGGAAAGTGAACCGGCATGGTTGCCCATACCTCCATGCAAGAAATTAATGAAGGTTTTCAGTTGGTAGCCTCCCCTTCTCTATATATATGTAATTTCCCCTCATTTGTAGGGGAGACATTTTTGGATTGTAAACGAACTCCACCAAAATTGTTCCAGCACTCTTGTGAGCACAAGCCTCAAATATATGTATTTTGTAAATGATTTTTTCCTTGTTCCTATATTGTAATGGATTATGCATCATTTTAGCAATAAAATTGGTGTTTTGTGTCTTTTCTTTCCCTATCTTGAGTTGTGTTGCCTCCTTTTCCTTTCATTGCATTTTAGGTATATTGTGCATGTTATATTCTTTTACAGGATTTAAATTCATTGTGCTCCATGAAATTGGAGGTTTGAATGTGTTTTTGAATTGTGGCACTTTTTTCTGCCCTCTTCTACCATATTGTTTTCCATTTTCACTCACTAAGGATATCTCCATCCCCTTTTCTTGGTGTTATCACCTCCTTAGTTTAGGACTTTCATTTTATGCATCTCTTTCTTCCCTGGTCCCTTGGAAATTCTAGGTTAGTATTAGAATAGTTGCATTTCCCTTTCTAGGAGTAGTTTTAGCATTAGTAATAGGTAGAGGAACCAACCTTCTCTGGAGGTTTGTCTCATTTGCAAGGGTACCACACCTTGAGACAATCCCATGTTAGTCAAAAGTAGGATTTTATAATGTGTAAATCCTAGGGTACTACTTTTTTGACATAACAAATATGATTAAAGCAAATGTTATTTATAGGTTTAATCTATTATTTGGCTTGTAGGAAAGCATACATGTTTTATAAGTTTCTTTTATATATATGCATGGATTTTTGGAGCATGTGGCCTATTTTGAGATGCATGGGTGGTGAAGGGAAAGTTCCCACCGTATATATCAATTGGTCCTCATAGTTTTGGACACCATGTACGAAGACTATGTACGACGCCATCTCAAAATTATATGACTTGGTTTTTTTTTTTTTTAAAAAAACCTATAAGATTGTAGTCTGTTTGCCCATGATTTGGATGACCAAATCTTGTTATTTTTTTCCTTTGGTGAAAAGTTAGATGTCATGTCTATCTTGGGATGGATTTTATTTTGTATTTTTTGAGCAATATTTTTTTATGATTTTTTCCGTGAAAGTGGTGAAAAAATTTAGAAAACGGAGCACTTTCCATTTTCCGCCATAACTATATCAAAAATATCGAAATCAAATAATTTTTTTAACGTGTATAGAATTTTTCCATGCTTGGGATGGTATAGGTTTTATCACATTTTGATAAGTGAAACAAAAGTTGTAGTCTTAAACGTAGACATGAACATTTGGGGAAAAAATGTCTTAAAGACCTACTATTAGTAAAAAATTATAAAATGATATTTATCTTATTCTATTCACTTTAAAATCAATATTTCTATGAAGCTAATAGTCTCCCCTGTGATGGTACCATTTTTGTGAGATGTTTTCAATTTTTCAGCATGGTTCAAGTCCATGCGGAAGAGAAAATTTGAAGTTTTTGACCTTTTACATGCCATAATGACCTCCCATAGCTCTGGTTGGGAAAAAAAAATATTTCCGAGCCTTGAGGTCGGATTTGATGACAGATAGAACCACGATCATAAATTTATAAATCACGATCGGTATTTATATTAGAAGCCATGATCATGCTTCATAATCACGATTGCAGTTTATAAAGCATGATCATGGTTATTAAATCATATTTACATGCATCCCAACATTTGAATTACCATGTGATTTTTACTATTTGGCCTTATTGTATGAATTACTATGAAATTTTGTCACTTTTCTACATGTTTTTCTTATCATCGGAAGTAAAACATCATGGGAGACAAGAAACAAAGTCAAAAAAGGAAGTCAATAAGTAAAAAAACACCAAATGAATTAGAGGCAAAAATATTTCAAAATGTTGAGTGAATGCGGAATCTTCGTGAATCAAGAAGAGGTTCATCTTCAACCCCTACTATTGTAAGCAATGAGGAACCAAGTAATGTTTCTACTGTCAATGTTGAAGATGAATTAAATACTCATGATGAAGATATTTTTTTCTATCAATGTTGAAGAAGAATTAAATACTTGTGATGTAGCTGATGTTGAAATTGAAGGAGACAATGAAAATGTGAATCAAGAAATTTAGGTTGAAATTGTAGACAAGCAAAATTTGACAAAAACACCTCCTAGGATTTTACGTAAGAGACCTAATTATTTTATTGAAATTGATGAGAACATTTTGAAACCAATTTTGACAAAATTTTTTTGAATGGAAAATCAGAAGAAAATCCACTAAAATTTGGGATAATCATTTTGAAATTTTAAATGATTCCCAAAATATGTTATTGTTGGTTAGTTTGATGAAATTGAATAAAATGAGACCTACATTAAACACCTTAGGATTGACAACATCTAATATACGTGGTCAAACCTCTACAATTGTTGAAAACCTTCATGATGCATATCACATTGTTGGTGTCAAGAGACGCACAAGGGATAGTAATATTGTGCGTCGTGTACTTACTACTAGTGTTGTAAGTGAATCAACAAAAAAATAACGTTTGATTATGAAAACAAGTCAAATGTTGAAAGTTAATCGAAAAACTCTAATGAAAGCAATTGAAAGATGTAATATCCTTCAATCACTCAATAACATTGATTTTTGGGCATTTTCTGCTAGAGCACCACGTAAGGAAAAGATATATATTGATGTTATAAGAGAAGTTGTTATTCAATTTTGGCATGATAACACTAGAGTTTCACCTAATACAAGAGATGTTGTAAAACAGAGAGTTGGTTCTACTAATCGTGAACCACATCCAAAGCATTTCTTAGATATGACTCAAACTCAATTTTTTCGTAAGTTTGAACAGGAGCATCTAGAAATTAAAATTAGTCAACATTTTTTTGAAATGTTGAAACCATTCTATGTGAAAATCAACCACGCTCACACCACTTGTTGTTGTAGGAAACATGTTGAATTTGTGATGCATTATGCTAAATTTTTACGTATTCATTCTGATTTTCATTCTAAAACTATGTTATCGAATGTGGTGTTCAAGTTCCACCAATATCTTCAGGGATTTCATTCCTATGATATTTTGTGAAAGAGAAGTTGGACAATTTTTTTATAGTCAGGATTGTTTAGATGGAAGTTGTGGTACGTGTGGTGGATTACCTAAATTGGAAAGTTGCATCCATGAGAAAATTGGAGGTGTAATAGGACATAATTTAGTTGAGTTTGATAAATATAAATCAGTACCATACTAGTTGAAAGATGGAAAGGAGTCTAAACGGTGTGAGCTAGTTATAGAACATATGCCTGTTTTTCAATTTATGAGAAAATTTAAGGATGAAATTGTTTATGAGTATGTTAGGCATACACACAGAGCTCGATGGTTGGATGAACAATTCAAGATATGTAAGGACACATTTCCTATTGGTACTATTGTTTCAAGTGGTCAATTTTATAGAGAATTACACATTACAACCACAAATGGAGGTTCAATCACAATATTACAACTCAAGTACAAGTTGCCATTTTTGTGCATATAACATTTATACATTCTCTGACAGTACTAGAGAATGATCAATTTTTTTAAGAGAGTACCACTTTTATATTAGTGATGATCATACTCATTCTACTGAATTTTTGCAAGGGTTTTCAGTTATTTTATGGAAACTTTTTCTGATAGGGACATCCACTTCAATCAACATTATATATGGTTAGATAATTACACGTCTTAGTTTAAGAATGCATAAATGTTTTATTGGATGAGTAGGATGCACGTCAAGATGGGTGTGCAACATATTTGGAGTTTCAATGAGGTTGGACATGGAAAAGGAGAGCATGACGGTGTAGGGGCATGTGTGAAAAGAGCTCTTGCAAGAGAAGAGTTGAAGTACAAAGATGGTGCTAAATTGAAAGATGCAAAGAGCATAGTGGAATGGTGTATTGACAACATGGCCCGAGGTTCTCAAGAAAATTCCACAGTTCGTAGATATTTTTGGTTGATAGAGGAACAAAAAATTGCTAACTATGAGGATTGTATGACACTCACAGGTCCAGTGATATGCACTCATTTTGTAGCTCAGACGCTACTTCATGGGCCACATGGACAAGAAATTTGGCATGTTTTTTGTGCATCTTGTATCAAATTTTTCACTATTGAGTGTGATTCACAAGAATGGGTGGATGGATGGATTTGTAGGCCTCTAACTCCGCTTCCTAGTTATCAACCTCCACAGGCATTATGACTTGTTTCTCCATATGAAGTTGCAACATCCAAGGACTTTGATGACATTTTGATTTTGGTGCGATAAGGTAAATGGTTATTTATAATTTTTGTATTGAGTTATGTCCATTGAAATTAATATGTAATTTAAATTTGAGTTGAAACCTTTTTTTTTGTAGGACATGTGTTTGTAGTTATTGCAATGAGAAGACAATGAAGAAGGAATAAACTATTTCTTATGTCATTGCATCGAGGAAAGAAATAAGTTGAATTCTCTATTATAGATGGAAAAGATATTGAGTACCCTACAGGGTCAGTGGTAGTTACTGGAACTTGGCTTCGATGGTATCCATTAAAAAATTCCTCTATTTGGGTGTTTGAAGACTTTGAGACACACAGAAAATACTCTTATATTCACATCTAGTTCTAGTGAAAAATATTCAGTTGTATAGATATCGAGGAAGGCCTAATAACAAGATTCTTTGGAAGGTTTGAGAGTCAAGATCATGAAGCAATCATGTCCGCTATTCAAAGTAGATCCGATCCGATGGTTCATTGGAATGAATTTACATGCTCACGTCTAGTATATATAATTTCTTTGAAGTGTTTAAATTTGTCAACTAGATCTTCAAGTTCATATATTTTATTAAATTTGTGTATTTTGTATATATCTAGTATGGTTTTGATTTAACTTAAATTTCTTTGACTTTAACACTTTTATGCAGGTTAGTGGTACCAGAAAAGCTTCCACCTTCATGACCTGATGGTTCATTGGAATGAATTTAGACATGTTCATCTGGTATATATAATTTCTTTGAAGTGTTTAAATTTTCAACTAGATCATTCAAGTTCATATATTTTATTAAATTTGTGTATTTTGTATATATCTAGTATGGTTTTGATTCAACTTAAATTTTTAACTAACACTTTTATGCAGGTTAGTGGTGCCAGAAAAGCTTCCACTTTCACATCCTGATGGTGAACATTGGAATGAATTTACATGAGCTAAATCTTCTATGGTATATATAATTTCTTTGAATTGTTTAAATTTTTAGTTCTAGATTCAAGTTCATATATTTTATTAAATTTGTGTATTTTGTATATATCTAGTATGGTTTTGATTCAACTTAAATTTCTTTGACTAACACTTTTATGCAGGTTAGTGGTGTAGAAAAAGCTTCCACCTTCATGTGGTTGGCATTATTAGTAGATAATTTTATATTCTCGAAGCTAAGAGAATCTTTCATTGTTTTACAAGAAAAGAGAAGCAACTAACAATGGTTTATGTACTGTGGAGGGGGTTCTTGGCTCTCGGAGGAGGTAGCCGAAGCACCGGGAGCATAGGGAACCAAAATGATGCCTCCCTAAAGTGTTTATAAGGCCATCCCTACATGTGTGCACAGTTGGTTTGGTGCCATGACCCACCATTTGTAAAATATAGCATTTGACAACCTTACACTAGCTCAAACTGCACTATTTTCATGCGTTTGCAAACAATAGGGCAAGTGAGAGCACCGATTGGAGATGAAAAAACTAAGACAAGATATTGTAGAGGGTCCTATATGAGGTGTAGGATACATGAGACATCTCTAGGTGCCATGGAGGATTGAGTAATCACCGTCGAGAAGTTGAATGGTTTTTGGTCTCAGGGCTCTTAAGGGACTACACCCGAATGAAGTAGCCCGGAAGCAATGACATTGTCCCACAAAAAATGCCTCCTCTAGCATTTACTAGCCACCCAGATGTTTTGTGGTCGGTTTGGTGCCATGACCCACCATTTGTAAAATATAGTGTTTGACATGACCTTACATTAGCTCAAATTGCACTATTTCGTGCGTTTACAAATAATAGGGCAAGTGAGAGCACCGATTGGAGATGGAAAAAACTAAGATAGGATATTGTAGAGGGTCCCTACACAAGGTGTAGGATCTAATGAGACATCTCTAGGTGCCATGGAGACCGAGTAATCACCCGTCGAAGTTGAATTTTTTGGTCTCAGGGCTCTTAAGGGACTACGCCCAAACGAAGTAGCCTAGAAGCAATGACATTGTCACACACCAAAATGATGCCTCCTCTAGTGTTTACCTAGCCACCTAGATGTTTGGCGTAGTATTGATTTTGTGCCATGACCCACCTTTTTGCAAAATATAGTGTTTGATGAGCCTTACTTTGGCTCAAACTACATTATTTCACGTGTTTTTGCAAACAATAGGGCAAGAGAGCACCGATGGAGATGGAAAAAAAAAAGACATGATATTGTAGAGGGTCCCTACACGAGGTGTAGGATCTAATGAGACATCTCTAGGTGCCATGGAGACTGAGTAATCACCCATCGAAGTTGAATAATTTTTGGTCTCAGGGCTCTTAAGGGACTACCCAAAGAAGTAGCCTGGAAGCAACGACATTTCTCACACCAAAATGACCTCCCTAGCATTTACCTAGCCACCCGGACATGTTGGCATAGTTGGTTTGGTGCCACGACATCCGAGGCATGACTTCTCACTACGCCTCGTTCATTTCCTAGGATTGCCTAGAAAAGGTAGTTTGTAAACAATTATGCCATGAAGGCTCAAGGAATGCCATGACCCTGAATTATTGGGTGTGACTAGAGGCCTCCTTCACTCAAGTTTTGGCTTAGATGGTTCTTGGTTTGGATGACTGAGCACCAAGTTGTGATCGTCATAAGTTTTCACTGAAAACGTGAATTGGGATTAATAGGGAAGGGGTTCTTGGCTCCGGATTGGGTGGTCTGACTCCAAACCGGGCCTCCCTAGAGCCCACCATAGCACCCAAAGGCATATACCCCCCCAATCGGATGTGTTGGTGGTGGCATTTTTCTCCCATGATGTCTCGGGGCATGATTCTCACTACTCGGCTCACATCAATGAGATTACAACAAGGTAAACACATTACCATGTAAATACTCTAATGATTGTTTGATCTCTTTTTAAAGCATGTAAATACACAATAGAGTGTTAAGAATATTTTTTGCATATCTTGTGCCAACTAAACTACAAATGTTTTGTATTTTTTAAACAAGTGAATTCAAATTAGGACCTTATTGTTACACACATCAATAACACTTAATTTGGACTAATACTTAACAAATAAATTGTAAGTACACTAAAAACATATAAAATGACTTGTAATAAATCCCTCAAGACCATTTTTAATTGTGTACATTTTTTCCCACTTTGGAGTGTGTTAACCACGTGCTTAAAATAAGAAAATTGATATAAGTCCACACTTGAATCTCTTGAAAAAAATGATCTTGCACCCAAGAACCTTCAAAACCATTATATAACATAACATCATATATCATATATCATAACAATAACATAACATCATATATCATATATATCATATGGATAATGGTCACATAATCGAGGCCATCAAATCAAATCAAACATAGAACTAATATGGTTATGAAAACATACATAGAAGTATATCATGTGCAATGAAATCAAATCAAACATAGAAGTAATATCGTTATGAAAACCAACATGGATATAATGTATCAAACTAAGTGTGCCACGTGTCTCTGAAAATATAAGTTCATAATGTATCAAACTAAGTGTGTCATACATATAGGACCACATGCGGTCACATAAGGCTATATACATGGACTATGAAGAATCATGAACTAGGACCAGATGGCATATATATCTATACATGGGTCTATGAATCTAATCATGAAACATCTTCCCTCTCTTGCCCTGCTAGAAGAAGCATGTCCATGACTTGTGGATGTAGTGGAGGGAGATGCCACTATGGATTTCATCTGTGTGGTCCTAGGCATCTCTAAGAAGGCCTACAACCTAGCCTGCACATTCATAAACATCAAGTTTTTAACACCCAAATTTTTAAAATACATTCAAAATTTAGAAACTTAGAATTTATAATGCATGTGAAATCTTACCGCAATCTCATGATCCCTATCAATTTTTGTCGACGCATTGTTAGAGGTCAATGGTAGACTCACGAGGGGTAGGCTACATACAAATAAATAGTTCAAATTAAATATTTCATGTACAAAATTTGATATTGTAGATAAGTAATAAGAAAAAATTCCTCCAAAATTTAACAAATTTGAAAAATTGTACCTGAGTTAGTGGATCTATAGATGCTATGGCAGCATCTACAACAACCTCCATAGTCTGCATATAGGGAGGAGTCTCTCTGGCAGTCATAAGCTATATAAAAAACATGTAGATCAATATTAATTGAAAACTATCTAGCAATGAGTATTAGCATGAGAAGAGGACTAGTAGCAATAAGGCCTAAAACAAAGAGTTATGTAAGATTGCAAGTGTACATGACCAAACCAATAGTCTAAACACCTTATGATAAAGTAGAGAAGGATAATTAGTCCTATTTATTTGCATAATATCTCTTGAATATTAATATGGAAAGGTCCTACAGGTGATGTAGATCATAGTCATAATTTTTATGTGTCTTGAAATTGCATAATTTGGTTTTTAGAGCAAATTGTAGGCTCTCGGGCTCTATCTAGGGATTTGTGTAAATTTTTGATTTATGGGTGAATCTTGCTAGAAATTTCAAATTATCTCTATTTGTGCATGAATTAGAAGACCCCAATATTTTCGTGGTGATTGATACAATGTAGTGAAAGTTATCTAGATAACAATTATTTCAAGCAACTTGGTAAAAGTACAAGTGTACAAAAATGAAGGAAAAAGTCAAGGATTCTCACTATAATTTGATAAATCATGATCTTAGACTAGGTATGAAGGTGATATCAGGTATGAATGAGATGTTTGAATGATCTTAGGGGTGTAGGAATAAAGAAAATGCCATCAAGTTGAATGAAATATATTTATGTACATGACAATATTAAGTCACAAAAAGGGTTATTAGAGATATTCAAGAAGTAATTCATTAAAGATGTGGAATGTATTTCCAGTATGTAGAACTTGGTTCTAGGAAGGTCACCAAGCTATATCCATTGTGTACATGAGAATGCAAATATAGAGAAACTTGATGAATAACAGATATATAATATGAGATTGGGTGTATAGAATTGCATAGGGAGTATTGGTGATAAACATGAACCAAGGGACCCATGATATATTTAGAAGTGTAGGTAACTTATCCCATATTTTCATCTCTTTGTTGTTTAGAGAGAAGAGGGTTAATAAAAAATGCATAGAACTAACAATGTTGGCAAGGTCAGTTATGCATACATCCTAAGAAGCTAAAAGAGATCCTCAAAGGCAAGGGATGATGGAGAAAGCATTAGAGATGGAGTGCTCTAGAAACATGTCTAGCATAGAGGTAAGTGTCCATGATCATGATAAAAGGAGAGATTTTGTATATCTAGGAGAGTGTTAAACTTAACCCTTGCATCATAAGAGCTTAATGTTATGATCAAATTGTATTGGCTAGAGTTATGGGATTGTAAACTACTAGAGAATTCCACAATTAGAAAACAATTAGAAACAAAGTGTAAAGAGAAACTAACCTACGTAAAAGTCACGTGAGGCATGCCAGTAGCCTCAGTGCCAAAGAAAGATGATGACCCATCAGAGCTCCTGCGTATAAAAGACAAACATATTAATATGTACATGTACACGTGAAACATTATACATGAACATTAAAAATGTGTATTTAATAATAAAAGTGCAATCAAATGAAATTTGAAATGTAAGTAACTTGAAACTTACGTCTGTAACATGCCCAGCTGTAGTAGCTAGCATGTCGACATCGGATGTGTCCTTCACCGACTCTTGTTGTTTAAAATAAAAAATATTAGTTTTTACATGTATGTACATGATGTAATCAAATACATATATATTAAAATCTCAAATGAAATAAACTATATATATATATATATTATATTTATTTGACATTTACCTATGAAAGACCAAGATCATTTGCACTAGTTCCAAAAACATCCGCCATCATCTCATCTAGAGAAAAGAAATCATGTGATCTAGCAAATGATGTCTCACCCATAGTGCATATGACACCACATGATCCACAGTGGTGTGGTGCACTAGAACTGGTGCCTCCACCAACATCACCAGATGTAATCTATGGTCACTATGTTGGGTCAGAGTGTCAGTGAGCTCCCTTAATGCATGTAGTGTGTCAATCTCCACAACCTCCTTCTTTGTAGGAGGGATAACTGAAGGCAGTGGGGGTTTTGGGGCATGGGGGATCCTTGGTTGACCAACGTGTGCACTAGGTCTACTCTGTGCAGAGCCACCTCCACCCATAAAACTCAAGAAAAGTCAAAATAATTTGGGACCTCATTAAGCATGAACTCATGCAATATAATTTCTTCAAAAAATAGAGAGGAACCTCATTGTTGTTGCATGGTGGATAATCAAAAACCATCCACCATCGGTCCCAAAAATTGTTCTTGATTCGGTCATCGTGGCACCAATGGATTGGGAACCATTTGCAAGTAGTCGTGGGGGGCATTGGTTCTGGGTCAGTAAATAATGCACAAATGTGGTCTTTTGTAATTTTTTTGTCTTTTACGGCCGCATGGGATAATTTATCTGCATACCACCACCTACAATCAACTCTAAAGGTATTCCATATGTCTATTTGGTTGGTTGCGAGTCGAATTCGCCAATCAATGTTTGTAATGTGTTGGCTAAAGTCATGTGGGATGGATTTGTGGCATGATTTTGTCTTATTTTCGAATAAGGTTCTCAATGGAAATTTTATTTTTTTTTTGGATTCTTCCAATGATATGGGACTTGTGTTCTTGTGGATTTGGTTCCGTGGGGATATTTGGAGAAGGAGCCACATGAGGTGGATCTACATTTGGAGGAGGGTTTTGAGGAATGTTTGGAGGGTTTTGAGGAATATTCCAAACCTATGTAAAACAGGTTTGAATCCATGATCCGCGATCAGATACATGAATTTTGGGTTTTCATGTCCACTTTTTTCCACCAACTTGATGCACTTACCCCTTATGATATTTGTAATCATTTACATCTAAATGTATGCTTTAATAGTAGTAATCATGAACACACATGCTAACATCTTGACAAGCCGAGAACAAAGGAGGGACTGGTGGCTTCCCCGCTTCATGTGAACATTCGAGATCTATCTGGATGAAGTTTAGTGTGCCTAGAAGTTAAGTACAAATAACATACTACATTTTGTTTCCGTTTTGAAACTCTTTTCAAACTTCCTACCAAGATGTTGCATACAAATAGTGTATCATTTGACTCTTGAGAGAATTTAAAGTTGTGTTGAAGACAAAAGATAAAGTTTCCACGAGAGATATAGTATTGGAACCGATTTCAATGCATACCGATGGGTGAAGACAACCTTTATGATGCGCTTTATGAGAATTTCTTTTACATATTTCCAATAGATTTGTATGAATAGATGAAAACATATACACAAGGGATGATTTGGAGTTATACACCAAATATTTGGACATAGATAATTACTAGACTTTATTTGATGTTGATGTGGAATAAACTAGAGTTATGGATTATTGGTGGGCTAGAGAGTGTTACACTATTATACATTGGAGTACGTTATTTCTACTTATATGTTCCCAAAGGAAGTTGAGTTTCAATTCTTGCATAAAGCCCAGAGGATCATATTTTCATGTTATACCCCCAAATTAATATTTTAATGATAGTATTTGATTTAAAGCGCCTCTATATGGCTAGAAAAATATCCACTTGTGTGCAAGGATAGAAGTAGTGTGATAATAGAGTAGACTTGGAGGAAGAAATACGGATCAATTTTAATAAATCATGAGAGAGGGACATGGCACATGTAAGGGATATGCGGATGGAGGCAATGGAGTTGTGGAGAGAGATGGCTCACGAAGGATTTGGATCTTGTGAAGAATAAGAAGGGTCCATAACATCTAGTTCTCCCGTCATTGGGTAAGTGGAGTAGAGAATCCCCTTTGAATTCGGATGAGAGCACGTGAAAGAGGGTATGAGGACCTTAGGCACACATCTTATCCCACCTAGCAACCTAGCCCTTGCACTTGGCTTTTTTTAGATCCAAAGGTAGTCATTGAGAAGTAGGCTAGTGTAGGTAAGAAACTAGAAATGGGTAGATATCATTTTATTGTGAAATATAAAGTGCATAGATAAAAAGTACACCTATGGTGGGAACATGGCGTTGTTGTTTAGAGGATGGATTGGAGGAATATTTTAGGCACACCATCAAGTATAGAGTGTGGTGGCACAAAATATTAATAATACGTCTCTGAGTACTATGACTTCAAAATTTATGCGAGTTGAGTTTAGTACTACATTTGGGACATAAGGTATTACATAAAATGGTCTAGTTCCTTCTACAAGAGGATCAAGAGGATGGGTGTCAAGTGGATCAGGTGGTTCCGGGGTGGAGGAAATACTTGGTGAGGTTTTGGCTCTAGATTTAGTGGATGAGGACCGAATCCCTAGAAACCCCCATATCAACGTCAACAATTTTATTATGAGATATTTCTCTGGTTTCTAGAGTATATGGGCATTGAAGATGAAGTAGAGCATGTGCACATTTTGAGCTACTATGGTGAGCTAAAGGAATTACAACATGGATAGAAAAGTAAGTAGTTTACTACTACTCTTCAAGGAACACACATAGTTATTACCTAGGAAGTATGACCCACATCGATTGCGGTTGATTATGATGTTTTACCTCTCCATTTCTAGAAAGTTTCATATCCTAGAGTTTGAAAAAATACCAACAACACACTCAAGGATTTCAAGTAGGTTTTAGCTGAAAGAGTGAGGTAATATGATGCACGTTTTAAAACCTTGTTGTCAAATTTTTCATATGATATCCATCCCATTCAACATGAAATTTTTTTGGTGGTTATGTTGACTCCTTTCATTTAGACGAGCGCTATCCCATAAGAATTTTTGGATCCACATGAGGATTTGGAAGAATCTTTGTGCACTAAAGCAAGGTAGGGAGAGTTGATACTAGAGTAAGCCCATTTTTGAAGTGTAGATTATAGTTATGGTAAATTAGCTAGAGAAACTTTTCATTCATTCATCTCATGAGACGCACAAAGTGGTATATGGTGCATGGATTGTGAGGTTAAGGATATATTAAGGATAATTTCCCACGTAAGTCATTGTGTGCATTTTTATGGATTGTGAGGTTTTCACCGAACCATGATGTTCAAAATTCTCCTTTTTGTAGAGAACTATTCAGGAGAGAAGGTCTCCATGTATTGTAAGATCTGCAAGACCCATACTCATGACACCATTGACTGTAGATTGATTGATCACATTCATGAATCCATTAAGATAGGAGTGCGCTAGACTAGTGTGGTAAGTGGATATAAGAACACAGAAGGCCATAACCATGAAGGGTGAAATAATGGGATAATAGGAATGGAGAATTCTAAAGGGGATATCGAGGTCACAATCGTGGAGGAGGTGATAGAGGTAAATTTACATGAGGAACTTGTTATACTTTGGATCTCCGATCATCATCAGTGTGAGTATCCTTAGAATAATATTTTCTCATGGTGTGGAAAGCAACACAAGTTAGAAGATTATTGAGCTATACGAACACATGTGAAAAACTCAAAATAAGGAAAATGGTGCATGAATGATCAAGGTAGAGTGTGTCATTTCTGATCAATGGAAGCCTAAGAGGAAGCCTAGTCTGAATTACACAATGTGATGGTTACCACACATGCTGAGGTTGTGCATATAATGGGAGCGTTTGAATTCTAAGCCACTCATTACAAGGGAGGATGATACATGCTAAGTATCTAGATGCTTCACACCAAAATTAAATCTATTAGGAAACCATGAGAGTCATCAAGGAAATTCACTAAGAGATAAAGTTCTTAAAAGAGAAAGCACATGTAAAGAATGTGGAGCTCCCACAGAAGGATGTGGATGATTTAAAGGAGGTATGGAGGATGTTGCACTAAGATAACATCATTCCTCTATTAGGGAGTGGCTACAAGAAAAGGTATGTGCACGTTGGGTCTAATCACAAGAGGAAGATACTTCACGCAAATATACCACCCCATAATCATGAGTTTGAAAAGGATATTACACTAGATGTTGTAATTAATGTTTGGTTTTTACGAAACATATTGATTGATATAGGCATGGAAGTGAATGTGTTGACTCTGGATGCATGGAATCAAATGGGTAGACCATAGTTCCAACCATCTTCAAATGTTTCGATATGAAAATAAGGACTAGGGTGATTCCTATTGGGATACTAAATAATGTTTGTATTACCATTTAAGGAGCCATGTTCATTGGGGACTTTAAGGTTTTAGAGCTTGCTAAAGCTAAAAAAATTCCAAAATTACTTGGGTGACCCTGGTTTTATGCTAATAATGTTGATTTATGCTTTAATAAAGGTACATCAATGTTGAGAATGTTGATGAGTGCATGATCATACCCCACATGATAAGAATGTAGAGCCTTATGTTGAGCCCTTGAAATAAGAATTGAATATAATATATTTTAGGTATTGGGCTCATGGAACGTATGAATTTTTAGGTGTGAGGTCAAATGAAGGGTCACCAGATTGATTAGGTTGCACATTGTGAGGTGGTTATGATATAACCTTGTACCAAGGTATCACTTTGGTCAAGGAAACCCCAATGAATTTTTACACACCATGGAGACTCAATGGCAGAATGATGGAGATAGAAGGAACATGATGGTCTATACTCTACATGGGACAATAGATCATTTGTGGGAAAAACATAGAGATGGCCTTTTGGAATGGTGAGAAGTGAGAATCACCTTTTCTACTAGGTTTACTCAGAGCAATGTACCTATGTAAACTTGTGAATTTTATGGGAAGTCTTCTACCTCTCATCGCATCCATGATTGTGAGAGAACATGGGCACAAGGCAAGGAGACATAAATTCCATCATCACTGGGTGCATAAGTTCTACTCCACCTTACATGGTTGCATACGCGCATGGTATGTCCATGCTGAGTTGAAGAGGGAAACAACAAATTGGAAAGAGATGACTTTAGGTATGATTCAAACTTTTATTATTTTTCTACTAAGCCTCCATTCAATGAAACACCAAATATTATGAAGCATTTTACTTTGGGAGATAACACAAAGGTTGAAGAACTCATGCTAGAGTTATTTAGGGAAACTTGACCTTGAGGTGCACCGGATCTTGAGGAAAAAATGAAGAAGAGATGGGTTGTGCCTAGAGAGAAAAATAAAGGGAAAACTAGTTTATATGATATATGATGATGAGGTTGATAACATAGATGTTAACCACATTGAAGGTACGCATGAGGTAATGGATACTGATAGATGAAAAGGCATGCACGTATCATGCTCCTATGAAGACAAAGAAGTTTAACATTGGTATAGTGGAAAATCTTAAGGAGGGCATTATTGGTGATTACTAGTCGAGCAACAAAACAAGTAATAAGATTATTGAACTCTTGCGTGACTTCCAGGACTTATTTCCGTGGGGTATCATGAGTTAAAGGAGTCCACCCTTCTTTAGATGAGATGAAAATCAAGCTTAAGGAATTTGTGTGTTCAAGTAGGAAGAGGCTTTATAGGATGAATCCTAATATGCACGTGAAGGTGAAGGAGGAAATAGATAAGATGCTCAATTCTAGTATAATTGATCCTATTAAGGAATATAAATGGGTTATCCCCATGGTCATAAGCATTAAGAAGGATTGGAGGATAAGGATTTGTGTGGACTATAGAGAATTAAATTCCTCATGTGTTATTGATCCTTTTCCCAATCCATTCATAGAGGATATCCTTGAGGATTTTTGGGCACAAGATATACTCTTTTATAGATGGTTTTTAGGTTATCACCAGTGCGCATCATGAAGGAATATCACTAAAAGAAAAATTTCACCTTGAATGGGAATCTTTTCATATATTGTTATATCCTTTGGGTGAAAAATGCAATGATGGTCTCACACATTGTTTTGCGAGCCTTTTAATAATTTACTCATAAATTCTTGTAGGTATATTTGGATGATTGGACAATGTATGACTTAATCAAGACAATTGTGAGAATCTAAGGCTCATGTTTAGAGGTGCATGACAGTTGAGAATCTCTATTAACATTAATAAGTGCATATTTGTAACACCTTTGAACTTTACTTGTCATATAATTTGTAAGAAGGATTTTTTTGAACCCGGGCAAGATAGTTGTTATTTTGGGTTTGGAAGAGCCTAACATATCGAGTGAAGTACATGGATTTTTTGGGATATATAGGGTATTATAGGAAATTCATTAAAGGCTATGCAAAGATTTTCACGCCCTTGGAAGAATTGTTGAAGGCTAAAGGAAAATTTTTGTTGGTGTCGTGTGCAATAGAAGGCATTTGAAACATTAAAGGAGAATCTCACCACTGCACCTATTTTGTGCTTTCCTTCATGGGAAAAACCATTTCATGTTCATGTTGATGCTTTGACATGGAAATTGGCGCAATGTTGGTACAATCAAGAGAAAGGAATTATAGATCATCCTATTTTTTTTCAAGTAGGAATTTGACACCCATGGAGTAGAATTATACAACCATGCACATAGGATTTTCCATGATCTACGCATTACACAATTTCAAACAGTACTTTTTTGACAAACCCATTCATTTTCAACACAAATTATATGATGCTCAAGTATTTGTTCAATAGGCCTATTTTGCTAGGGTGCATTTTGTAGGTGGATACTTCTATTTTAGGAGTTTGATTTTATAGTTATTTGAAACCCAAAAGAGTAATTCATGGCCTGAATATTTGTCAAGGACCAATCCTAGCGAGGAAGTGTAGAGAATTAAAGACACAATGCTAGATAAATAACTTTTTCAGATAAATGGTGTGCCCTTATATTTGTAGGATGTTTCAATATTATTTTGAACTATTGGACATGCGCCTACGGGAATGAAGACATTAGAAAATAAAAACCTTTCAATACACATTATGCCTTATCAATTAATAGGTGGATATTTGCACAAGTTAGGTCGTGATTAAGTTTTACATCATTGTGTTTTGGAGCATGAATGTAAGGCTATTATGGAAGATGATCATGATGGGATAGTAGGAGGAATTATGCTGTGATTCTACTGGTGAGCAAGAATTTGATGGCTGGACTTTGGTGGGAAACTTTATACAAGGATGCTAAAGAGATGTCAAGCGAGTGTGATCATATTCGGTGCCTTAGGAAGCCTAGAACTAGAGATGAGATGTCATTGTGGCCATCCGCAAAGTTAAAACCTTTTGACAAATTGGCGATTGACTTTTAGGTCATATTACACTACCCGCACATAGTACTAGTGTGCGCTATATTTTTACTTTTACAGACTATATGACAAGGTGGGTAGAGGAAACACCTACAAAGGATTGTATAGAATCCATAGCAGTAAGATTCCTATAGGAAAACATCGTTAGTAGGTATGGTTTTCCATTAATCTTAAAAATTGATAGAGGAACTCATTTCTTGAATGAGGTAATCAAAATTATTTTGGAAGAGTTTATGGTGGCACACCATAAAACTTCTCCTTATCACCCACATGCTATCAACAAGATTCTAGGACATACATTGACAAAAAAATTATATTTTAAGAAAAGATTAGGATGATAAAGTATCTGCTTTATACTTTAGCATATACGACAACCTAAAAGAGGTTGAATAAGGCCACACCTTTTCAATTGGTAGTTAGCACATAGGTTGTACTACTGTTGAATTCATGTTACCATCCTTGTGTATTGTGTGCGCATGAGGAATAACTGATGAGAAAGTTTTTGAAGAGCACATTGACAAACCGATATAGTTAGACGAGTGATGTGACATTTCCTAATGGAGCGAGGAAGAATGAGAAGGATAGATAGAAATCTGGCATGATAGATACATAATGAACAAAATATTTGAAGTGGGAAAGATGGTTCTTCCGTATAATTCCAAGTTTGTGTTCCACCTAGGAAATTGAAATTACATTGGTTTGGACCTTTTGTGGTAACCAAGATACTTGAATCAAGCTCTTGTCAGTTGTAGGTGTTGTATGGCACCTTATTTCTGAGTTACTTCAATGGGAGTAAGTTGAAGCCCTACTATAAATAAGTCTTCTTGGTGTTTTTAATAAGGAATTATTTCCATTTAGATTATATTTCCCTTTTATGTGTTTACTTTCAATTATTTTTATGCTTTGTCAATTTATTTCCTTGGTTTTTTGTAATAAGTGCGCTTGCACGTAGAAGTGTGATTATTGGTTATTGAGTACATGCACATATGACCGCACATATATTTAGTGTGGGGTGGAGCAGGTATAAGGAAAAGGAATTTGTTGGTGTTGAGATTCAAGTACGAGGTTGTCACAAAAATATTTATATGGGATTGGAGTATAATTTTCCTCTAAAATTTTGGTGTAAGAGAAGGAAGGTGTTGCAGGGTTCTCAAAATGAAGGTGTTCATAGGAAATTTTCTCAGTTGAAAAACCACATGAGAAAAATGATCACACATTGTAATGCAAGGTAGGAAGAAGCATGGTGAACTAATTAGTGTGAGGTGCAGAGGGTTATTTTCTTAGGTGTGAGAGGCATGTATAAGGAGTTTTGTGGCCTATGAAGTAGTAGGGAATTGGAAGGTTATGAGCGTATTATGCAAAAGGAGATCACATAATAAAGCAAAAAGAGGAAAAAGTACTTTATTAGGTAAGTAACTTAGAAAGTTTTAAAACAAGAAAAAGTGTGGTTCATGTGGAAAAAGTAATTTAGTGAGGTAGGAAAAATTATAAAAATGGGGCAAGTTGAATTCATTTGGTACCTTGCATTCGAAGATAATTTGGAGCAATCGAGCTATCGAGCAAATTTTTTGAAAAGAGTGAGAGAAAAGAATAAGCAAACCAAAGAAGTGTGTGTATGATTTTTGTGTGTCTCCTTGCGAAGAAGGAAGTTTGAGCTAGTAATTGGAAGTAGTTAGGATATGTATACCAAATTCTAAATAACCATGCATTCAAAAAATCAAGAAAGTTTCACACAATAACTTTATTTTATGCTTTGCAAAATGAGGATCATTCAATGGCCCAAAATGGATTGCTCTTGAAAATTTTGATTAAATTAAATTAAACAATTTTTCAAATCACCATTTTTATTTTCCACACTTCATTTACTCTGCACAATGTCCATTCAATCAAGAAATTGATCTTTCTTTAATAAAAACTCACTATCTCATACCTTCCTCTATTGTCTCTTCAAACCTTCTTCACTAGTCAATCACTCAAACAAGAAAATTTGGATATTTAGATTCATAAATGACTTATAACCCATTTAACCTATTTCATCACCTCAACCAATGTTATATCAATAATAAAATTGTCTCAATACACCAAACTTCACCTTTTTGTCAAAATTGCCCTTCTTGTGCTCTCAAGAACAAACAATATGCAACAAATTTTTATCATGTATATATTTCATTTCAAAAGGCAAAAGTTATAAAAAAATTATCATTTGTATAAATATATATAAGGATTATATGTTCCAAATTTCAACCATTTTTATTAATCTAATTGAAAGTTATGATTCTGTTTTCTCGAAAATACATTATAGCAAACTTGAGTTTGCATGCATTCTCAAACCAGATAGAAAAATCCTTCATAAATTAAAAAATACCTCAAATTATTATCAACCATTAAAACACCATCTATATAATTACCACTATCACATGAGTACCAAATTTTAGATCATTTGGACTTCGGTATGAAATTTTATGATGATTGGTTCAAACCCTTGTTTTTAAGGAAACAATGAAAAAAACACGGTACAAGTTATTTAGAAGTAGATCATGACAAATTAAGCATTTCATTGAAATATGAACTCATATCATTGAAATTATTTCCATAGGAACCTGAGGGCTGAGGTAAAACACAAATTCTTACATTTAGAATCTCTGACCTTCTTATGGCATGACTTTACCAAGTCTGCAGCCTTACATTCTTTCATGATTTCCACATTCTTTGTTCATCTTCTATGAGCTCCTTCATCCTCTTCATAATAAATATTCTCCACCTTCATCCTCTAAAACCATCTCTCTCACCTAAATAAAATGTCTCACTCAAATTCATTAGCATGATTATGAAGAAAGGAAAGGTGGTTAGGTTTCCACCACCTAACTCAACCATGATTTCAGTAATTACATTGAGTTTATACCTAGGTAGGGTAATGAGAGGGAGTTTTATAACATGACCACTCTTATTACATTAATGTAAGTTAACACTTAAGTCACTAACATACTAACTTAGGCCTAGATTTCACTACAACTCTATTTGAATATTTAAATGACTCATTTTGGAGGGAGACCCCAAATGAGTTCTTATTACAACTCTAAGAGTCCAAATGGACCAAACCACCTACTAAACACTCTAAGACACCCTACTAAGCTTATTCAAACCAAAATTTGATTATGTACATGATGCTCCTGCATCATACTCCCCATGTGGAGAGAAACATGCTATATTTAAAGGCATTTTTTCTCCCTCTTCCTCCAATTACTTTCCACTTGAAGAATTCTTCTCTTTATTAATGCATTCTCTTCATTATTTTCTACTTCATGCTTCCTTTAATATTCATTCTTTATCTTCATATTCTTCTTCTTGTCTTTACCCTTAAAAATCAGGTCTTCAAACCTCCTTTTCTTCATTTGAGCTCTTAAAATATCTTCTCTTTTAATGCTTTTGATCTCTTCTTCTAGTATACCCACACATTCACAAATACACAAAACCTTATATTCCAAAAACAAGATATTTTGAGTCTCTTCATCTTTGTATTCTTCTCCGTCATGGTTCATTTTCATTTCTTATTCAACTTATGTACCTACATCTACTATATCTTCCTCTTTCTTATTACAATTCCCTCTTTATACATACAAAGCTTCCTCAAGATATTTTATTTCACACTCTAATTGATTTGCATCTTCATAAATAAATTTGTATTCTTAATTTTCTTATTCTTCATCCGTTTCAAGCCTTCGGAATGGCTTACATTTTCTTCTTCTTCCTTTCTCTCATTCTCAACTCTTTCACTTATCCATCATTTCATTTTGAGGTTCTTGTTCTATGATGGATGGAAAAATCTCCCTATTACATCTTCTTCATCTTTTACTTGCATGCTTTCTTCAAAAATGACTTCCTTCTTCGCTTTATCTATCTTCTTCCTTAAACTTATTATTTTCTTCTCTTTCACATTTCTTGATAAAGGAGAGGACAACCGGATCTTTGTAGGAAAAAAGTAAACAAATTTAAAATAATTATGTAATTTTCAAAGAAAAATCCAAAGAAAATATCATTATGGGGAACTTGTGTATTTCACGTCCGTGAACACACAATTATATAGTGTTTACAAAACTAATCCTCAACCAAAAATATGAGGAAACACTAAAACAAGGATATAATCACATCTCCATAAATCAAGGAGTAGAGGTCAACTCAAACAACTCCAAGAAGGTATGAGAAGAAACAATATCCCATAAACTAATTAAAAATAATTATGCCTTATGCTCTCAAGGATGCTTATTTTAAGTGAAAAATATCTAGTTCACAAAGACAAGTTTGAACATGTTTACACCAACACCATCCCATAAGTTAATGCAAGGGAGGAGAAAAATAAGAAAGGTTCCTCTCTAATATTCCAAATAAGGTACCTCAAAACAAGAGAAAATAAGAGGAAATAAGGTACTCATGATAATTCCCTATGAGTACAAATTCCTTGACTTTAGATTTTTATGTGTAGAAGAATATATTGAGAAGAAGCAAGTGGTTTAGTGAAGATATCCTCTATCGATTAGTTGTATATATAAAATTCAAGTCAACTACATCATCCTGAATAAATTTCCTAATGAATTGTATATGAATTTCATTTTTGTTTTTCTGTTACGTTGATGTTCATTAGGATTATGTGTAATTTGAATAGAACTCTAGTTATCACACCATAGTGTGAAGGATATTCTTGTGGAAATCCAAAATCGTCAAGCATTTAGCGAATCTAAAGAACTACCCGATCTACTTTTACTACACCTCTTTAGGAACTAGAAGGCCACAGATCAAAAAAGAAACTACATTTTTGTTTTTTATATGCCCATCTACTAGATGAGAGCCAAGGTGAAAAAATAAACCAAAAGTAGACTATTGTGTGTCTCGAAAACCTCCCAAATTTGAGTCATAGGTAGCCTTCAATTTCCAAGATCCCTAGGTGGTGAATAATGTCTCAAAATTCAATGTCCCTTTTATATATCTCAACCTCTTTACAAAATTCTTAGTGACTCTCATGAGGCTCATGTGAAAAATGAGACACAAGGTTAACAAAAAGGTGATATCGGGATGAGTATGTTCGGATACAAAATACTCCCAACCAATTATCTATACTAAGAGGCATCAACAAGGTTAGTCTTGAAATTAATAGTAAATTCAATACTTGAATGAAATAGAGTGGGATATGGCTTTAGTCATCTATGTGGAACTCCTGCAATAAATGGGAAGCATGCTTCCCTGTCGATAGAGATTCCTTCATAAGACTAAGAAACCTAAAGATCAAGGAAATAGTGAACAATCCCAAATTTGTCATGTAGAAGTTTACAATCAATATTTTTGAATGTCTGATTCATGAGAATTTAGCTATCAGAAGTAAGGATGAGATATTCAACATTCAAAACCAATATTAAAATTCATCATCACATTTTAGAACATATAGAACATGATTTCACATCAATGAAAACTAGTATACAACAAAAACTCATCATTTTTCTCATACCAAATCGGAAGCTTGTTTGAGACCATATGCATGAAGTCTACAAAAGTTAGGTCCTACATAAACCAGGGTTTCTCCATATAAATTGAGATCACCATGCAAAAACTAATACTTAGTCCAGCTTTGAATATAATGCTAAAAGGTGAACAAAAACCTATGCATCATCATCTAATAAGAGCTTAAGAAAAGATTCTTAAAGACCCGTTTACATTTACCACTTTTCTCTATCTCTTATTGAATGCTAAAATAAGATGAGATTGAACCTATGTAGATCTCTAGCAATCAAAGAGTTGATTATGTGCTTGAAATCCCAAGGTTTCTAAGAATGGAGTCTTGTCAAATCATGGCTACAAGACCATTTGACATATCTCCATATGACTTCAAAACTTGGGTGGATGAATACAAGAAATGGAGAAGGCAAGCTCTTCTAATGGAAGAATGCTCAAAGATGATAAATGGCTATAGTGTATGCTCTATGCTCATTTAGGAATGTAGGTGTAAATAGAAAGGTAGGAGGAGGGCTCCTTATATAGCCCAATGGATAGAAGAATCTCTACATCCCTCTTCATGTGGGATAAATGGAGAGGTTGGGTTAGTTGTGGATAAGGAAGGTTTAGAAAGGGTTGAGTCAACCTTAGGAGAGTTTAGTTTGTCCTTTAGTGACCCATGGGGTTTGAGGGGCTTTATTAATTAACCAAAGTGATTAATTAATAGGTGTGCAAGCTTATAGAAGCTTTTTAGAGGAATAATTAGCATGATTTAGACTATGATTTAGACTAGAGAGGGATTTAATCAAATAAATGATGATTTATTGATTTAATGGAAGAGGAAGCTTAATTAATTAATAATAATTAATTAGTCTAGATAGAAAGGGGATTAATTAATAGAAATAAGGTTAATTAATAGAAAGGGTATTTTTGGATGTTATTAGGAATCATTGGATTAAGGGTTAATTAACTAGCGTAATGTAGCTAATTAATGGTGATAGAAGAGGAAGTGTGTTATATTGACGATATGTCATCAATTTGTGGGAAAAAGGATAATTAGTGCAATTTAAGTATTTAAATTGCTCAAGTTAAATTATAGGTGTCTACATTTTCCCCTCTTTGGGGTGGTGTAAGTGATGCCACTTCAAAGATAGTAGATAGATAAATTTTGAAAGTGTAGAAGAAAAATTAGTAGAAGTGAGAGATGCCCCCTCGAGTGTCGATGGGGTGATGAGAGAAGGCGATCGACAATCAAAAAAAGGTGAGAGAAAGGAAATAGAAGAATGGGTAGGAGCAGGATGCCCCAAGTGAATAAGAAGAATAGTGTTGATAGGAGAATGATGTAGAGGAGGAATGAAGATGGAAAGAAAAGAGCAAGCTTTCATCAGTGTATTGAAACAACTTTATTGTCATCATATTGCCAAAGATCTACGTCATCGGTCCTTATTAAAAATATAAGCATACGAAAAAAGTAGGATGACATGAAAATCCATACTATGAAAAATAGTTTTCCATTGCTAAAACACCCACTCAATGCAACATACAAAAAGAAATGCAATATGAGAAGGAAACAAGCTCATTTAATAGGGAAAACAAGTACGAACACACATATTCCAACCAACAATGGTCAAGATGGTTGTACAAATGTTTTGTTATCAAGATGAAGATCCCCAAATGTTTGTGATTGATGAAAAGGGTTAAAAATGATGCCCCAAGAAAGGATACATGCAAGGGAAGATGATGAAGGACACCGGGTCCAATGAAAAGTGTAGTGTGCTACAAAAAACAATACAGACAACTATATGTGCCCCAGAGTACTAATGAAGCAAGCAGGCTAGCTTTGTAAATGGTTGTAAATATGATGATCCATGAGTCATTTGATCTGTGAAGATGTGAAATTTCCAAGCAAGATATGGAAAGAATACCATGCGCAAGACACAAGTTTCAGCCACTATGAGCTGGTTTACCTAGTTTTGTGAGTTTTACAATTTTTAGGATTTTTTTTGGAGAATTTTTTTTTTTTTTTTGGATTTTGGATGGATTATTATATATATATTTTTTTTTTTTTTTCAATTTTTGGATGGGTTGGATGCATAGAAGAAAGTAGAAGAATCAAGCAAGAATCTCCCAAGATGCAAAAGAAATGCCCCAAGGAGAAGAAAGAAGCAACAAGTGGAAAATAATGCCCCAACATAATGGAAAAATTAATAAAATAATTATTTAATAAAAAATAATTATTCGATGGAGTGTGTAGAAGAAAGGATATCACCTAGGAGCAATAAAATTGTCCTAGTGAGAAGAAATGAGTACCAGATGGAAAAGAATGCCCCAACATGATGATGAAAAATGAAAGAAAAATAATTATTTAAATAAAATAATTATTCATGGGTGAGTAGAAGAAGAGTTAGAGAAAAACGGATGGTCAAAACAGTCTTCAGGCATCATGGCCGGTGAGAATGGTTTAATATACCCCACCAGGGGGGGGTAAATCATCGACCAATTCATTTGTTACCAACCACTGCCAAAATTTTACCGTGAGACCCCCGATAGTGATGAGGATGATGGTGAGAGGATGAGCCCATAGGAGATGCACCGACCGAGTTCGAGTTTGGGAGTACCCGACATGCAGATGATGGATTCTTCATGAGTAGCTTGACCTACTTCATCAAATTACACATTTAATATTGTAATTAATGCTTTTTATTAGTAGTAGTAGGTAGTAGAGTAGCATAGTATAGCATGCAGTGCATGCATGCATGTGGGGCGCAGCACCCCTATGGTGGTGTAAGTACCCCTAAAAGCATGCATGTGCATGCACATGCATATGCACTAGAAAATGTGTGTGTGTGCATGCATGCACATGCCCAAAAAGTGCATATGCATGCATCATGCACACACATGCACATAGCACATGCACATGTGCATGCACAACATGCACAAAACTGCACACACACACACACACACACACACACGCAGTGCATGTGCAGCACAACACAAAACAAGTGCCTGAGGTACCCTGAGGTGCATGCACACACATGCATGCCAAAAGGGGGGCACACACATGCCACAAGGTGTGCACATGCCCAAAAGGGCACATAGGCACCTAAAAGAGATGAATAAGAGGAAAAATGCCAAAAAAAAATGACACTTAGAAGAAAAATAAAATTTAGCGGAGGATAGAAGAACAATAGAAGAACTTAGAAGAAATTGTTAGTGTCTAACACATGCCATATTTTTATAGAGATGGTTTCACAGTGTTGCAGATGTGAGAGTGACACACTCGCATAGCCATGAGATGGAGGGGAGCATGCAGCATGATGACTGACCATCGTGATGATGATGATACTTTGGAGGTGGTTGGTTTAGGCTATGTAGCATGGATGCCATCGATTACCTAGACCATGGCCTATTGACCACTTTGATTGAGTGGTGGCAGTGAGAGCTAGTGTTTCAGAGCTCCCCACAGAGAGAGATGACCATCACACTAGAGGATGTGTGGCAGATTTTGTGTGTTCCTATTGTAGGCTCGATGATTGAGTATATGAGTGATTTTGGTCGATACTGTGGTGATTAGTGACCTATTTTTCCATGATGAGATACCCCATGAGGGTATGACAATGTCTTTACATGATTGTATAGCTGATCCGACTCTTCACCGGGGACCACTTTACTTGATGGCTCTTATCAGTGGGTTCTTACTCACTGATAAGACAGGGACATCATTTCGATGGGGTTGATCACATTAGTACATGGATTGTTTAGTGGTGAGTGATATTGTTGGGGCAGTGCATACTGGCACATTTATACTGGGATCTACACTTGATTACTTACCACCATCAGAAGATGGTGGGGGTGTCATTTTACTATAGATCTGGTCCTGGGACCATATAGTGATCGGGTGCCCTATAGGTGCATTGCACACACCCGAGCTCGGAGGAGCCGACATTCATGGCATGGGTCTCTGTGGGAGATGATGTACGAGGGCACCTAGGCAGCATTTACTACTACCATCGAGAGTTTTGATGAGATGCTTGGAGAGAGACATCATCTGGAGGCCCTATAGACACATATAGTGGCCCGAGGATGGAGTAGAGCTTAGTATCTGTGTGGTAGAGCACTTTCTTCTTGGCAGCATAGCAACTATATTATTGAGATATATAGGGTAGACCGATGTCAGTGATATTGGGTAGGGTTTAGGGCATCCCTCAGCCCGATATGTGGTATGCTCATCGTGATGCAGAGAGGTGGACCATGGGGCCATGTATACAGGTAGCTTGAGCTAGGGCTAGCTTCTTATAGGTGGTACCATAGGTTTGGGACCCTTCCCGATAGGTTAGAGACCCAGGCACCACACAGATTACATGGCTGGTATGTGACCATTTTTTCCATGGTGCTTGACTATATTAGATGAGGCATGGGGAGCAGGTATTCGAGCACCACCCGAGGTCCCCATATAGTAGTGATGATGATGTAGTGTAGGTCATGTTGATGATCCTTTTGATGGTAGAATGACATGATGGGAAGGGTCAATACAAGATCCTAGATAGAGGCAACAGAGACAGGACAGGGATAGGGCACAGGCATGAGGCATAGGCACAAGGTCATGCAGGGTCCGAGGCCCAGATTACCCATGGGATTAAGGGATAGGCCCATGGATAGGTAGGGATAGGTATAAGGGATAGGTGGATTTGGTGGTGCTTTCGAGGTTAGCCCCGAGCTTAGGTGGAGATGATCGAGGCATAACTAGCTACCTTATGGCAAGTGAGCAGTGTATGTGAATGTGAAGTGGAGAGAGATCAAGCCCGATCTCACATTTAGTTGATGATAGAGAGAGGAGACATAGAGGAGAGAGCTAGAGCCCAGCCTGAGTAGGGGGAGATGGTTCACACATTTTTAGTAGATATGCTAGATGGCCACTCAGATGGCTCAGGTGATGAGCCTACTACAAAGACCAGACTCAATTCATGCCTAGTGATATCGAGAGAGATTGGCTTTGCAGAGAGAGAGAAGTGGGTCAGGTGAGGTTACATGGCTATCAGTAGAGGTAGCATCATTTTGATGCACATGGGATGGGACAAGTGATGAAACCCACACTCATCGAGACTTCTTGGCTATGAGGAGAGGGAGAGCCTCTATTATCGGTCGTTATATTATGAGGTAGTTCAGCTGGTCAGTCCCTACCTATATAGCCAAGTCGAGTGGATCGATGAGATCAGAGAGGCCAGGCATCAGTGGAGCAGCCATGAGGGGCAGCCTACAAGACCGCATGGGACACAGGTTATGGGTCCTCCTCCTCCATTGCGTAGACCAGCCAGTCCATCTGAGGGTTCTAGTCAGCCCATGACTCTCATTGTATTCTTTGATTGTACTTGTATCATGATATATACAAACCTCTTATGAAGGTGTTATATTCTTTGACAGATGTATATGATGTTTTTTTTTGATGCATGCCTCTGATGAAGGCTTTATTTTTTGATCGATGTATAACATTTTTTATGTATGCCTCTGATGAAGGCATTTTATGAGTTGTGCCCTTTGATGGCCCATTTTGTATCGATGATGTATATCTTTTTGAGACAAACATTTTATACTTGTATATATGGACATTTTGATGTGGCATATTGTTATGAGATGATGGAATTTATTGTTTTGATGATTGATTGCATGGATTATGGATGTGTCATGATGTTATATGATTTGATTTCACACTTTTGTATGTATCATGATGATAGTTGAGATGTTTGTACCACATGTGTTTGATTTTGATATGATAGATCCATAGATGATATCAATTGTATTGTACATGTGATGCTCTAGATTAGTGGATGGGATGACATGATGATATTGGTGTGGGGGATAGATTTTGATATTTTTGATCCCTCTTGCCCCCATTTGATGATATGATATGTGATGATTAGCTTAGCATTCATGTATGATGTATACTTAGCTTTTTTTATTTATATGATGTATAGATGATGTTAGATGTGATGATATTGATGGAAATATGATGATGTGATAACAAAACTATGTACATGCAACAAGAAAACACAATCAAATGTTAACAAAATTAACCAAATATACAATACTAACCAACATGAATTAACACAACTATGTACAATTATTTACAAGCATGCAAAAACACACTTCATATGTACAAGTAAGAATGAATCTAATCTAATCTAAGAAAGAAAAGATGAATCTTATCAAAGTATGTCTAAGAAATAAACTATACAAATGTACAAAAACAAACAACTATACAAGAAAACAATGTACAAACAAAGCAAAAAAAGAAACAAGATAAAGTAAGTAAACTAAAGTTATGTTTTTGCAAGATTGTTTTGTGAAACACTTTTCTACTATTTTTTTTTTTGTTTGTTTTTGTGAAACAATTTTTTCTATTTTTTGTGTTTTTGTGAAACAATTTTCTATTGTTTTTGTGTTTTTGAAACAATTTTTATTGTTTTTGTGATTTTTTGATTTTTGAAACATTTTTGAATGTTTTTGTGATTTTTGAAAGATTTTTGAATGTTTTTGTGATTTTCTAACATTTTTGAATGTTTTTTTGATTTTCTTTTTAATGTTTTTGTGAAATTTTTGAATGTTTTTGTGATGCTAAATTTTAGAAGCTACAAGTAACCGAGAAATGTGGATGCCCCCAACATTAGATGGAGAATATACAAGGGTAGGTGCCATGTGTTATAAATAGGAAGGTGAAGTGAAGTCACAGAAGTGCCCCCCAACATTATGGGGGGATATAAAAAGACCATCCCTTCACCGATTTATAAGAGAAAAATATGGATCAAGGCTTGACAGGATAGGTTCATAGGAATCTCAGATGCAGGTGTGGAACTAGCCCTAGGCTAAGTAAAAGTACCCTCCAGATGCAAGATGCTTGTGAACAATGAATCCTCCCAAGGCGTCGGAAACTAGTTTTCACCAAGGGACCTATCCAAAGTGCCAATTGTGTGGTTTTCACATATGGATGACTATGCTTCTCTTTTTTTTTTTTTTTTTTTATTTTTTTTTTTGTATTTTGATCATTTTTACTTTTTTTTTTTTTTTTTTTTGATTTTTGTGCCATGTTTAAGCATAGAACCACTTAAGGTGCATGGCATTCATAGGTTCATGGAGCTCATCACCATTGGGATGGGAAAGTTTGTATGCTCCCATACCATATTTGGCCACAATGACGTAAGGTCCTAACCAATGCGGTTGAACTTGCCTTTCTTCTCTCTTTTTGCCCTTGTGTTGAACTGATTTTCTTTCATGACCAAATCTCGACCTCAAAATGATGAGGTATGATCCTTTTGTTGTAATTTTTGGAGACTCTTTTTATGATACACTTTGAGATGGTTAAGGGTGTGGATATGCTTTTCATCCAGGAGTTCTAATTCTGCCAGCCTAGCCACTCTGTAATCCTCATCCTTGTCTAGATAATCCCTAAGAGATATTCTCAAGGAAGGAAGCTCAATTTCCAATGGGATGATGGATTGGTTCCAAATACTAGGGAATAGGGTGTCACACTAGTAGGAGTGTGAATGGAGGTCCTATAAGCCCAAAGGGTGGGTGAATTTGCAAATGCCAATTGTGACTGTCTTACTCACCATCTTTTCCATGATTTGAACCAATGTTTTGTTAGTGGCTTCAGCCTGCCCATTACCTTGTGGATAATATGGTGTAGACCACTTCAATTTTATTTGAAATCGATGACAAAGGTCCTTCACTATCTTGTTCTTGAATGATTTTCCATTTTCAGTAACTATGGCCATAGGAATGCCATACCGAAGATAAGGTGATTCATGATAAACTTTGAAATCTGAGCTCCTGTAACATAAGTCAAAGGAACAACCTCCACCCACTTAGTGAAATATTTTCTATAGTTGTGATGATGTGAGTATGACCATCAGATGAGGTAGGGGTGAGATTTCCTATTAAATCCAGTCCCCATTTGGAGAATGGCCATGGGGTTGTGATTGGATGCAATGGCTGTGATGGCGCATGGATGAAATTTCCATACTTTTGACATAGTACATTTCCTTACATAGTTAGTAGTAGTTTGTTTCCATAGTAGGCCAATAGTAGCCTACTCTCAACAATTTCTTAGCTAGAACCATTCCATTTGTATGGGCGCCACACACCCCTTCATGTACCTCTTTAATCACTTGGACTGACTCTACTACATCTAGACAATGCAACAGATTCCCATCATAGCCAGCCATGATCGATAGAGCGTATCTCCTAAGAGGGTGTAATGGGCTATCTGGTGGATAAGGCTTTTTTTTTTAGAATGGGAGATGTTAGAGGGAAGGTGTTGTGTTTAAGATAGGTGTAGATGTGCACATACCATGGGGAATAGGGACCAACAACTTCACAAGCCAAACATGATTTGGCATATCATACACAGGCTGGTGTAGATTCTCAACAAAGAATGGCATATCATTCTCTCTGGTGGAATTCATAGCATAGAACCTATGGTTTCCATAGCATTTGTGGATCTATTTTGTGCTCTTGGAATCTTTCAAATGTGATACACACAAAATACTCTTTCAAAGTTTCCACTAGTTTTTTTGTAGGGGATGAGTTTCTCATCCTTGACTTTATATTCATCGTTAACTTGCTTGATGATCAATTGTGAATCACCAATGATCTTAACATGATGGATATCCCATTTGATTTTCTAGCTTCATCCCAATGATGAGTGCCTCATATTCCAATATTATTTGTACAAGGAAAACCAAGGTAAAAAGCTTGAGGTATAGGGTCTGAAGGAGTAATTAATACCACACCTACCCCCGAACCATGAAAAGTAAAAGATCCATCAAAGTGCACTTGCCACATGACAGATTCCTCAATATACATTAATGAAGCATCTGGAAGATCCAGACTTATAGGCTCTATTCCTGGTAATGGTGCTTCTGCTAACTGATCGGTGAGTACTTGTCCTTTTACCAACTTTTGATGTACATACTCAATGTCAAATTCACTTAGTAGAATGATCCAATTAGCCATTCTACCTGTAAGGGTGGGTTTTGACAAATAGGTACTTAAGTGGGTCAACTTTGGATATAAGCTTGGTTTTAGTATTTAATAGGTAATGGTGAAGTTTTTGGAAGGTAAAAACTAACCAAACAAGATTTTTCAATCTGAGGGTAGTTGAGCTCATAAGAAATGAGAGTATGACTGAGATAGTACACAAATTTTTCTTTATGGCCGAGGTCATATTGGGTGAGCAACACACCAATAGAAAATTGAGTAGCAAAAATATACAGCATGAGTGGCTCAGGAGTTGGAGGCATGAGGACAGGTGGATTGGCTAAGTATTTCTTAAGCAAGGTGAAAGGCCTGTTGTTTCTCTGGTCCCCAAATAAAGGCAACATCCTTTTTAAGTAGATGAGTGAATGAATGACACTTGTCAACAAGTTGGGAAATGAAGTGGTGGATGGCTTGTATCTTTCCTTGCAAGTTGTGTAGTTGTTTGATGTTTTTGGGAGGAGGCATTTCAAGTAATGGTAGTAACTTTAGTTGGGTCTACCTCAATCCCTCTTGTGATACAATGAATCCAAGAAAATTTCCGACAAGTACGCCAAACACACATTTTTTGGATTCAATCTGACTTTTGTATCCCGTAGGCAGTGCATTCAAAGATACACCAAAATCTTAGGGTGATCTGCTCTTGTCTTGGATTTCCGAGGATATCATCCACATAGTCTTCCATGATGTCATGAATCATATCATGGAAAATCATGGTCATTTCCCTTTGATAAGTTTCTCCTACATTTTTAAGGCCAAAGGGCATTACTTGATAACAAAAAGTCCCCAGGGGTTGTGAAGGTCATCTTGTGTTGATCCTCATCTATGATTTTGATCTGATTGTAGCCTGAAAATCCATCCATAAGAGATAACATTTCATATCCTGTAGTTGAATCAACAATCATATCAATATTGGGCAATGGGAAATCATCTTTTGGACATGCCTTATTAATGTCTCTAAAATCCATATAGATTCTGATCCCGACAGTTTTTTTTATGGGGACTATGTTTGATATCCATTTTGAGTAATCAATAGGTCTAATGAAGCCCACCGCTAGCAATCTTTCTAGCTCTTCTTTAACTAGAAGAGCCACCCATGGATGCATTTTCTGATTTTTTTGTTTGATGGGCTTGGCGTGCATGCACACTACTAGGTTATGCACTACCAAAGTTGGATCCAAGCCCAACATATCCTTATAGGACCATGTGAATACATCTACAAATTCCCAGAAGCATGGTGAATGTTTTTGTTCTCATGTTGAGAGTGAAGCTCCTAGTTTGACTATCTTTGGATCATCTTTTGTTCCAATATTCACATCAATGGTTTCTTCCACTAGCATTTTTGACAAATCCTCCATATGCGTAGGATCGGGAGGAAGGTTGAGATCTTCTTCCAAGGGTGTCTCTATGATATTTTCACCCTTGGTGTGGTCACTTTTCTTGTCCATTGATTTTTTTACTTGTTTGTCAGCCAACGCCTCAAAGAGGTTTTCACTGTGTGACTTGGATTTTTTTTTGCCGAGGCTTTTCATTGGAACTTTTTCCCTCACTTTTTCTTAAGTTTTTTTTGACCATGAAGCTCATCTTCCTCCAAAGTATGCAGGTATCTAAGTCAATGTAGAAACCTTTCTTATGGTCTCAATTGGAATTGTATCTGAATGCCCATGAATTCTACAATGGCTTCATCATTTTCAAAGAGATCAGTGGTACATGATGTTTTTGGTCCCATTTGACAAGGAAAGGGTAAACAAGGTCAATTTTAGGTTTAGTAGGGGTTATGGTAAGGACAATGATATCCATGAATAGGTTCGTGGAGGCAAGATCCTCGTATTGGCTATAGTGGGAATCTATGTATCACTATCTAAATAATCAAGAGCTATCTTCATGCTCAAAATAGGTGGCATCTTGATCATTGGGGTGTGATCCATAGGTTGAATGTTGATGTCATATCTTTCCATCTTGAAAATGTGGAGAGGAACTGGTTCTCTTGGTCCTTTGCTCATTCTTTCACATCCTAGACCCTTGTAGCCCATGGAATACATCATTCGGACTAGACTTCTCATACTCAGGGATTTGGTAGCAAGTTGGTTGAGTATCTTTGGGACCCAAGTCGTAGGTGGGTCCAACAATTTCTCTTCAAATGAGTAACCCCCTAGGTAAAAATGACCCAATAGTTCACTCATCTCTAGGCCATCTAAAATGATAGTTGGGTCGACCTCTAGTTTTAGGTGACAATGATAGGTGAAACCAAAAGAGCTTGTTGCACATTATATTCTCCACAACCATATTCCAGAACCTTCATCTCCCATGAATCAAAAGGAGAAGTTGATGTAGAAGCCTCATGGGCACAAGAACTTAGGGAATCTGAATCTACTCATGACTCCATGGCTTTGGATTGAAGAGGAACAACTATATATATCAGCAGAGGGACATGTATAGGCACCCTTACATGTAAAACTATTGAGAGCTCTGTAGTGAGTGAAGGGCTCTAGATCTCCTTGTATCATGTGACAGTGTGTCCCTCATGTTTCAATTTGATGCATTGATGGAATGTTGATGGCATGGACCTGCATGGCATGAATCCATGGTCAGCCAAGAAGCATATTGTATGGAAGTTCCAAGTCCAATACATGAAACTTCATCTGATGAAAAGTGGGTCCTACTTCCATGGGTAATGTGATTGCCAACTGATTCCCTTTCCATGTTGTCGTAAGTGGTTATGGTAATGATGTGGGACTCTAGATCTTCTTTTGTATGTCCCAATTTGCTTAATTAATTTCAATGTGCATATATTCAGCCCTGATCCATTGTCCACAAGCACCCATTTTATCTTTTTGGGTAATGAATACCTCAATATATAAGGGGAGATTATGTGTTGGATCTTCAATAGGGATCTCCCTATGATTAAAAGAGATGTACTCAGTTGGTACAATGTTGGCCACCACATAGCTTGAAGATGTGAAGGGTCTACTTCTAGTGGCACTCCGACCCTGAAGATTTTTGTACAAGATGTCCTTATGTACATTTGATATTTTGAGAAGATCCAAGATTGAAATCTTGGTAGATGTCTTCTCAAGTTGTTCTAAGAGGTTGTACCTACCATCTTGTGGGGTCGATGGAGAGGGTTTAGGAATCATGAGGTGGGTGCACCTTGTTACCACAACACAATCCTTTCCCTTGATTCGAATGGTGTTCACATGGTCATTAGGAGAGTGGATACATCCAATGAGTGAATCATAATGATTATTGTCCTTCTTGGTATATAGATAATTTCACCACTTTGTAACTCTGGGATGACTCTCCTCGATCCGGATTTTTTCTCATCTGACTTACCATGTTTAGGGAATGGTTCTTTGAATATTCCCATCTTTTCATTTGGCATCTGAGTTTTTCTCTGGGGTATCCACTTCTATCTCCCCATTTTCGATGAGGTCTTGGATGTAGTGATGAAGTCATAGACATTTTTTCTATTTTGTGTCCCTTGACATGATGTAATTCACAATAGTCATGCTCTTTGTACCATGATGGTTTTGGAGCATTTTCATCAAAGGGTTGTGTCATGGGATAAGTCACCATGTGAGCTGCATCCAATTGCTTCAATATGGCTGACAAAGGCTCATTGAGAGGAGTGAACATTCTACGTTTAGGTGGTGGTTGAATAGGTCCTTTGGTCAGTTTAAAAGGTTGACTAGTTTGAACCATTTGTATGCATTTGGAATCTATGTGATTCCGTCTCCCACCACATGTTCTTGTTTTTGTTAAATATTTTCAGATTTTCCATAGGTTTTGCATTTTTTGGTTATCCTTAGAGTGTGGTTTAATGGTTCCTTTGGCAATAAGGGATTTCTCTATTTGAATGCCCTTTTCAATAACCTCTTAAAGGTGTGAACACAATGCATTTGTAGATGAAAAGTGATGTCTGGGTTGAGATTGGGCACAAAGATACTCACTCAGCTATTTTTTAGGAATGCACAAGGGAAGTGACTAGCTATCCCTCTCCATCTTTGTAGGAAGCTAGTGAATGTCTCATTAGGATGTTGTTTAGTGCCACACAAGTCCGCCATGGTTATGTCACTTTCTATGTTGTACGAGAAGTGTCATACAAACCTTTCTACCTAGTTTAGGCCATGTGAAAATAGACCCATGAGGTAAGTGAGTGAACCATTCCAAGGCTTGGCCCCCTAGACTCTTTGGAAAGAGTCATATGAGGTAATTGTCACTGTAGGCCACTTCTTGGCATGCCATGTAAAAATATTTTACATGGTCTCGTGGGTCACCTTTCCCTCTATATTTGTCAAATTTTGGCATGTCAAAATTTTTTAGGGAAGGGTTGAAGCATCATAGTTTTATCAAATGGATGGGGACATAGCTCTTCATATTGATATTTTCTGCTATTCCCCATAGTACTCTCTTGGAGGCTTGTAAGTGTCACTTTCATAGATTGCATTTCTTGAGTGAGTAATTGTTCTTTGGTAGGAGAAGTAGGGATATATATATGATTGTGTTCCATATTGTCTTCTCCTTGATTTTCCATTTGAAGTTCACTAATTTTGACCTTAGGTTTTGTCTTTTGTACATTCTTGTTTGTTTCTTTTTGTACATGAGATGTTAACAAAGCTAATTTTTGACTAAGGTTGCTAATTTGTTGTTGAATAGTGACTTCTTCTTTGAGAGGTTCCTCTTCTTCTTCATGTTGTGGAGGTTGTTCAACATTTTTGTGTTCTATTATGACTTTACGTGGTACTTTAAGGAAAGGTATTCTATATCCCACTACATTATCATTTCCCATGTTAGAAGTAGAAGCATGTCCATGTGTTAAGATATCATCCATGTTAATAAGAGGTTTCTCCTCTTCATTAGCATCATTTGTAGGTGGGATTTTCTCTTGTTGATAGGCATTCTGGCTCCTAACTCCACAACTCGTGCTAGTACCCGATCCTTGTTTCTAAAAAGGAATTCATCTAACAAGGTGGGGTCAAAATCAAACTGCATGTGGTGATTCCAACTCATCACCACTATGATCTATCATTTCTTCTACTTCTTTCTCCATGGAGAATAAAGGCCCAAGATCATGGCCAATAAAAGGGTTTGACCCTTGTTTGTTTGAGGCTTCCCAAGTTTGTGCATTTGTCTTGCTTCCAAAGCCTACTTTTTGAGTCCTAATCTTGTTTTAGGAGCCATGATGTGTAATAGGTTTCACTAAGGTATCTGTGAATGTGTTCAAATATTTTTATCAAACCTAAAGTGAAAAAAAGAATGTCAAGAAATTAAGGTATGTTATGAATGTCAAAGAACCAATGTGACACAATGATTTTCTCTTAAATGAATGAGCCAAGCAAGAATCAATCACACAATGTTGAGTTTCAAACCAAATAATCAAATGAAGTACTTCCTAAATTTGTCTTCTAAAAAGGTAGTTGGTGTCATATGATGATTAAAAAATGTCCCTACTTATGTCGAGTTCAAAGAAATGAACAAGGCGTAAGTAATAACAAGAAGTTAACGTGACCTCCAAACAAAGTATACTAGAAGCAAGCCCAAATTCAATCAAGACCTATATTCCAAAAGGTGTCAGTTATGATTGTGAGTGACACAACAATTTCACCAAGATATGTTAACCAAACTTTGTGAGAAAGTAAGGTATTGATATCAAGATGATATTGATATAACACACAAGTGGTAACACTTAACACTCTTTAAGAATCGAGGTAATAATTGAAATCAAACTAAAGTGATAGTATACCTAGGAATTGTTAAAGTGTATATAGTGTAACCTTACAATATAGATATTTAGGTCAAGTTTACAAGAAACAAGACGTAAATACCAAAATTGTAGTGACACGATATAAACAAGATAACCATTCAAAGGAGAATCAAAGTGATGAACCAAGCCTAACTACGATGATGATCTTGACTTGGGTATCAAGATCAAAAAGGCTACCAATGATATAAAAATGTCTCCACACACTTTAGATGTTTAACAACCCAGCCCACAAACATGGATGGGCATAAACAGAAAAAAAAGTGGTGAAACAATCAATTGATAATGCAAAGGTAGTCACTCTTCTTTTGATCAACAAAGTGTCAAAAGAAAGTGAAGGAAGTAGATCAATTGGGGTTGAAAAATGTTGGCCTCACTTTGGCAAGAGTTTCACCTCACCTTAGGAGTGAAAAAACTAAGAAAAAGTAATGCTTCACATGTTTCATGATGAACAATAGCTCTCAACTCAAATTGGCTTTGATGTGGTCCAAGTTGGCTCCTGGTCAAAGATAGCTTCCTAGGTGGTTCACTCAACTAGGTGTCACAAGTCATCTAAGAGTGAGCTCGATTTACCAAGAAAAGTCACACTAACTAATTCTTGGAGTATCTCTTTACTTTACTTTACCCCCTTCAAGCATAGTGGGAAATAAATGTGTCCATCATGTACTCTCACTGGGGTCATGTGATATAGATGACTTGTGATGCTAAATCTCACAAATGGTAATACTAGTCAAGTAGGTTGTGTGGAGCACTTCCCATTTCATCCACAAGGTTCCCTCTTGCGTGGACTACTTTGGGGTTCCTAGGACCACCCCCATTGTTGTAGCTTAAGGCTTATGCCAAAGGGGTTATGTCCTAGTTTTAAGTGGATGGGACATACCCTTATCCGAAACGCAAATACAAGTGTGATGATTGTGGTGTTTTTTATCTTTTTAAATTGGATGTGGTTTTCTTGAACACCTTTTGGCAACCTACATGGAAATTGTATTAGTAGTTTAATTTTGTTTCAACTCCACCTTTTCTTTGACAAGTGTTTTTGGTTCTACACAATGGATTAGTAATTTTCCATGAAAATAATAAACATCATTTTTGATTCTCAAGATCACCCTAAGATGCAAGAGAAGAGCATATGTGCAAAAAATCCAAGAAATCAACAAATGGAAACACTTAATTCAAATGTGAAATATATCTTTTCTCAATTTGGACATTCAACACATTCTCAAAGAAATAAAAGACATAAGAATCATTTCTGATTCCCAAGATCACCCCAAAAGATGTGAGGGAAGAGCATACATGACCTTACTCTTATAATTAAACATGCAAGGTTTATCAATGTCTAGTCTAGCATATCCATGCAAAAATAAAACCTGCAATGATGTTAGCACTTTAGGAAACAAATTTTTTTTAGAAATCTGAAATTAATATGCCAACTCAGACCATGAAGCACCGTGTGGGTTAGGGCATGTGTGTGGGTTAGGGTGCCCCTCTATGTAAATCTAGATCACAGTGCACCTATGCCACCGAGAGATGCCTGCATGCTAGGATATGGGTGTGTGTGCTAGGGTATAGGTGTGTGTGCCAAGGTTAAAAAGGTAGTATGGAAACAAAGATAAAGTGTGTGCCAAAGAGACTACCCGAGAGATGTATGCATGCAGGATATGGGTGTGTACAACATGGGTATAAAACAAAATGTGTGTGCAAGTAGAATGTAATGGTGTGTGCACCAAGGTTAGGGTGTGTATGTGGTTAGGTTAGGGTATGTGCTACTTTGACATGTAGTTTTACAAAAAATAAAAGGTACAGTATATGAGAAGAGTGTGTGTGTGCACTAGAATGATGTGTGTGTGCTGTGCTATGGTTTAGTGTGCTACGCTAGGGTTTGTGTGTACCTGTAGTTTGTGTGTACCATCCTATCTATAGTCAAAATATCTCAGTCAAAATATGGCCAATGACACAAAAAGCTCAAAATACTCCAAATTTTAGTATGTTAGCTTGAAATTGACAACAACCCATTAGAATTAAAGCTCTAAATGAGATCCTACACATGTAATATTAGCAAAATCCTAAGAAATTTAACATTATTTCCATATGTGTATATCAAGGGTTAGCCAAAAACTTGAAATAACAATAAAATTTGAACTAGAATGTTAAGGGACTAAGGACCCATCCCACCAAGGCATGCCAAATGTATGCATGAAAGTTAGTTAGCTATGTAAGTAGAATTGAAACTAACACCTAGTAGCTTCAATACAATGCTAAACTAAACCTATGCATCATCATGCTAAGAGCTTAAACAAAGCTAACCTATCAACATTTCTACATTAAACATGAAATGAACATTTCAAGCTAATATGCTAAACAAATTAACTTCTATCTCTTATTGAATGCTAAAATAAGATGAGATTGAACCTATGTAGATCTCTAGCAATCAAAGAGTTGATTATGTGCTTGAAATCCCAAGGTTTCTAAGAATGGAGTCTTGTCAAATCATGGCTACAAGACCATTTGACATATCTCCATATGACTTCAAAACTTGGGTGGATGAATGCAAGAAATGGAGAAGGCTAGCTCTTCTAATGGAAGAATGCTCAAAGATGATAAAATGGCTATAGTGTATGCTCTATGCTCATTTAGGAGTGTAGGTGTAAATAGAAAGGTAGGAGGAGGGCTCCTTATATAGCCCAATGGATAGAAGAATCTCTACATCCCTCTTCATGTGGGATAAATGGAGAGGTTGGGTTAGTTGTGGATAAGGAAGGTTTAGAAAGGGTTGAGTCAACCTTAGGAGAGTTTAGTTTGTCCTTTAGTGACCCATGGGGTTTGAGGGGATTTATTAATTAACCAAAGTGATTAATTAATAGGTGTGCAAGCTTATAGAAGCTTTTTAGAGGAATAATTAGCATGATTTAGACTATGAGAGGGATTTAATCAAATAAATGATGATTTATTGATTTAATGGAAGAGAAGCTAATTAATTAATTAATAATAATTAATTAGTCTAGATAGAAAAGGGGATTAATTAATGGAAGGTTGTTAATTGGTGTATTTGTTGGATAGAAGGGTTAATTAACTAGCGTAATGTAGCTAATTATTAGTTCTTTACTCTTTAGTTGCATGGAATTTATTTTTCATTAGGAACATGAGCCCAATTTGGACTTCCAAAGATTTGAAAATCAAAAAATATGGCTTCCCGTAGACCAAGCTTCCTCGTGTGTAATCCCTTGAACAACTTTATGGGGAATCGATTCTGAATATAGTTGGCGTAATTCATGGCTTCAGCCCAAAACTCAGGTGCAAGGTTCTTTGACTAAATCATGCAATTTGCCATCTCCTTGAGTGTCCTGTTTTTCCATTCCGCAACACCATTTTGTTGAGGAGTGTAAGGCATTGTATATTGATGTAGAATTCCATGGTCAGTACAAAAATATTTGAATGCATTACTAATATAATCCCCTATTATTATCAAGTGCAAAGCTTTTTGATGGAATGAGATGATTATTTTTCAACAAAAGCCTTAAATTCCTTAAAACCGTAGCAAACATCACTCTTATATTGAATAAAATACGCCCATATTTTTCTCGTGAAATCATCAATAAAATTAAATACATATTTATAATGAGAAAAAGAATGAGAAGGAGGAGTCATCAAATCATTGTGTACCAACTCGAGAGGAGCCTTAGCTCTCTTAGCCAATCCTTTGGGAAATGGATCCTGATGTTGTTTACCTAACATACAACCTAGAAAAACACCATCGGTAGAAGAAATTTTAGGAAGTTCGGTTACCATGTTCTGAGAAGATAGCTATTACAGATATCTATAATTTAGATGGCCGAATCTCTCATGCCACAACTTGCTAACAGAATTTGAGTGAGCAATAAGAGAAGATCCTGTAGAAGTCTCAAACTTGTCAAAGAGATACAATCTAGAATCTATATCCACAACACTTGTAGCTACAATATCATTAGGATCATTCAATTCTCTTATTACAACTTTATCAGGTGAGAATTCAATAGTCTTTCCTTTCCCTGAATTATAGATTTGATAAATGGACAACAAATTGTTAGAAATGTGGGGAACATGTAGAACATCATGCACTAAACCATTTGGCATGTTAACAATCCCTACACCCATTACTTTTAACGAAGTAGAGTTGCCCACCATAATATGAGGAACATTCCAAGGAGAAACTGAACTTAGTAAATTCTTTGAATGTGTGATGTGATGTGTGGCACCTGAATCAAAAACCCATCTATCATCCAATGGAGTGAAGGCCCAAGCTGAAAGGGCTTCCCTTTACCAGAATTGGAAAAGGTTGAAGGTGCATGAAAAAGAAATCTTATGTTGTTTCAGCATCTTCTCAAGTTATTCAATTCTCAAAAAATACCGTGATTCTCGGATTGTTTGTTTTGCTACGAAATGAGAAGGATCATACACATTTCTTTTGACAATATTTTTCCATATTCCATGACTATAAGCTTTAGGGAATTCATAACTTTATCGGTGGTGGTGAGAAGAGGGTTTAGGAGATTCTAAATCTTAGGTCCTAGCTTGACTTAGGTTTCCCTCTAACCTTAGGAGAATTTGTTAAAATTCCTGGTTTGAGGTTTGCAAGCCATCAATTTGCCATTAACTTAGTTTGTTCATGAGATAACCTCTCAAAAAATACCTCAAATGTTGCATTTTAAACTCATTCCCTAGAACATCCATAGTTGATAAGAAAGTAGAAGTGAACACAAAAATTGACCTTTCAATTTTTGAGAATCAAAAAAAAAATGCATTTAGGATCCTTTTTTATTTACCACCATCATTTAAATTACGAGTTCTTTCAATTTAGTCAAGAAATCTTCTATGAGAGGAAAATTAGAAGGTGACAGACTTTTAAACTCCATTTCTAGTTATAGTAACTTGAACTCAATAATTTAGCTAAAAAGTTGTCAAAAATCTCCCATACCTCTTTAGGAGATTTGGCACCTGAAATATGAAACTGAAGGTTGTCCTGTAACATTGAGCGAAATAAGTCCTAGGGCCTCATCTTGCTTGCACGCGTAACCATACTTATCCTTCTCATTGGTAAAGGCAGGCATTGAATCTTGAAAAAATGTGCCACAAACCATGAGATTTGAGAAACTATTCCATTTTGGCTTCCAAACATGATAGTTGGATGAATTTAATGGTTCAAATAGGCATAGATCCATGATGTTTGTGGGCACAAATGAAGAAGGTAGACTTCTTGACATGGTAGAAAATGACCAATTCTCCCCCAAAATGGTACTTCCTCGAATGGTAATAAAAATTAAACCAATGGAACTAGGTTAAAAAACATGCACTTTTACAAAAACATCACTCGATTTCAAGTTACTAGGAAAAAGTTATTAAGATTTCAAATTCCCGTAAAATAGGCCAATTTTAATTTAAAAGGACCCATTGATTAAAAAATTAGACCAAACAGAGGCAAAGGTGGTCATGTGACCACTCGTTGGAATTGGGAGAAGATGTAGATTCTAAGTATGCCTTCTATTTATAAACATCCCTAAAAATAAATATTAATTTAACCCAAAACAGGATTATTAACCCCAAAAAAATTATTTAAGCAAAACTATAGAAAAAAATAAATTCAAAAACTATAGTTTTGTAAAAAATAATTTAATTGGCCAATTATAATTAGTTGTGCATGCAACATATCAATTAAAGAAATAAACTCACGGCTCATATAAAATAAACGTGGAGTTGATCCAAAACTGCGTGAACTCTAACAAAGAGATAGAGAGGTTGAGCCTCACAGTTAAATGCATAGTAAAAAGGTGGAGCTATGAGAAATCTACTCCTAAAAACGTCTAAATACCAAAAAAATGTCTTTGGTTTATTGTTTAACACAACTAAATAAAACATCTGTCATGGAAGAGGAAATGTGTTGGGTCAGATCCACACACAAGCAAAGGAGTTCTCAACAACAGCAAGGAGGCAGATTGAGTTGTGCAAGGGCTGAGTTGAGGATCAATAGGCCTCAACAAACACTTTCCAGAAAGCAAAAACCTTCAATCTCCAACAACAAAATTACACAAACAATGTTGAGACTAGGTAACATGCAATAACCATCAAGCTCTGATACCATAAAGGAGAGCACAACCGGATCTTAACATGAAAACAAAGTACACAACTTTAAAATAATTATGCAATTTGCAGAGAAAAAGTCAAATGAAAATATCATTCAAACTTATGTATTTCACATTCGTGAACACACAATTATATAGTGTTTACAAAACTAATCCTCAACCAAAAAATAGGGAGGAAACACTAAAACAAGGAGATAATCACATCTCCATAATTCAAGGAGAGGACACAAAAACTCAAAGAACACCAAGAAGTTATGGGAAGCAACAATATCCCATAAAGTAATTAAGAAATAATTATAGCCTATGCTCTCAAATGTACTTATTTAAGGTGCACAATATCTAGTTCACAAAGACAAGTGTGAACGTGTTTACACCAACACTTGAGCCTTCTCTCTTCTTCTCTTAGCTGCATTTTTATTCTATTATCCATGAGTGACCTTAGTGGCCACTTAACCTTCTTTCTTATCACCATTCCCATATCTTTTCCTTGCTTCATCAACAATACTTCCAGCTGCTCCACATCTTCTCTCAATTTTCTTATTTCTTCCTCCATCCACACTCTTTTATTTTCCTCTAACTCTCTCTTTTTATATTCCTTTATTTCTCTCTCTCTCATTTCTTTCTCTTTTCTCTCATTGCTTATGCACTCAAGCAATTTCTTCACCAACCTCACTTTATCTTCATCCATTCTCACTAGACAAGTTTGTTTCACCTTGTCCAAGCCTCACCTAGGTTTTGTTTCACACCTAGTCTTTTGACTTCATCTTTTATTATTTCTTCACTTTCTTCCCTTCAAGAAGCAACATGTCACTTCATTAAAAATATCACAAGAAGGAAACAATTTATCTTCAAAACTTCATTCAACTCATCCAAATTCACAAAACACATATATATAAATGTTTGTATCAAAAAAGGATTCTTACAAACAAGAAAAAAATCAATGCATGTATCTTCATGCTCTAATACCAAATGATGAAAAGAAAATTCAAAAGAACATGCATTCAACAAATCAAGAAAGTTTCACACAACAACTTCACTCTATGCTCTGCAAAATGAGGATCATTCAACAACCCAAAATGGCTTACTCTTGCAAATTTTGATCAAATTAACTTAAATGGTTTGTCTAATCACCATTCCATATTTTACACACTTCATGTACCCTGCACAATGTCCATTCAATCAACAAATTGATCATTCTTCAAGAAAAACTCACTATCTCTTACCTTCCTCTATTGGCTCTTCACACCTTCTTCACTAGTCATTCACTCAAACAAGCAAATTTGGATTTTAGCTTCACCAATTCCTTCTAACCCATTTAACCTATTTCATCACCTCAAAAAATGTTAGATAAATCATAAAATTGGCTCAATAGGAATCAAAACATCAAACTTCACCTTTTTTTGTCAAAAAACTACCCTTCCTTGTGCTTTCAGAACAAACAAGCTACAAAAAATTTGTCATGTATATATTTTTCAGAAAAAGTCCAATAGTTATAATATTTTTATAAATTGTATAATATATATATAAGGATCATATTTTCCAAATTTCATACATTTTCATTAATCAATTGAAAGTTATGACTATTTTCCCGGACATACATTATAGCAAACAATTTGCATGCATTCTCAAACTAGATAGGAAAATCCTTCATAACTTCAAAAATCCAACAAATAATCATAAACCATTAAAAACCCATCTGAATAATGACTTCTTTCACATAATTACCAAATTTTAGATCATTTTAGTTGGGAATAAAATTTTATGATGACTAGTTCAAACCCTTGTTTTAAGGAAGCAATGAACAAACAACATAGTACAAGTTGTTTGGAGTAGATCATGAAAAATTAAGCATTTGCATTGAAATATGAACTCATATGATTGAAATTATTTCTTTAGGAACCTAATGGATGAGTTAAAACAAAAATTATTACATTTAGAATCTCTGAGCTTCTTATGGCATGACTTTACCAAGTCTAAAGCCTTACATTCTTTCATGATTTCCACATTCTTTGCTCATCTTCAATGAGCTCCTTCATCCTATTCATACTAAATCTTCTCCACCTTCCTCCTCTCAAAACCTATCTCTCACCTCCAAAAAAAAACTCTCATTCAAATTCATTAGCATGATTATAAAGAAAGGAGAGGTGGTTAGGTTTCCACCACCTAACTCAACCATGATTCCACTAACTACATTGAGTTTATACCTAGGTAGGGTAATGAAAGGGAGTTTTATAACAATACCACTCTCATTACATTAATTTAAATTAACACTTAAGTCACTAACATACTAACTTAGCCCTATATTTCACTACAACTCTATTTGAATATTTAAATGACTCATTTTGGAGGGAGACCCCAAATGAGTTCTTATTACAACTCCAAGAGTCCAAATGGACCAAACCACCTACTAAACACTCTAAGACACCCTACTAAGCTTATTAAAACCAAAATTTTATTATTTACATGATGCTCTTGCATCATTATGGCATGGAGAGAAGGGTTTTGGGAAAAAAATTATAGTTAGGGTTTACATCACTGTGATAGCCTATGGAAGAAATAAATGAATGGAAGAAGGTGGAAGAGTGAAATAGATTCTGAATTTATAAATTATTCCAACCAAATGAGGCCTGATTTGATTTTTAATGGATAGGATGATTCTTTTGGGCATTGAATTCTTTATTATTTTATTATCTGCTCATTCATTTTTGAGGCACAAGTGGGACAAAGCATTTTCGAGGAAGAAATCCAATTAGTGTGGGGTTATGTTGCATGGAAGAAATTCACTAAGAATATGTCACACGAGGGTTTAGGGTACAAGTGAGAAAATGCAAGGGTGCATTCATGAAAAAATAGACATCGCGTGTGAATTCTCACACCCTAAGTAGGAATATTCAAGTCTTAGCCAATTTAAGAACCATAGGCTAAAAATAGATGATGTCGAGTTTGAGTGTCGAATCAAGCAACATTCTATATTTAGAGAAATGCAAGGAGACTTGGTGGCTAAGAAAGAACTATTTTGGGATAATTCACATGCGAGATCAAGATCAAATGTCATGCATATTTTGAGATAATAATAAGATTAAAGAAGATTTGATTTATAGTTTTAATGTATTATTAGGATTGTAGGAAAGCATGCATGCATTCTAAGTTACTTTTGTATGTACACATGATTTTTGTTGAGCATGTGGCATGTTTTATGATGCATGGGCAATGAAGAGAAAATACCCACCCCTATATATATCATTTGATCCTCATATTTTGGACACCATGTATGACATAGTGTATTAGAGACCCGTATGTATTATGACCATATGTATTATATGTTGCTTTGATGTTCTATTGCGTATAAATCTATGAGATCGGTATTAATTATTATGATGTATTCACCTTCTTTATGTAACCCTTTAGTTATTAATGGATCATTGTGGTTGGATTCAGGTAATTGATGTATCTGAATATGGTGACCACATAGTGCACTTGATCTTAGTGATGGTTTGATCTATTATTTTTCCTTATTACATGTGTTTTCTTATGATATTTGTAATGATATACATCTAAATGTATGCTTTAATAATGGTAAAAATGAATATGCATGCTAAATTCTTAACAAGACATAACAAACAAGGGACCTAGTAGCTTTTTGTGCTTAGGTGAGTGTTCAAATATGTCTAGATGAAGTGTCAACATACCTAGGTAATTGAGTACAAATAACAGACTACAAACATTGAAAAGCCATCTTAAAATGTATTGTATATGGAAAATAAAACTAGGGCTATGTCTATTGGGATGATGAAGGATATATCCATTACCATTCATGGAGCCAAATTTAGTGGAGACTTTGAGATGTTGGAGCTTGCGAAGTAGATCAACTTCCCAACATTACTTGGATGGCCCTAGTGTTATGCAAACAATGTTGATCTATTCTTTAGCAAAAGGAACATCAGTTTTGAGAACAAATATGAACCATGATTATACCTCTTCTTGATAAGAATGTAGAGCCTTATGTTGAGCCCTTGAGTGAAGAAGAAACTTAATAGGATATGTGTACACAAAGTGCACAATCAAAGAACATATAACTATCAAAAGGAGGGTGTCCTTCATTAGGAAGATGCACAATCTGTAAGTGACACTACTAGTATTGCTTGTGATGATTTCACTCATGGAATGTATGAGATGTTTGGGTGTGAAGTCAAAGGAAGGGTCACCAAGATGATAAGGCGTGCATGGTGAGGTGGTTAGGTTCAACTCAAGTACCAAGGTATACTGGTGAAGGGAATCCCAATCCATTCTTGTACACCATGGAGAATTAGTGGCTGAATGAAGGGGAAAGAATAAATGTGGGCTATACCTTACATAGGAAAACAACACATCGGTGGGAAACACATAGATATATCCTTTTAGAATGGTGAGAAGTGAGAATCACATTTTCCACTAGGTTTACTCAAGCAATGTACCTACACAAATATGTGAATTTCATCAGAAGTCTCCTACCTCAATTCATGTCCATACTTGTGAGAGACTATGGACACAAGGGAAGGAGGTCTTACCACCATTACTTTTGGTACATAAGTTCTATTCCACAATGCGTGGATGCACGCACACATGGTATGTCCATGCAAAATGAGAAAAGGAGACCACAAATTAGAAATGGTTGACTACAAGTATGATCCAAAATTTTGATTATTTTTCTACTAAGCCTCCAATCCATGAAGCTTTATAGATCATGAGGCACATCAATCTAGGGGATAGCGTGAAGGATCAAGAGCTCATGCTGGAGTTATTTAGAGAACCCGATCTCGAGGCACACCTTAATCTTTAGAGATAAGAAGAACAACAGGACGCACGCATAGAAGGACAAAGAAAAGTGTAAATTGGTATACATGATAGATGATGGGGAAGTTGAAAACTTGGATGTTAGCCACACTGAAGGTGTGCGCGAGGTAATGGACACTACATAGATGAGAAGGCATGCACATACCATGCTCCTATGAATACAAAGAAGGTTAACATTAGTACTGAAGATGAGCCCAAGGAGGACATTATTGGGGATTATTGGTTAGAGAAAGAAGTAGAAAATATCATTGAGCTCTTGCGTGACTTCCTGGACTTATTCCCGTGGGGATATCATGAGTTAAAGGGAGTACACCTTCTTTAGGTGAGATGAAGATCAAGTTGAAAGAAGGAGCACATCCGATTAGGAATAGGCCTTATAGGATGAATCCTAATATTTACGTGAAGGTGAAGGAAGAAATGAATGGGTCAACCCCATGGTTATAAGCATTAAGAAGAATGGGTAGATAAGGATTTGTGTAAATTACCGGGAAATCAATGCTTCATGTGTTATAGATCCTTTTCCCACCCCTTTCATGAAAGAAATACTTGAAGGAGTTTTAGCACGAGATATATTCCTTTTGAGATGGATTTTCATGTTATCACCATGTGCACATCGTGAAAAGAAGAACAGAGAAGAAAAATTTCACCACTAAATGGGAATTTTTCATATATACGATTATGGCCTTTTGATTGGAAAATGCGCACAGTGTTCTCATGCATCATGGTGTAGGTTTTCCGGATTTGATTCATAAGTTCTTATAGGTATATCGGGATGATTGGAAAGTATATGGATGACTCAAATATCATTGTGATAATCTAGGGCTCATGTTTGAGAGGTGTAAGAAGTTGAACACCTCTCTCAACATTAAAAGTGCATCTTTACTACAACCTTTAGAAATTTACTTGTGCACATCATTTGCAAGGAAGGATTGTTGGTAGACCCAGCCAAGATATTTGTGATCTTGGCTTTGGAAGATATGACCAACCAAAGTGAAGTTGCGGATATTTTTAGACATACTAGTTACTATAGGAATTTTATCAAAGGATATGATAACATTTCCATGCCCTTGGAAGAATTTTTGAAGGCTAAAGGAAAATTTTATTGGGGTGACGTGTGCAACAACATGTATTTGAGACATTAAAGGAGAGGCTCACTACTGCACCTATTTTTCACTTTCCTTCATGGGAAAAACCCTTTCATGTACATGTTGATTCCTTTGGCATGGAAATTAGTGCAATGTTGGCGCAACCCAAGGAAGGAATTTGGATCATCCCATTTTCTTTGCAAGAAGGAATTTGACACCCGCAGAGCACAATTATACAACCATTGAGTGTGAGGCTTTTTTTATGATCTACGTATTGCACAAGTTCAAACATTACTTGTTGGCCACCTTGTTTATTTTCTATACAAATCATATGGCACTCAAGTACTTAGTCAACAAATTTTTTTGCAAGGGTGCATTTGTAGATGGATCCTTCTATTTCAAGAATTTGACTTAAAAATTGTTGTCAAACTAGGTAAGATCAATTCAGGTCTTGATCATTTATCAAGGATTAATTCTAGTGAGGACACACAGAGCATTGAAGATATGATGTCGATGCACACTTGTTCGTGTTGAACTATGTTGCACACTGTAGACTTGGAGGATATTGTTGTATTCTTGCGCACTAGATAGTGCACTTGAATGAATAAATATGTTAGAGAAAAATCATCTTTCTATACGTAGAGCACCTTATCAGTTTATTGGTGGAGACTTGTATGAGTTGGGTTCGTGGTCAAGTCTTACGTTATTGTGTTTTCTAGAACATGATTTTGACGCCATTATGGAATAGACTCATGGTTGAATAACAGAAGGGAATTATGGTGGTGATGCTACCACGTGCAAGATTCTTATGGCTGGACTTTGGTGGAAAACCCGTATAAAGATGTTAAGGCATTTTGAAGACATGTGATCATTTCCAACGCCTTGGAAAGCTTGGACATAGAGATGAGATTTCATTGCAACCTATAAAAAGTGTAGATCCTTTTGAAAAGTGGTCTATTGACTTTGTAGGACCTATTGCACCACTCACACGAAGGAATGCCATGCACTACATTATTACTTACATAGACTATCTTACATAGTGGGAAGAGGCAGCACCTACAAAATATTTTACTGCAGCCACAAAAAAGGTTCTTATGGGAGAATATTATTATCATGTATGACTGTCCATTAATCTTGACAAGTGATAGAGGAAATATTTCTTGAATGAGACAATCAGAATTTTTGGTAGAGTTTATGGTGGCACACCATAACACCACTCCTTATCACCCTTAAGCCAATGGCACTTTAGAGGCTTTCAACAAGATTTTGGGATATACTCTTACCAAAATTTGTGATGTTGGAAGAAAGGATTGGGATGAAAAAGTGTCAATTGTACTTTGGGCTTACAAGACCACTTATAAAGGTTAAACAAAAGCCTCGCCATTTCGGGTTGGTGTTTGCAAAACGAAGAGTACTTCAAGTTGAGTTCATGTTACCATCCCCGCATATGTGCACGTAGGTGGACTAGATGATGAGTAGGCTATTGAAGAGAACATTAATAAGCTAATATAATTGGATGAGTGACACATCATTGTGTGTAGGAGCCAAAAGAATGAGAAGGAAAAACATGAAGCATAACATCATAGGCACATCAAGTGTAAGGCATTTGAGGTTGGCAAGATAATACTTCTCTATGAATCCACATTTGCACGCCACCCCGAAAGTTGAAAGTGCATTTTGGGACCTTTTGTAGTAACCATGAAACTTGAATCAGGCGCATGTCATTTGTAGGCACTAGACAAACACTATGTTGACCAATTACTTCAATGGGATTAGGATGAAACCTACTATAAATAAAATTTTGGAGTTTGTAAGAAGGAAATATTTCCATTTAGATTAGACTTCCATTTCATGTGTTTCTTTCCAGTCATTTCTATGCTTTGTTATTTATTTTCTTTGTTTGTTTGTAATAAGTGTGTTTTGAGCGTAGGAATTTGATTACGATCTATTGAGTTCATGTATAGAGGACACACATAATTTAGTGTGGGTGAACCAAATGCAAGTGCATGAAAAATAAATCCATTGGTGTTGAGAGATTTTATATACGATTTGGCGTGTTGGGAAGGATGACACAAGTACAAGTGTGATGTAAGGATGTTATTTGTAAAGGTAATACAAGTGCTAAGGGTGATGGAGCTTATAAGGGAAATTTCTCATGATGAATACCATGTGCAAGAAAAGGATCACTAAGTGTAACACGAGGTAGGAAGTGGCATGGTGAGCTACTTGATATGAGGTGCAAAGGATTATGTATTATGGTGAATAAAGGCACATGTAAGGAGGTATGTGTATTAGGGAAGTATTGGGGCACATGCTAGAGAAGGTTACGATGACTGAGCGTGAATGAAAGAAATGAAGAACAATTAAAAATTGAAAAAACATAATTAAATATGAGTATGGTGGTAGGTGAGGAGAAATTAATGTGGGAAATTTTGAAAAATCTATAAAAGGAGTTCAAGAGACTACATTCTTACATTGTATGTTTGAGTTTTGATCCTTGAAGAGGAATGAAGTGTGAACGAGTGTGAAGTTTAATCATAGACAAGAAGCCATCAAACCTATGGGAAGTTGGTCACGGCCAAAGAGGAGCTCCTTCGTGAGAAGTGTGAGAGTGAAGAAAAGGTTTGAAAATATGATCAAGGGATTTGAATCTTAGAGCTAGGGTTTTGAAAACATAACTTTCAGCTAGGGAAACATAGAAAGAAATCAAAGGGTAACTTGTGGAAGTTGAACATGGAACCTAGAAGAGCACCTGTAGTGGCCACAAGGAGAAAAAAGAAGAAGGAACCATAAGTGGAAGTATAAGAAGCTCCCAAAGAAAGATCTTCTAAAATGCAATATCTGCAAGGGCGTGATTATAGGGCATGTTTGGGAATACCATGTTCGAAGAAGAAAAGTAAGTGATTATAATCATCACACTAGTTCAAAAAATGATCATATATAAATAGAGTTGATAAAGAATATGACCTTATGAAAAAGTAAGGGAGTGCTTCAAATCTATGAGTTACCATATTTTGGAAAACCAGAGTGACTTTACCAATGGCTCATGTTAAGATTCCATGAGGACTTCTTTTACTTCACAGGAAGATGAGTGTGAATCACCGTGCCACTAATTGGGAGACTTACAGGGTTATGAGCTCATGTATAGATATTGCTACTGATATAGATGATGAAGTAGGTGTGGAGGCCACTGCGATTGAAATGTCATATCAAAAATTTGGGTGCGTAATGGATATTTCAAAGGTGACTAACCATGTGGTTAAAATTTTGTGCATTTATTAACCAAGTTCAATGTCTAGAGAGATATGAAGCTAGGTGAATAAGAAATGGCTTAACATCAAAAAATAATATGATGGAGGGAATGGTGTACAATCTTGTTACATTCATCATAGAAGGAATTATTGAGGAAGTATGCACATGTGACAATATTACATGGGGCATGATCCTCTTATCTATTGTGTTTGCAGAGATTGGGGTTCCAGATGGCCCTAAGGATAAGATGTGGAAATACCCACCAGAGAATAATTCATTAGCTGAGAGATTCCTAGACTACACATATGATGGAATAACGGGAGCCTATAATCTCATAATAGAAATTTGGTAAAGGAGAATGCGTGAGGTATTCAAGCATGATTGGTGCATCCCAACTAACTTTCCTACGATATTGGATGGGAAAATCATACTTTATAGTTTACCAACATTACTGCATTGGGATATTTTTCATGAAGGATGGTAAGAAGATTTCTTGGTGTAAATTTCCATATGCATTTACAGTGTAATATTTCCATCCTTCGGTGAATAGATTTTAGATACATGAAAGTGAGGTTTGATGCGGACAAGATAGAATGTGACTACCACACGCTACAAAAGAACTACATGTATCTTGGTAAGTCATCTTATATTGAGACTTTGATATCTGATGATATCATCATAAAATCCATGACTTTGGCAGTTGGGAAGATAGATGCGGCTAAGGTATACATCTACCTTAAGCCTAGGTTAGTTAATTGCAAGTACATGAAGATGAATTTAAATTCCTAGTGCTACCTAAGGGAAAATAAATAGTCGGGACAAGGAAAGCATGTGATGTCACCCCTCCAAGGATAGAGGAGGAAGAAAAGACAAAGGATAAAGACATAGAGAAGGAGGATAGTGGCGCATTTGATTATGGCACGAGTAAAATAGACTACTGTGCACCACAAATTTGTGTGAGGATACTCCTCGAGCAAGAAGAAGAAGAGTTAAGGATTGATATTGAAGGCCGAGGAGACATAAAAGGAAGAGAGTGGCATGCTTGACCATGCCTACTGAGAAGGAGATGAGAAGAAAACCAAAACATAGAGCAATGATACAGGACCGTTGAGATAATGCTAAGGTCACCAAGGAAAACAATGGTCAAGTCGAGCCTAGAGAAGAAGAACAAGAGAATGCACAAGCTCGTGACATAGGATGACAACAAGGAAGAAGGGTTTTGAGGACGAGGCTATGCATAACACAAAGTCATCATATATTGATAATGTGGAATGTGAATAGGAGCTTAAAGATGAGGAAGCCCACATGACGAATAAGTGCTAAGTCAAGATGAAAGTGTTTGATATAACAGATCATCAATACAAAAGGATAGAAGAATTAAGGAATGGGAGGAGGAGAAAAGCACTCTCAAGGAAATATAGATAACAAAATAATTCCTTACTCACACCATAATGGAATCATATAGAACATAATCATTTGCATTTAAAACCATAAGATGTTATTTCATAGACACAAAGTTCCAGAGATGACATCCACAAGAATACAAAGCTTCTTGAAGTAAAACAGACTAATGATTCAATAACTTTTAATAGATAGCAATGAAAGAACAAGAGCAGATGGAAATAGAAAGAGAGATCTTCTTGTATTGATAGCTTTTTACTCCTTTACACTTTCAAAAATAAACAGAGTTCCAGCCCCTTGAAAATGGCGTAGAGAGCCCATTATATAACTTACAAATTGGTTACACTTGGTAACCGTTTCTTTTAACTAAAATGTTAATTAAGGAAGTGCTCGACACAAGATCCTTAATTAGTTTACAATGAGCTTGATTAGAAAAAGAAGGAGGAGAGGAGAAGCTAGAAGAGAAAACATCCACTTATTGTTGAGGAGGGCCCACCGACTTGAGAATCATTGCTGAATCTTTTCAATGCTTCAGCTATCTCCTACCTCGTGGGACTGATGTGTTGGTAGTGGCTTGAGACCAAGTGCCTAGACATTTCTCCATGTCCTTATCAAACTTGGTATGTTCAAGGTATTCTTTATTAGCCTCTTCATATAGATTGAAGAGAGCAAATCTCCTTTATCTTCTCTTTGGTAATCAATTCCTCCTTGAATAAGGTTTTCTTTAACAAATGCCCTGAACTGAGTTTTAATCTCTTGAAGAGAGAAAGGAACACCTGAAGTTTCATCATGAAGATGACAGTGAATATCCTTGAAGGTAGACACAACACAAGTCTTGAAAGATTCTCCCTTCTACCAATTGTTTCTCAATTCTCCCAAGGCTTCTTCCAAAACTTTTATTTTCCATTCAACACTGAAAACCCATGACCTTGACAAGTTGTCCTTGGCATCATCAAAAACTTTATTGGCCATCAATATCTTTTCATCATCCTATTCCATTAGGCGAAGATCTATGATGCAACTACTCCAAAGCTTCAGTTCTTTTTCCATAGTTCCAATAGAGGAGGAGAGTTTTTGTTGCAGGTTGGCCACCTTCTCATTGAGTTTGAAGGCCTCTACAATGAAATTCAAGCTGCAATGATCATGTCATCAACCATGGCTTCCATATAGCCCTTCCATAAGTGGAATATCTGTGTATATCTTTGATACTCTGAACCTCATCCTGACTGAGAATCATAGGAGGTGGAAGGGCAGCCAGTGGAGCAGGATCCAAAACCTTATCTTTAGTCAATAATGACTTGATGAAGCTAGAAAGAACTTGATTTTGTTCTTCCAACTATTTTCTATAGTCTGTTTACCCTTCTCCACTCTCTCAATAACCTTGGTTACTATTTCCTGGAGGTTATGCACCTCACTCTCAGGAGTAGATTCTCCCATTGGAATCCTAGAAAGCTCTAGGTCAGAGGCTAATAGATCTTGCTCTGCCTTATCAACTTTAGGCTTTGCAACCTCTAGAAATTGTTGGCTTGAGCATATGTCACTATTCTTGAAGTTTTTTAGCTCTCTTTCTTTGGAGGAGGAGGAGTAGTGCCTAACAAGGCTGCCATAACATCAAAATTTGGTCCTGTCAAATGGGAAGAAGGTTTTCTCTTCCTATTGTCAACCAAGGGTTGCACCCATGCAAAAGTAGAGGAAGAAGAAGAAGGAACAAGAGGTCCAAGAGCAAGTGAGCTCATGGCACTTAAAGTATTCACCATTGTTGCTTCTAGTAGAGATGTGAGTGAGGCATCTGGAGCTTCTTGAGTAGAGGAATCAGTGGTACTTGGAGGTTCAGTGCTAGGCACTTCCTTCTCTTTTTCTATTGTAACTTTTGAAGTTCTGCAGGGTCTGGTACTTCACCATCATCACTTTCACTGAGAACAATAACATGTTCTCTGGCCCTGAAGGTAGTTCTGAATGCCCTAGAAGGGGTTCTTCCTCAATTGGCTCTTGTTTAACCTCTTTTATCTTCTTTTGGTACACTTGAGTAGAAGAAGAGGAGTAGATGATTCAGGTTCTTTATTTGAGGAAGGAGGAGGGGTTTGTGCAAGTACCTCCATGTTTAGGTGTATGTGATTCCTTCCTAGGTGTTGAAGTATCTCTGGAAGAAGATCCACTTTGATTCTTCCTAAGCTCTGAACCTTTCTGTCAAACCAAACCTTGGTTCTTACAAGGACAGGGGCCAAAATCTCAACCAAGTCATCCTTCTCCTCTTCTTGTACCAATCCAGATCTTCCAAAGGAGTATGCTTGATTAATGTCTCATATTCATAAGACAACAAGTCTTCATTATCATCTTGGAACCCTTCAGGAATTTGGTAGAGATTGAGCTCCTTTATCAGCTGTAGAGAGAATCTACCATAGTGCCTCCGCCTTGCTTCAAAATCATCTGCACAATCGGCCCAGTAGTCCTCAACATCGACCTATGATGATAATTTATTTTGAGGTTTTTCTCAATGAACTTCTTCAAATCAAAATAGGTCCTAGGCCTGAAAAAGTGGATAGTGATGGGAGCAAGGGCCCTTTCTATATTTTGAGCATCCAAGGTTGTTTTGCATGTATAGTTACCCAAGGAAATAGGGAAATGTAGACTAGATATTTTCTTGTCCCTACAGGTTCTATGTAATTTATCAATTGCTGCACACTTCAATTAGAGCCATCTTGTCATTACAAAACATGGGGAGCTTGAGAGGTGTGTTTTCATAACCAGCCAACCTGATATATGAAAACCTCTTAAACTGAATGAAGAAAGCTCCATACTTAGCTATCAGGTTCATGGCCTCATCAGAAAATCTCCTAGTAGTATCACCTTCTAAGAGCCTCACAATATACATGGTAAAGGCATCATTAACCCTCCTGAAGTTGTGGTTGCTAGTTTCAAGGGTGAATTGAGGGAAGTATGCATAAATGGGTTCATCCTTCTGGCCCTCCATGTATGTGAATCCAAACCACTGCCGAGATGTTGCTAGGGAATACATGAGATAAGAAGTCATATAGAACTTCTTAGTCTATTGCACATTAGACAATTGCTCGGTCAAATTCATGCAAATGATTTCTACCCAATTTATGTTCTGACTACCTTCGTAGATGATGTTGATGAGAGGGCACATCCAGAAGTGAAATTCATTGGTAGAGGGAAATCCCATGACATGAGCTAGCAAGATGATGAAATCAGACAACTCTTCATTGAAATCAGCCTAAATAATGCCTTGGAAAGTCGGGATGCTCCCTTCTTAGGGTTCTTCAACCATGATTTTGCTATCCTTGCCTTATATTTATCATTGTCCTACTCGAATAGAGTCTGAGCTTGAGCCTGAGTGATAATGATGGAGTCTTCAATTTCTGGAATCCGTAGAGTAGTAGAAATGGCAGTAGCATCTAGTTTGGCAATCAGCTCCCCATGCACATTAGACAATTCTTTGGTGTCAGGTTAAAATGAGCCCCATAGGTGAGCACGGTGTCGGCACATTGTACTAGAGATAGGGAAACCCACCACATATGCAAGACCATTGTCATTGATCATTTGTGCCATGGGGGAAGGATTAGGGCTAGTCAATCTATTCCAAAAATCCCCAAAATCTAGGTGTCGAACCTCACTATCCCGATATCGGGAACAGAGGACTCGAGAGGTGAAACATGTTCTTGACCTTGGAATTTAATCTTCATGTTTGTAATGTACAAGAGAAACAACCTTCAAGGATCGAATTCATAATGAAAAATGCAAAAGGAATGGGAGCACGAGAAAATGATCTTAATTGCAGGATTGAAAATGATGGCAAGTGAGCAGTGTGTCAAATGCATAGAGGATAGTCCCATTAAATAGCCATTTAGGAGAGAGAAGGTCATTAAATGTGCATTAAATTCATATTGCACTGACTCAAAAAGATAAGAATCGGGAAGAGTGGAAAAAACTGGCTCGGATGGTCTTTGGTACATTTGGGACATGAGGGATGTGAAGACGTGATCCGATGATGCGGGTGATGTGGGTAAAGTGGGCCAAATGAGCACAAGAGGTCTAGAAACTTGGAAACATGAGGGATGCGAGGGACATGAAGACATGATTCGGCTGATGCATGTGATGCGGGAAATGGGGACAGAAGGCACATAGATACTTTTGGGACAGATGGGACAAAAGTACGTGAAGGACCCGATCCGGTCGGCGTGGGCGATCGGGAAAGAAAGCCGGATGAACTTGGACACATGGGACAAAAAGTTTGACAAAACTAAAAGTTAAAAGATTTTGGGAATGCGGCCGATCGGGGAACAAAGGCCCGACAGAACTTGGGACATGAGGGACAAAAATGTCTGACAGACCATAAATCACCAAAATGACTCCAAAAAATGTGAATTTTACTATCTCCTCAACTTTTCACTTCACTAGAACATCACTAAAGGGTGTCAACTCAAAATTTTCAATTTTTGACTTTCGAAAGAGGGGAAATTTTGAGAGGACAACAGCTAGCTCTTTCTGGGGATGACTTGGCTAGATCAGAAGAATGAGACAAGGCAAGAACTCTAGAAAACCTAGGGGAAGAAGACCAGTGCCTTATCCATTGGGCCACAGAGTCAAAAAGCAAACCAATATAGAAGACAACACACAAATAGGGAAAAGAAACACACAAAGGCAAGGAAAGCAAACACACCCTATACATAATATACAAAGAGACTTCCTATTCACCTAGGACTTGAACAATTTAGGTACTACCCACTATAAGGAAGTGGGAGAGAGGAACCATCCATGTAATCAAGATAGAAAGAATTCTCACCAAGCAAAGTGCCTAATTTTGAAAGGACAAGCCAAAGAGAATCAAACTTACCATGGCTTCCTCGAGGCTCATGTCTTTTATCCCACAAAAACAATGTCTCCAACTTTGAAATCTCTAGATTTGGCCTTCTTATCAAACAAATATTTCACCTTCTGTTGGTGGGAAGATATTCTATCAACAACCTGCAGCCTGTCTTCATTCAACTTATGAAGATACATGATCCTTTTATCTAAAGAATCATTGAAGCTAGTGTCTTCAATGGCCTTCATTAAGTACAAAGTTGGTAGCTCCACTATTACTGGTAATTGAGCTTCCACACCATACACCACTTGAAAAGGGGACATCCCAATAGCTCTTTTAGGTGTAATCCTATCTACCCAAAGAGCATCATAGAGTTTCTTGTGCCAGTTCCTCTGAGATTCATTAACCAGTTTCCTTACTATAGCCACCAGATTCTTGTTTGTTGATTCTGCCTATCCATTCCCTTGAGGATAATAATCTGAAGAGTGAGCAAGGGAAATGCCATATCCATAACAAAAATCCATCATCTCAGCAGAAGAAAAATTTGAAGCATTATCAGTCACAATCTTGTTTGGCACTCCAAACCTTACCAAGATGTTTTCTTTGATAAAATTACATACTACTTCAGAAGTAGTACTCTTTACTGGAATGGCTTCTACCCACTTAGTGAAGTAATCTATGGTAGTCAACACATGAGTATGTCCTACACTTGAAGATGGGTTGAGTGTTCAATGAAATCTAAACCCCATTGTTGAAAGGGCTCTTCAATCACAACTGGTTTAAGCGGCAAGGCAGCCAATTTGGGTCTTCCCACAAAAGTCTGACAAGCTTCACATTTATCAACCCATTTTGATGCATCTTTAAACAAGGTAGGCCAATAGTATCCAACATGAAGAATCTTGTGAGTAGTAACAATAGATGAGTAATGACCTCCACATGCTTGATCATGGAAAGATGAGAAAAGCTTCTTCTGTTGTTCTTTGTCAATGCATTTCAGAAATCTTCCATCCATTCCACGTTTGAACAAAGCATTCTCCCACAACACATATTGGGCTGATCTTAGCTTGATAGCTCTCTTCTCCTTGGTAGTCAAGTTAGAGGGACACTCCCCATAGGTGAGAAAATGAGTGATATCAGCATACCATTCATCTTTCGAGCTGAGAAATAGAACAATAGGAACATCAACCTCCTCCTTAGGTAATTCATGACCAGCTCCTTCAGCAATGAGTTCACACAAGCCTTTACCCCGAACTAGTTTGGTTGGTCTGATGTCAATATCATATTCTTGAACCTTTTCTACCCAGTTTCCTCTCTTAGTTCCAAATTCTTGTTGCGTAAGAATAGACTTGATGGTTGTATCAGGCACAAGCACCACAGAGTGAGAGTTAAGAATATAAAATCAAAATTGCTTGACAAACAGCTTTAACCACTGCAAAAGCATGTTTCTCCATCATGGTGTATTTCAACTCATGATTTTTAAGAATGTAGCTCATGAATGCAATTGGGAGCTCATGATCATCAGAATCTTTCTGGGTTAATATAGCAGCCAAGGTGCTTTCTGTGGCATAACAATAAATAATAAAATCTTTACTAAAATCTGGACATGCTAAGATAGGAGTCCTAGCAATAGCCTTTTTATACCTTCAAAAGCTTCTTTCCCTTCAGAGGACCAGCCAAACATTTGTTTTCCTTTCATCATTTGAGAGATATTCAAAGTTAGCTCTACAAAATCAGGAATGAATCTTCTCAGGAAGTTGATCTTACCGAAGAAAGAATGCACTCCCTTCTTACTTGTGGGAAGAGGAATCTATTGAATAGCTTGAACTCATTTAGGATCAATTTTGATTCCATCTTTAGAGACAACATGCCCCAAAAATTTTCCCTCTGTGACACAAAAGACATATTTCTTGGGATTCAAAGAAACCCCATGTTCTCTGCATTTCAAGAGAACTATTTCCAGATGCTTGAAAATGATCTGCTCTAGTTTTGGAAAACATAGTCAGGTCATCTAGATACACAACAATACATTTTCCTTTCAAACTTCCAAAAGCCAAGTCCATAGCCCTTTGAAAAGTGGCACTGGCATTAATGAGTCCAAAAGGCATCCTCTTGTAGGAAAAAGTACCCCAGGGGGTGGTGAAGGTCATCTTGTGTTGATCTGTGGTATTAACTTCCACTTGATTATACCTTGAGAAGCCATCAAGCATGGACAACATTTCAGACCCTGTAACAGCTTGCAAAACTTGATCCATCATGGGTAGAGGATAGTTGTCCTTTAAAGAAGCTTGATTCAAGATTCTGAAGTCAACACAGATATGAATCTCACCATTTTTCTTCCTGACAGGCACAATGTTGGCAATCCATGTCGAATGGTGAATGGGGAAGATAATTTTAGCTTTCAATAATTTTTGTATTTCCTGAAAAATGGTGTCAGCAATCTTTGGATTGTACTTGCCTTTGCTTTTTCTTGAAAGGTTTAATCCCAGGTTTGAGAGGAATGAAATGTTGCATTTCCTTTGGTTGGAAAGCTTTTAGATCCTCATATGAATATGCAAGAACATCCCTATACTTTTTAAGAGGTTCACCACCTTCTTCTTTTCTTCTTGTGTACAACACTTTCCAACATTCACCATTTTGGGGTCAGTAGAGCTCCCAATGTTAATATTTTCATACTCAGCAGATTTCACACTCTGTAGAAGCTTTAGACTTAACATACATGTCATGTTTATCAAACAATTCCTCCAAACTCACCAGCCCTTTAGGAATCTTGTTACCTTTGAGTTTGATGCACCCATCTTGATCTGTCTCCTCTTTGACACCCTCCTCATTGGAAGATACACTCTCACGAGGCAAATTGTCACTTCCTTCAAAGTACAATTGTTCAAAGTTATCCCTGAGCTCCAAGAAAGAAAGAAAATGTTGATCATCATTGAAAATTTTCCAGTTACTTGCATTATCAGGCACACTTGGCCTATGGATCATTTCAATGGTAAATTTATCTTGAGAGAAATCAGGGTGAGGTATCAGTAATGATCCTCAGAGATAGCTAGTGAATCAGCCCTGGTGTTCTTTTCTCTTAGCACAACTTCGATGGAGAAGTGTCAAGAAATTCAATAGAATCCCAAACTTGATTCTGTAATGCTTCAACCTTCTATTCTTTACTTGAAAAAGGTCTCTGACTTGTTTAACAACTAGTTCTGCATCTCCACGAGCCAGAAGATTCTTCACACCTTTTTCTTTTGCCACATTAAGTCCAAGGATGAGGGCTTCATACTCTGTTGTATTATTGGTATTTTCAAACTGTAGCTTGAATGAGAAAGGATGAATTTTTCCTTAGGAGATATCAACACCACACCTGCTCCAGAACCGGTGAGGAGCAACTTCCATCAAATTCTAGATTCCAAACACCATTAGGATCATGAAGTACTTCTTTGGGAAGTTTAGTTTCCTCTAGAGACATAATCATATAGTTACCATGTCCAATATCCTCATAGAGTATTTGTGCTTTGGGATCATCCATTTTTGCACAATATACTCAGATTTCTTCTCAGGCAACAACTTCTTCATCTTTCCATTGACTGGTATAAGGGCATGTGACCAATCCATTTGAATCTCTCCTCCCACATCCTTACAAAAATTCCTACTTAACAACATACCATATGAAGGAGGGATATCTGCTACCAGAATAGTAGCCAAAACCTTCTTCTCTGGTAAAGTAGCAAAAGCTACTTGTGCATCTTTAATCCTTCCAACCAAAGGCACCTCCTTACTCTCCATAGAATAGTAGGACCCATAAGTGCGTGTGAGAGTAAGACCCAAAGCATGAGCCACTTTGGTAGGCATTACATTATCTGATGCTCCTGAATCTATGACATAGTTGCTAAGTTTATGGCTACTGTTATAAGAAGAGTCACATAAAATGGTTTGATTTTCTCATTAGGTGAGGTGACTGCAGCTACAAGGTTGGGTTGGGGTGTGGAGGATGGAGTAGGTAAAAGGCCTTTAGAGGTAGTTTTGGAATGGGAATTGACAAAGTGGACCATTTTGGCAAAGGCTTTAGGGTGGGTTTGATAATACTCAGCCTCTGAAATTTGAACCTTTGTTTTCTTAAGGTGATCAATGATATCAAAAGATCTAGAGGTGGATGGGCTATCATCACTAGGAATCTTAGGCTTATCAGGTTTAGGAGCTGGAGAAGAAAAAGCTTTAGCAGTAGAATTAGGAAAAGAAGAATTAGTAGAACTCACCTTCTGTGTGGATGCAGTGGGAATAGGAGATCCTCTTTTTGCAACAACGGGGATAGTCATGGGATGCTCCTTGGACCTCTTAGTGGGCTGCATCACTTTCTCCTTCTTATTTGTCTATTCTGAGTCATGACAACGTATGATTCACTATTCATATCTGCTACTACTTCATCATAATCATCCTCTTCATCAACACCTTCAGTGGTGAAGAAATTAACTCGAGATCCCTCAAGTTCCTCCAGTTCTTCATCAGACCTCTTCTTTAGGTTCTTCACAATCTTCATTAATCTCTTCATCTTCAGGTTCTTCAACCTCACAAGTTGCATTAATAGGGACCTTGATGGGTGGCCCCTCAATTTCCAGCCTTGTCTGAGAGGAAGGAAAATGATTTCTAGGCTGAAAATTCCTCCTTGGAACATCTGCATAAGGAGCATGTTGAGCCAATTGTTTCTTGATGGCAATGAGGTCATTAGCAAGCTTTTGTACTAATGGATCTGTATTAGCTCCGGGAGTAGAAGAAGAGGAAGAAGAAGCTCTAGATTTGGAAGGATCTCTTTTCAACTTACCAGACATGATCAAGTCATCTTCAATGCTAACAGCTAATCTCTGATCCTCAGCCAATGTTGCAAGGTTGGCTCTTCTCAATGCATAGCTAACTTCAGGAAATTGAGCATTCAGGAAGAAACATTTTTGAATTTGATCTACAGGTTGAGTGTCTGGTGGGATTTTGTTAATCAACTTGTTGAATCTAGCCACAAATTCCCTCATGGGCTCTTGTGATTCTTTCTTTATTTGAGAAATATTGGCCAGCAAAGCATGCACATCCTCTACAGGTTTGAAATGGTTCTCAAATCTTGTTCTCATCATGGTCCAATTGGTAATGGCCCCAATAGGAAGATGATAGAACCAATCTGTTGCATTATCTTGCAAAGTTTCTACAAAAATCCTCACCGAGACATCTTCATGTTCAACTCTAGAGGACTCCACATGCAACTATGAAGGCTGCAATATGTTCATCAAGATGCACCTTGCCATCACCTCTGAACTTGGGGAAGTTCTTCCTGTTACCCCTGGGTAACTCATGCAAAGGCTGAGGAAGGGAAAGAGGCCCAACACATGATGGCCCCAAGGTAATGGAACTACCATCCTTGGAAAGACTGCTTGAAGGGGAACTGAAACACCAGCAAGAATCAAAGCACGAAGATTAGGGCTGAGTTGTTCTAGAGGGATACCACTCATAGGGGTTCTATTTTCAACAAGAGGTGTGCTTAGAACGAGTTCTTCTATTTCTCCCTATTGAAGGAAGAGGGAAACCTTACTGCTCCAAGAGATGAAACTGAGAATCTTCAATACCAAGGGCTCTCCTACCATGAGTAAATCATAGAAGTCCCAAATCAAAGAATGATCAAGAAATTGTTCATAAAACTGGAATACATTCAAAATGAATCCCCAGTGGAGTCACCAAAAACTATTGGTTGTCAAATAAGGACTTTATTGAAAGCAACAGTCAAGGGATAGAAATTCCCTCCTCTTTAATGGGAGAGGTTCCCTTATTAAAGGAAAAAACCTATTTACAAATGTACAACGTGTAGTTTTAATGAGGAACTCTGATATCATGAAAGTGTTTGATATAATAGATCATCAATACAAAAGGATAGAAGAATTAAGGAATGGGATGGGCAGAAAACACTCTCATGATATCTTAGACATCTCATTTTATTTTATTTCATCATTACTAACCTCTTGTGCCCACATGCCCAATCATATTATTTCATTTGCATTATTTTATCCTCAATAAGACTTGTATTTCCTAGTCCCAGTTAGGACACCCGATCCTTTTGCACTTTCCCGCCACTTTTTGGGCTCTTTCAAGCTATTTAACATATTTATCTTTTTAGTGGTCAGCCATTTCAAGGTTAATTACAAAATTAGATCAAGAGAACCCTATAAATATAAATTTATGAGACCAAATAAGCCACCTAACATCACTTACTATTATCACTCCATCTATAGTTGCATCCATCTATTACACTTTGGAGATCACTTGCATCCACATAGTTCCATCATCAAGGAACAAACTAGGTGAGGCACCTAAAAGTACTAATTAAACCTCAAATCTAGGAGAAATGTACAACGTGTGTAGTTTTAATGAGGAACTCGATATCATGAAAGTGTTCGATATAACATATCATCAATACAAAATGATAGAACAATTAAGGAATGGGAGGGAGGAGAATAAACTCTCAGGAAATATAGATAACAAAATAATTCCTTACTCACTCCATAAGGGAATCATATAGAACATAATCATTTGCATTTAAAACCACAAGATGTTATTTCATAGACACAAAGTTCTAGAGATGACATCCACAAGAATACAAAGCTTCTTGAAGTAAAACAGACTAATGATTCAATAAATTTTAACAGATAGTAATGAAAGAACAAGAGAAGATGGAAACAGAAAGAGATATCTTCTTGTATTGATAACTTTTTACTCCTTTACACTTTCGAAAAAAATCAACAGAGTTTCAGCCCCTAAAAATGGCGAGAGAGCCCATTATATAACTTACAAATTGGTTACACTTGGTAACCGTTTCATTTAACTAAAATGTTAATTAAGGAATTGCTCAACACAAGGTCCTTAATTAGTTTATAATGAGTTCGATTTCAGAAAAAGAAGGAGAAGAGGAGAAGCTAGAAGAGAAAACATCTACTTATCTCGGGAGGGCCCAAGGACTTGAGAATGGATTGCCTAAATCTTTTCAATGCTTCAACTATATCTACTGCCTCGTGGGACTGATGTCCCATGCGGTGCTTGAGACCAAGTGCCTAGACATTTCTCCATGTCCTTATCAAACTCGGTATGTTCAAGGTATTCTTTATTAGCCTCTTCAATAGCAGATTGAAGAGAGAAAATCTCCTTTATCTTCTCTTTGGTAATCAATTCCTCCTTGAATAAGTTTTCTTTAACAAATGCTCTGAAGGCGAGTTTTAATCTCTTGAAGAGAGAAAGGAACACTTGAAGTTTCATCATGAAGATGATAGTGAATATCCTTGAAGGAAGATACAACACAAGTCTTGAAATATTCTCCCTTCTGCCAACTGTTTCTCAATTCTCCCAAGGCTTCTTCTCAGAACTTTTATTTTCCATTCAACACTGAAAACCCATGACCTTGACAAGTTGTCCTTGGCATCATAAAAAAATTTATTGGCCATCAATATATTTTCATCATCCTGTTCCATCAGGCAAATATCTATGATGCAACTACTCCAAATCTTCAGTTCTTTGTCCATAGTTCCAATAGAGGAGGAGAGTTTTTGTTGTAGGTTGGCCACCTTCTCATTGAGTTTGAAGGCCTCTATAATGAAATTCAATCCTACAATGATCATGTCATCAACCATGGCTTCCATAGCCCTTCCATAAGTGGAATACCTGTGTATATCTTTGATACTCTGAACCTCATCCTGACTAAGAATCATAGGAGGTGGAAGGGCAGCCAGGGGAGAAGGATCCAAAACCTTATCTTTAGTCAATAATGACTTGATGAAGCTAGAAAGAACTTGATTTTGTTCTTCCAACTATTCTATAGTTTTTACCCTTCTCCACTCTCTCAATAACCTTGGTTACTATTTCTGGAGGTTATGCACCTCACTCTCAAGAGTAGATTCTCCCATTGGAATCCTAGAAAGCTCTAGGTCAGAGGCTAATAGATCTTTCTCTGCCTTATCAACTTTAGGCTTTGTAACCTCTAGAAATTATTGGCCTTGAGCATCTGTCACTATTCTTGAAGTTTTTTGGCTCTCTTTGCTGGAGGAGGAGGAGTAGTGCCTAACAAGGCTGCCACAACATCAAAATTTGGCCCTGTCAAATGGGAAGAAGGTTTTCTCTTCCTGTTGTCAACCAAGGGTTGCACCCATGCAAAAGTAGAGGAAGAAGAAGAAGGAACAAGAGGTCAAGAGCAAGTGAGCTCATGGAACTTAAATTATTCACCACTATTGCTTCCAGTAGAGATGTGAGTGAGGCATCTGGAGCTTCTTGAGTAGAGGAATTAGTGGTACTTGGAGGTTTAGTGCTAGGCACTTCCTTCTCTTTTCTATTGTAACTTCTGAAGTTCTGTAGGGTCTGGTACTTCACCATCATCACTTTCACTGAGAAAATAATGTTCTCTAGCCCTGAAGGTAGTTTTGAATGCCCTGAAAAGGGTTCTTCCTCAATTGGCTCTTGTTTAACCTCTTTTATCTTCTTTTGGTACACTTGAGTGGAAGAAGAGGGAGTAGATGATTCAGGTTCTTTATTTGAGGAAGGAGGAGGGGTTTGTGCAGGTACCTCCATGTTGGGTGTATGTGATTCCTTCCTAGGTGTTGAAGTATCTCTGGAAGAAGATCCACTTTGATTCTTCCTAAGCTCTCGAACCTTTCTGTCAAACCAAACCTTGGTTCTTATAAGGACAGGGGCCAAAATCTCAACCAAGTCATCCTTCTCCTTCTTGTACCAATCCAGATCTTCCAAAGGAGTATGTTTGATTAATGTCTCATATTCATAAGACACAAGTCTTCATTATCATCTTGGAACCCTTTAGGAATTTGGTAGAGATTGAGCTCCTTTATCAATTGTAGAGAGAATCTGCCATAGTGCCTCCGCCTTGCTTCAAAATCATCTACACAATCGGCCCAGTAGTCCTCAGTATCTGACATGTGATGATAATTATTCTAAGGTTTTCTCAATGAACTTCTTCAAATCAAAACAAGTCCTAGGCCTGAAAAAGTGGACAGTGATGGGAGCAAGGGCCCTTTCTATATTTTGAGCATCAAGTCTTTTTGCATGTATAGTTACCCAAGGAAATAGAGAAATGTAGACCAGATATTTTCTTGTCCTACCAGGTTCTATGTAATTTATCCAATTACCTACGCACTTCAATTAGAGCCATCTTTTCATTACAAAACATGGGGAGCTTGAGAGGTGTTTTTCATAACCATCCAACTTGATATATGAAAACCTCTTGAACTGAATGAAGAAAGCTCCATACTTAGCTATCAGGTTCATGGCCTCATCAGAAAATCTCTGGCAGTATCACCTTCTAAGAGCCTCACAATATACATGGTAAAGGCATCATTAACCCTCCTAAAGTTGTGGTTGCTAGTTTCAAGAGTGAATTGAGGGTAGTATGCATAAATGGGTTCATCCTTCTGGCCCTCCATGTATGTGAATCCAAACCATTACTGCCGGGATGCTGCTAGGGAATACATGAGATAAGAAGTCATATAGAACTTCTTAGTCTATTGTACATTAGACAATTACTCTGTCAAATTTATACAAATGATTTCTACCCAATTTATGTTCTGACTACCTTCGCAGATGATGTTGATGAGAGGGCACATCCAAAAGTGAAATTCATTGGTAGAGGGAAATCCCATGACACAAGCTAGCAAAATGATGAAATTAGACAACTCTTCATTGAAATCAGCCTAAATAATCCCTTGGAAAGTCGGGATGCTCCTTATTAGGGTTCTTCAACCATGATTTTTCTATCCTTGCCTTATATTTATCACTATCCTTCTTGAATAGGTTCGAGCTTGAGCACAGTGATAACGATGGTGTCTTCAATTTCTAGAATATGGAGAATCCGTAGAGTAGCGAGAAATGGTAGTATGGCATCTAGTTTTGCAATCAGCTCCCCATGCACATTAGACAATTCTTTGGTGTCAGGGTTAAAATGAGCCCACAGGTGAGCGAGCGTAGTGTCGGCACATTGTATAGAGATAGGGAAACCCGCCGCATACACAAGACCGTTGTTATTGATCATTTTGTGCCATGGGGAAGGATTAGGGAGCTAGTAAATATGTTCCAAAATTTCTAAAATATAGGTGTCGAACCTCACTATCCACGATATCAGGAACATAGGACTCAAGAGGTGAAATGTGTTCTTGACCTTGGAATTTAATCTTCATATTTGTTGTGCGGAGTACCTTGAGATCGAATAGCCAATAGAAAATACAAAGGGAAGGGAGCACGAGTAAATGATCTTAATTACGGGGATTTAGGAAAATGATGGCAAGTGATCAATATGTCAAATGCATAGAGGATAGTCCCATTAAATAGCCTTTTAGGAGAGAGAAGGTCATAAATGTGCATTAAATTCATATTGCACCGACTCAAAAAGAAAAGAATCGGGAAGAGCGGAAAAAATTGTCTCGGATGGTCTTTGGTACATTTGGGACATTAGGGACACGAAGACGCGATCCGGTCGATGCAGGTGATGCAGGTCAAGCGGGCCAAATGAGCACAGGTAGTCCAGAAACTTGGAAATATGAGGGATGCGAAGGGACATGAAGATGTGATTTGGATGATGCGGGTGATGGGGAAAGTGGGACAGAGAAGGCACATGACACTTTTTGGCACATATGGGACAAAATTACGTGATGGACCCGATGTGGCTGATGTGGGCAATTGGGGAAAAGAAATCACGAGCAAACTTGGGACATGCGGGACAAAAGTTCTTATAGAATTGAAAGTTAAAATATTTTCAGGGAATACGGCTGATAGGGAACAGAAATCCTGATGAACTTGGGACATGAGGGACAAAAATGTCTAACAGACCCACAAATCACCAAAATGACCCCAAAAACGTGAATTTTACTATCTCCTCGACTTTTCACTTCACTAGAACATCACTAAAGGGTGTCAACTCAAAATTTTCAATTTTTGACTTTCAAAAGAGGGAAATTTTGAGAGGACAATAGATGTCAAGTGAGGAAGTATGTATAAGATGTAGAATGAAAAATGTGCCTCAAGTGACCCATGTGAGAATAAAGCAAACCGGAGTTCACTAACGAATATGCCGTAATGCCTTTATGAAAATGGAGGAAAAAGTGGCTCGAAGAAATTTTGATAAGGGGGCATGTTTAGAACGTTGTTAGATGACAATAATAATAAGGAACATGAAATTCAACAATTGACTGAGATGCGCGATAAAGATGAGAGGCATAAGAAGGATATTTTAGATTTTGTTATCAACATTGGAGATGAGGTTTTGGAGGCGCATCTAGAATTTTATGAGTGAACATAGATTACATACATTTCATCTATGTAATTTGTACAAGATTTAGTTCACATGCTACTTCAGGAAGTACAACTTTGCAAGGGGTAGGTCAAGAAGACACATGTGGCAAAGAGGGAGAAGAAAAAGGAGATTGTGGTGCGAGAAGATTGTGGAGCTTGAAGCCTTGTTACAAACTATAAGGGATACTTGGAGGAAGGTGGGATGGACATTTGAACATAGTCAACACCTTGATCTAATCCTCCAATCATATACTACTTAGGAGGAGGAATACTTAGCAAGTGTGTAGGCTAAGAAGAAGGAAGGAAGCTCGGTGAGTGGAGATCCTTGCAGAGAGATGTCATAGAAGAGGGATTCTTTGAAGACAAAACAAGATGCATTTGAAGAAAAGCTTAACGAGATAGGTTCCCTCGTCACCTAGAAGGAAGATCACTTGGAGGGACTAATTTCAGGTCTCACGGGAGTAATAAGGAAATGAAGCATAAGGGAAAAACATGACTCCTCGGAGATGGTGGAGAAAGTAGGTACAATTCCATAAATGTCCATCAAGTTCTTAGTAGAGTGGGAAGAATTGGAGAGCACTCTCAATAATGAGTTCCCGATTTTTAGCATGATGATTGAGGAGAAGGAGACCAACGTGCCCTCAAGACTCTTCTATTCTTTCTGCCTTATGCTTGGATATTCATTCTTTATTCTCTTTTAAATCTTTTAAGAGATAAATGGAGAAACCCCATTGCAAGGACGAGAATTTAATTAGTGTGGTGTAATGTTGGATGCATAAATGACTAATTTTGGAAGCCACATGTGGGATTGTTGGATGTGTGTGAGGGAGGCCACGGAGGAGCGCACGTGAAAGAATTTAATATGGAACACACGAGTCTCATGCCCAAGAAGGAATATTCCAAGACTTAGCCAATTTTGTAGTTACTGCTAAAAATAGAAAAAGTAAGATGGAGTGCCAATCAAGCAAAGGATGAAAGCAGGATGACTTCGAGAAAAGGAAAGGATGTTTTTGAAAGAACATGGAGAATGAAGACAAAGTTACAAGAATATATGGGGCTAATAATAGCATCAAAATGAGGTTTATTTATAGGATGGTCTATTATTAATGGCAAGATTTAAGGCATGGCTATTTTGAGGTGGAATGCATCTAATGTAGGCATGGATATTTTCAGCATGCATTCTATTTTTAGAGTGCATGGGTGGTGAAGGGAAATCCCCCTATATATATTTGTTGTATGTTATTTTTCGTACCATGTACCACATATGACCTTTCACATCTAAGTACTTTTTATATGGTTATGGACTAGGGTTTGATACTTGCGTATGTTCCGATTGCACGATATATTGATGTATTCACTTCTATTATGTAATCCTTTGTTATAATGGAATACGAGAGGATGGATTATGACTATTGATGTATCTGAGTATGGTGAATACATGATACATTTGATCTTAATTGTTATTTGTTGTTATGTTTCCTTATTACATGCATTTCCAATATAATATCATCATATTGTATATGTATTGTGTTGTACTTGAATGAATTCCTTGATAATGGATATTATGAACATGTATGCTAACATCTTGACAAATAAGCACAAAGGAGGTGCTGGTAGCTTTGCATGCTTTGGGTGAGTTTTCATATCTATCTAAACGAGGTGGTGTCAAAGCATGCATAGCGATTGAGTTTGAGAAAATAAAATACTACAATCATTAAGTATTAAAACCATCCATGACTAAATCCAATCTATTTATGAATATTGGTGTTAACCAAATAGAAATTATCGGAAACTCAAAATATTCTTTTCTTGAATTGTTCTTATGTTATTTTCCTTCTAGAAAATTGGGGATTTTATCAAGTATGTTTATTTAGTGGAGGAAATAATCTCACCATATTGTAGCATCTAATTTCAAACATGTATCCAAAACTCACATGACCATATCCATTATTCCATAATTGTGCTAAGTTTGAATCATTTACAAAAAGTGCATTATACTTATTTTAGTTAATTGAAGTGACTACAATAGATGATTGAGAATCCTCATTACATCACTCGGTGAATGGATATGAATGAAAGAATTAAGGAAATAAAGGAGGATAACAACAAGGTATGAAATTTTGAATTATGGTTGAAGCATAGATAACCTAGGGAATGAATATGAAAACTTTTCATACCAAATACACCTATTTTATCTCCATTAAATATGATGCCTCGTGGGTTAGATAGGTATGGGTGAAATTTTATTCTAATTATTTCACATATACATATTTGAATAAATATGATTTTATATACATTTAGACACAAAAAAGGTAGGTGTAGAAATGTAAACAAATCCCTATGTATCCATTATATTTGTTGATGTTTTGTAATCATTTGTTTTCTATTTCTTGGTGGGAATACCTTTTATTTGTTTCAAAACTTAGTGTGCTATTGCATTTTCCTCTATCACTTTGAAGATACAACGTGAAAAGATAAATAATGAATATAGGTAAATAATTATGTCGAGTTTTCCCTATGGGCTTAGTTGAAACTATTATGAATTTCCTCTAAGATTGATATTTTATCATGTTATGTGGACTAACCTAAATGAGAGTTTAGAATATGTCTTACATTTTCTCTAACTCATGTTAATATCTTGATGGAAAGATGAGGGTATGTTACCCAATGTGCTAACATAATTATTAAGAGAGTATTATTAGAGGAAAATGAAAATGTAAAAATGTTCCTTGATAAAATATGGATTGATTTATGGTTATTCTAGTTTTTGTTAAATTTATTGCATTATTAAGAAAGAATATAAATTATAATGTTTTAGATAGAAGAGAAAATGGAATTTGTAATAATTTCATGCATGTAAATCCTACACATTAAGAGTTTCTTGTTCTAAGAAATTATAATCAAGGCATTGAAAATGTGCATGATTATTATGATCTCATTATAGAAAAGTAAATTATACTTTTATTTTAGTTTACATAGAAGTTCGAACAATTATCGTGTTGAGTGTGGAGCTTAATTGCTTCACAGAAAGATTTTTTTACATGTTGTTGGTTTTGACAATGACAGGCATCGGTCGAGGAGTGACCGAAATCATTAGAGGTGACCAGATCGGCCGCTTATCAACCAAACATGGGTCGAAGTGACCGGCATGGCCAAGCGTTGAGCAGCACTCGCCGTGCAATAAGCGCATCGACAACCCACGTGCGATGGTGCATTATTTTTGGCTGAGAATTAGAATAAATTTTTGCTTTAAAGATGATTTATTGATCAGTAAAAGCATAGTTAGTTTCCCATAATAGATATATATGTATGTATGCATTGTATGAGGGTATGAGAGAAGAAAATAAAAATTATTTTCATGTTAGTATTCTTGGTGAGCAAGAAACAAGATAGATGAGTGAGGGAAAAACATTGAACGTCATATGAGGTGTTGGAAGACAATAGATCTTCATTGTATTTCCTCTCTGTAAAAGCACTTCGAATAATAATATTGGTCATTTCATGGTGGAATTATCCCACACTTGGTGAACCATGTTATATTTGGTGTTAACTTTATCTTATTTATTTTATCTTACGCTTTATTTCTTCATTCATTGATTGTATGTTCTATCTTATTTTAGATTTTGCAACAACTGTTATATGGTTAAATCCAAACAATTGGTATCATAGATTTATTTAGAGGTTGTGTGTTGTGAGGATTTACTCACAAAGGGTTTTCTGATTGAGTGGGAGCATAGCAATGGTGAAGATAGTAAATATCGAGTTGAGAAATTTGACATTTGAAATTATCAACTATGGAAGATGCAGGTGGAGGATTATTTATATCATTATGATCTATACTTATTGTTTGATTAGCATGCACATCCGGTCACAATGGCTAATGAAGAATGGAAGGTTCTTTACAGAAAGGCTCTAGGATCTATAAGATTGATCCTGGTAGCATCGATGGCTTCGAATTTTATAGATGCAAAAAACATGGTAGAGTTGATGAAATATTTAGAAACTTTGTATGAAACTCCTAGTGCTTCAAATAAGGTTTATTTGATGAAAAAATTGTTTAATTCTAAGATGCAAGATGGTGGATTTGTATCTAATCATTTGAATGATTTTGGTGTATTGTAAACGAATTAAAATCGGTAGAAATTTTATTTGATGATGAAGTGAAAGGAATTTTATTCTTATTCTCTTTTGAGATAGTTGGGATAGCTTGGTAATGGTTGTTAGTAATACAACGTCTACTTATAAAGGTTTGAAATTTGATGATGTGGTTAGTGTAATCCTTGATGAGTAAATACGCGAGGAAAATCTTAGGAGAAACATTATCTAGAAATGCTTTAAATGTAGAAATTAGGGAATATATAAGGAGAGATCATCAAAGAGCAAGAATGGGAGATCAAAGTCAAGAAATGGTAGATATAGATCCAAGTATAGAGATTTACTTTGTTGGAATTGTGAAAGAGAGGACACGTAAATGAGTGTTGGTCAAAGGAAAACAAAGAGAATACATCGAGACAAAGGTAAAGAGGAAAATTTTGCAAGTGAAGTAAATCAAGATGCCCTTATTCTCTCCTTGGATAATAAATTAGAATCTTAGGTTTTAAATTTTGGATGTTCTTTCCATGCTACCCCTAATAAGGGTTATTTCAAAAATTATGTTCGTGGCTATTTTAGAAAAATTTATTTAGGAGATGATGAGCCATAAAATATTACTAGCAAAGGTGATGTTCATCTAAAGTTGCAGAATGGAAATCCATGGGTATTGAAATATTTGAGGCATGTCCCAAGCCTCAATATAAATCTAATATCTCGTATGGCAACTAGGTGAATCTGGATGCGTGATTACATTCACACCCGATTCTTGGAAGGTTACCAAGGGATCTCTTGTTGTGGTAAGAGGTAATAAGGTAGGAAATTTATATCGGTATACCTCTATTACTAATTCCTCTTGTGTGTTATCTCGCTCTGATTCGGATGTAACCATGTGGTATAATTAGCTAGGCCATATGAGTGAAAAGGAATGTAGATCCTAAAGGCTAAGGGTAAGTTATCATATTTGAAATGATTAGATCTTGAATTTTGTGAGCATTGCATAATTGGAAATCAGAAGAGAGTGAGATTTCTCAAGGTTGGGTCAACAAAGAAGGATAAAAAATTAGAGCTTGTACACATAGATGTGTGGGGACCAACTCAAGTAGCTTCTACTATAAGATCCCAATATTATGTGACTTTCATTGATGATGCTACAAAGAAGGTATGGATTTATTGTATTTAGCGTAAATCGATGTTTTTGATACTTTAAAAGGTGGGAAGCCCTTGTGGAAAATTAAACAAACTTAAAATTAAATTTCCTTAGATCGATAATGGTGGTGAGTACTTCAAAGAAGGATTTCAATGATTATTGTTCGAGTGAATGGAATACAAAGAGAAATAACGATTCCTAGAACTCCATAGGAGAATGGAGTTTACGAAAGAATGAGAAAAACAATCATGGAACGTGTTAGAAGCATGAGGATACTCGTTGGTTTTCCTTTGAATTTTTGGGCGGAAGCATTGGATACAGCTAAAGAGTGTACTTGATCAATTGTGGGCCTTCAACAACACCTGGATGGTGGAATCTGGAAGAAGCTTGGTCTAGAAAAGAGGTAGATTTTTCTTTTCTTAGATTTTTGGCTTAGAAGCTTTTGTGCATGTTGATAGGGAAAATAGGAAGAATTTTTATGCTAAATCGAGAGATGTGATTTCATTGGTTATGGTTGTAGTGATTTTGGATATCATTTTTGGGATTTAGAAGATTCTAAGATTGTTAGGATTAGTGACGTTGATTGGAATGAAAAATAATGTACAAAGTGATCAGGTTTTGGTGCCTAAACATGAACAAAGTTGATGGTATTTTGAAGGAAAATCAACTTTCGGATCTAAAAAAGATATCCTAAACCGACATCGATTCTACATAAGTGGTGCCGATCAAGATAATCGGTATCGGTAGATAGGATAAGGTTTAGTAAGCAGCATAACTAATAGAACCTATGATGGTACTCCCAAATTGTTGATGGTGAGGCAACCACGGTTGGTCGGTAGACAAAGGAACCATGATTGGCTACAAAATCGAAGTTTGTATCAAGAGACTAGTTTCAATCACGCATAAAGATTGATATGAACGTGAAACATGCACAAAATGATCCCAGACACCCCAGATCTCAGTGAGAAGGTCACAAAGAGTAAGTAGACCTCTAAAGAGATTTTCACCTTCCTTTTCTTATTTATTATTCGATGATAGTGGTGAACCAAAAATATTTGAAGAAGCAATACGGTAGATACCCACGTGCGGTGGGAGCAGGCATGGATGATGAGATGGACTCCTTGGAACAAAATCAGACATGGGATTTGGTTAAGCTTTATTTGGAGGTTTGTGTGTTGTGAGATTTACTCACAGAGGGTTTTATAATTGAGTGGGAGTATAGCAATGGCGAGAAGATAGTAAATACGATTTGAGAATTTTGACGGTCAAAATTATCAACTATGGAAGATGCGGGTGGAGGATTATTTATATCATAAGGATCTATACATACTTTGTTGGATTAGCATGCACATCCGGTCACGATAGGCTCGATGAAGAATGGAAGTTTCTTTACTGCAGAGAAGGCTCGGGATCTATAAGATTGATCCTGGCAAAGCATCGGTGGCTTCAAATTTTATAGATGTAGAAAACATGGTAGAGTTGATGAAATCTTTAGAAACTTTGTATGAAACTCCTAGTGCTTCAAATAAGGTTTATTTGATGAAAAAAGTTTAATTCTAAGATGCAAGACAGGTGGATTTGTATCTAATCATTTGAATGATTTTGGTGTATTGTAAACCAATTAAAATCAAGAAATTTTATTTGATGATGAAGTGAAAGGAATTTTATTCTTATTCTCTTTACCAGGATAGTTGGGATAGCTTGGTAATGGTTGTTAGTAATACAACGTCTACTTCTAAAGGTTTGAAATTTAATGATGTGTTTAGTGTAATCCTTGATGAGTAAATACGCATAGGAAAATCTCAGGAGAAACATCATCTGGAAATGCTTTAAATGTAGAAATTAGGGGAATATATAAGGAGAGATCATCAAAGAGAAAGAAGAATGGGAGATCAAAGTCAAGAAATGGTAGATATATATCCAAGTATAGAGATTTACTTTGTTGGAAATGTGGGAAGAGAGGACACGCAAATGAGTGTTGGTCAAAGGAAAACAAAGAGAATACATCGACAAAGGTAAAGAGGAAAATTTTGCAAGTGACGTAAAGCAAGATGCCCTTATTCTCTCCTTGGATGATAAATTAGAATCTTGGGTTTTAGATTTTGGAGCTTCTTTCCATGCTACCCCTAATAAGGGTTATTTCAAAAATTATGTTTAGGGTGATTTTAGAAAAGTTTATTTAAGAGATGATGAGCCATAAAATATTACTAGCAAAGGTGATGTTCATCTAAAGTCGCAAAATGGAAATCCATGGGTATTGAAATATTTGAGGCATGTCTCAAGACTCAATATAAATCTAATATCCGTATGGCAACTAGGTGAATCTGGATGCATGATTACATTCACAACCAATTCTTGGAAGGTTACCAAGGGATCTCTTATTGTGGTAAGAGGTAATAAGGTAGGAAATTTATATCGGTCTACCTATGTTACTAATTCCTTTTGTGTGTTATCTACTACATATTCAGGTGTAACCATGTGGCATAATTAGCTAGGCCATATGAGTGAAAAAGGAATACAAATCCTAAAGGATAAGGGTAAGTTATAATATTTGAAATGATTAGATCTTGAATTTTGTGAGCATTGGATATTTGGAAATCATAAGAGAGTGATATTTCTCAAGGTTGGGTCAACAAAGAAGGATTAGAATTAGATCTTGTACACTCGGATGTGTGGGGACCATCTCGGGTAGCTTCTACTATAGGATCCCAATATTATGTGACTTTCATTGATGATGCTACAAGACATTTTGTAATAATAAATCCCAATATAAACAATCCATTCTTCCTCTCAAAATTTATTTGTCTTCCAAGACGCTTAATACACCCATCCAATCTACATCCATCCCATCCCTAAATCCAATTCAAACTACCCTATCAAAATCCACAAGACTTATCTTCCCCATGACACTTCGATTGGGTCCTACGCGGATATCCTTCGACATTTAACTCAAATATCTACCATCACACTTCCTCCCATTAGAGCCTTTAATCCACATAATAAAAATCCATCATGGTTCAATCCTAATTGCATATGTGCCTATCACCATACTCCGGGTCATGACATTGAGCATTGTAAATCCTTTCAAACGATTTTCCATAACCTTATTGAGAAAGATGATTTCCTCATTCAAGGGGAACATCCTTCTCCATCTATAACCAATCCAATTCATATCCCATCCATTGGGTTTCCCAAGATTCCTACATCCACATCATCCCTTAGCATCTCTCCTACACATGACATTCCTCCTAAGGAAGGTATTCCCTTATTCATTGGTATTATTTTCCTTTCCGATCATCCCTATGGTCCCCAAACATCTATCCAATCCAAATATAAAGTTATAATCAATAATCCCATCTAATCCCTTTGGTATACATGCACTCATCCACATCTAAATTGCCCAATGTGACATAGTCTCTTCTTTAGGTGAGCACCTTCCCTTCATTGTTGATCCTCTCATCCATGCATCCTATCCACATCAATGCATCTTCCTATCCATCCAATGCTTCCTTTAACATTGGGGGACTTCATTCTAGGATTGGTCTCTTTGCAGATTAGTTCCTTTTTGGCATTGTTTTATTTACCACATCCAAATCCATCTCATCATATCATCTTGTTTCAAATACCACCATTGTGGCCATATTTTTTCCTCCTTTTAGGGACCTTTAATCTCTGTTTTCATCAAAGTCCATCTTTGGGTCCATACTCATGCCTCATTTGGGGCATCATATTTCCATATTTTTATCGAAGTCCATCGTTATGGCCATATTTGTTCCTCCTTTAAGGAACCATTCATCCATATTTTCATCAAAGTCCACCATTGTGTCTGTACTTGTGCCTCCTTTAGGAGACCATATCTCTGCATCATTTTATTTCAAATTCTACCTTTATGGCCATACTTGTGCCTCCTTTAGGGCACCATATTTCCATCTCTTTATTTAAATTCCCCGTTGTGGTCATACGTGTGCCTCCTTTGGGTAACCATATCTCCATCCTTTTCATTTGAAAGTCCACCTTTGTGGCCATACTTGTGCCTCCTTTAGGGCACCATATTTCCATCTCTTTATTCAAATTCCACCATTGTGGCCATACTTGTGCCTCCTTTGGGGCACCATATCTCCATCCTTTCATTTCAAATTCCACCTTTGTGGCCATGTTTGTTCCTCTCTTGGGGGAACCATCTTTTCATCATAAGCCAACTCTTGTGGCCATTTTCTTCTCACTAGGGTGCATATATTTTTCTCACTTCCTCACTTTTGAAAGGTAGTGCATGGTTTCCATCTTATCTATCTCATGACGTCTTATCCAATCTTTTATCTTATCCTAAATCCACCGTTGTGGTCATATTTTTCCCTCCCTTAGGGGACCATTTCATCCTATCATAAATCCACCATTTTTGTCATGTTTGTCCCTCTCTTGGGGGCCACTTATTTTTCATCACAAGCCCACTCTTGTGGCCATCTACTCATCTTGTTAGGGACGCATATTTTCACTTCCTTAAGGGTAGCACATAATTTTATCTTTATTCATCTATCTCATCATATCCCATCCTATCAAGTTGTCATCCTATCTCGAACGCAACTTTAATCAAGACATTGTGTGGAAATTTTACCTTCCCTTGATGGTAAACCGAAGTTGGAACCTCTTAACGCATTACACTTGAGACCATTCTATTGTTAGCATGTCTTTCAATTCTATTAGTCATATCTTAAGATCATTCCTCCATTTTAGCCTCTTCCATCTCTTACTGTGATGATTTGTAATTATGTGGTCTTCCGTCACTTCTTATATGTGACCTTAAATATGGTCACCACAACTATGTCCATAGCAGTTTCCTTATGGATAGGTTCTCCCTTCTTGGTGAGAGCTCCACAAGTTTTACATCCATCACCCTCTTATTCACCTATTGGAACCATGTAAAGGGTCCAAGGGTGTCATTTTTTCATCTGTTATCCCCTCTTAAGTGGTCTACTTAACTAGTCCCAACTCTCCCCCATGTAAAAATCAAAAATCGTGGATCCTCAAAAATCAAAATCAAAACAATTACTCCCTAAAAAGATAGTTGTTCATGTGAAAAAAAAAAAAAAAATCAAAATCATGAAATCAAAGTAAAAAAAGGCCAATCCCTCGAGGATGACTATCTTATATATTACTCTTTCCATATATAATATGTATAAAGTGGACCATACCCTCGAAGGATGGATACTCTTTAATTATGGCATTTGAATTCTTCCCGCATTGATCAACCTTACATTTTATTAATCATCCTAAGAAAGCTTCCCGCATTATTTAGTTTGCTCTTTCCCTTCCCAGAATTTGGGCATTGTGTTAGCGAACACAACTTTTGGAGAACCCTCTTCTCACATACAAGTCACATCTCAAACCCATTTATCATGTGAAATTAGGTTTATAATTCCATTTCATCCATTCCTTTCTTATGATGTTTGGTATAACTAATTATCATTGGTTATATGTTAACATCATGTTTTGGTTGCATTTGCCTTGTGTTACCTAGATCCCCCTCTTATTTACCTTTAATGCAGTTAAGACATCCTTTCCTCGTGCATTCCTTGATGATGTAGTGTCGCTCATACAAATAGGTCGCCATTTTTAAGTCGCATCTCATCCAAATCTCACCTAATCTTATCCATTTTCCCTCATCTTAAGTCCACTTTTGTGGCCATCTATATTCTCCCTTTAGGGAATTTCATTGTAATATTTCACATCCTCCCCTGTCATCTCCAAATCCACATTTGTGTCCATATTCATTTTTCCTCTCTGTGCATTTAATTTAACATCTAATCCCATCCAATCTACCCTCATAGTCCACATTTGTGGCCATATTTACCTTTTCCCTCTAGGCATTTAATTTAACATCTAATCCCATCTAATCTACTCTCAAACTCCACCTTTTGTCACCATACTTACATTTCCTTTGGAATTTTACCTCTTGATTTTGTTCAATCCACACAAAAATTCCACCTTGTGGCCATACTTACTCCCCCTTGGGGCATATTATTTCACCACCAATTTTTCATTTTGCCTTCTTAGCCTTTTGTTTATGCCATGTGCCGGGGCACCATAATCTTTATTCTTGTCCCTTGTGGATGCATACCATTGCTCAATTCCTCGTGTATGAAGGATTTCACATACCTTTTGCATTTAGTTGCACATACTTTGATGTTTTCCTATGACCCATTGGTCATCCCACATTTCATCCATCTGCAGTGATCTTCACCCACTCACTTTGGCTCGTAGAACATTGTTTATGTCTCGATGAGACCACAATTTTCCCCTACCGATGTGATATTGGAGTCACCGCCATATTTTTTATTTTTATTGTGATCTTGTTTTCTTTAGGCATCTTGCCTTGTTATTATTTTACCCATATTTCTTCACGCATCCACCCTTCATCATCTACTTATTTTCAAATGCTTCATCGATTTCTCGTTGCATCATTGATCCCCCATTTGAGGAGATCATCACCAATCCTTATTTATCCTTCATCTTACTCATTTTCTCTCATCATTTTTGTCTCATGGATTGTTACCACAAACCACTAAAAAAAAAGGGGGAAAATGTAGACACCTAAATTTGGTATTTATACCTCATCTTCCCGTGTGTGCGTATTTTGATAGGTCCTACCTAGGACCCCCTTTATTTAATTCATTCCCCTTTTATTTAATTTTAAGTGCTCACTTAATTAAAATTCCCATCACATCACCTTTAAATAATTTAATTAATTAACAAGGGAAAATTTAGTGGTGAATATTCGTTAATTCACGAATATTTCGATTTTTGAAATTTTAAATTGGTGAATATTTAGGGTACCAGTTAGGACTAGTTGCCAAAATTTTTAGGTGAAATTCAATTTTAGCATTCAATTCTCCATTCCCACAAAATAGGTATACAATTTTTTTTCCTGAATATAGTCATTCGGTAGCATTTTTTTATGCTACTGGACGACAACATATAGTATGTTGTTTATGCTACCGGACGAAGACATACTATATGTTGTTTTTCTGGTAGTGTAAACTATGCTACCAAGCAAGATAAATATAAAAATCTACCATCTAGTAGAATTTAATAGTGATGTCGTGATGTCTTGATATTCACCATTCGTGTGAAAGATAATTTTCACATATTCACCAAATATTTTCTAAGGATTTTTTTTGGAGGGACCCTTAAATTTTCCTTGTAATTAACTTTAATTAATTAACATCCACATCATAATCGTGCCCTAGTGGACTTTCTATTTTGGACGCTTTTATCCTAACTTACATCCCCTTGTTTTTCTAGCCTTGATTCTATCTATCTTTATTTCCTACATAACCCTAAACAACCTAATCCCACCTACAATATTTAAACCATCTTTTGCCAACTCTTAAATACATCAAATCACACTAAAATCACAACATCCAACCCATTGGGAAAATTTCCCATATTCAATGGTGACCCATCCCCGGTCGTTTTCGTCGACCTATAAAACCGACTTTAAACCTCTCCATAATGAATCAAGCAATCATCGATGCATGGCATTCTGGAGCTTCCTTGGAGACTGTGAACTCTACCTCATGCCTTAGCATTCTTACAACATTTACAAATCTCCGGAAATCATTTCAATGTGCTTACATCACTCATGATCATCCTTCATGAGACTTATTAGTATCTTTGTGTTGTTTTATTCTAAGATTTTATCATATTATCTTTATATTGCTTGTGTCTAATCTTTTATAGGCTTGGATAAGCTTCAAACATCTAGATCTCCTTGAAAAAAATTCTCTTCCATCTTATTTTATTACGGGTCTCCCATTTCATCCTTTTGACCTCAGCCTTATCCAACTTTGTCACTATCATTGCTACTCATCTCAAGTTGTCATCTTCGACTAGCGTGCTAGAACTATGTTTTCTACTTACAGAGCCATCTCCGGCCTCTACATGTATTCATTCCCTATCTTACTTGCTAAAACAACTATCCATCCTCGGTTACATTAAAATCATCCCATCTGCATCCCACTATTTTTGTGTCACCCTGGTCATCATTGACCAAGGTCTTGATTCCCAATATGCCATTTCAATCTCTATTTTTTTCTATTCTCTGGTTTTACTCCTACAAATCCCTTTTGCATGTTGATTCCAACATATTTAAGCCTCTTTTGCATCTAATTTGCATCAATATATTGTAGGGTTTGCATAATTTAGTTACATTCTAGATCAATCCTTCCGAGGTTGATGTTGACCTACCTCACAATAGTTTGGGTCACCATCAACCTAGACCAGTAACATTTAATTTACACTTTTTTTAATCAAATCAGATTTTAGATAAGATCTTGATTATTCTTAGATTGATAATATTTATGTTTTCGCATGTTATATGTTACTTCATCCTTTACTTCCTTCTTCTTTAAAATGGGTGTTGACATCCACCAAGGAAGTTAACACTTCTTGGATCCAATTTGTGGGAAACCCCGCATAAACTATATAATCAATTTTCTTTAGTGTCTTTAAGTTGCAGATTTATCACTTACAATAGTAGGATCCATCATCACTTTGTGCAGTCTATCCACATCACGTATTATAGGTACCACAAAACCTCCATCATTTATGAGTTGTGCATTTTCTTTAGTAGCTAACTCATTAACTTAAAACGAATGAGAAAATACTACAATAGTCAAGAAAGATTGTTGACAATACCTATTATCTCAAAATTGATCTTGACATCATTTTCAAAACTGCAATCCTTGGTTTCATCATAAAAGCATTTGTCACCCTTGAGTGAATTTTGAAGTATGAATTTTGTTCTACATTGGTAGAGCATCCAAAGGTGGTGAGTAAAATTTAACATTCACAAAACTTTGCGTTTATTCTACACTTTTTTCAATACAAATTAGCTCAACATGATCCTCACTATCATCTTCCATGGCGAAGATGTTGTCTTCAAAATTAAGAATATTTCTAGGAATTCAATAATCTCTTCTCCTTTGCATTTATGATCTTCTTCAAAAACATGGAAGAGGAAGACTTACCTTCATATTTTCTCTCATTCATCCATGTATTGAGGAAGAAATCAAGCTCATCTATTTGCTTTGTATCATTATTAAACATTGGTGCATGGTGATTAACTAAAATTTGGAATATATGTTAGTTAATCTAAGTTATACACAATTGTAAATAAAGTAAATAGATGTTGTAAATAAATGCATAAATAACCAAAGACACTAAGCATAATGAAAACGAAAACCCTATACATGTAAGGGAGAAGAGGAAAGGACTCAATTGAATAGAGATGCTCACGGGACTATGTTGCAGAGGTGACTGGAAAATTTGGAAGTAAGAACAATTGTGTAAAATCCCGAAAAGGATGAATTGAGAAATATGGAAGGAATGGACCACCTAGAGAGAGGGCTGGGTGCCCACGGGAGCTCGGGTCTATAAACAAGGCACCCTGGTTTTTGAAAAATCTCATGAACTAGTTTTCATAGGCTTGGTAGATGATCTGAAACCCTTGTTGTGTGTCACACCAAGTTCGTTGCAATGCTTCAGATGTTGTTGTTATGCCAAGATGAATGAAAATACCTAAAAAACCCTAAACAAGCATCAATCCCTAAAAAAATAAAAATGCATATGAATAGGTCGTGACCTCAACTGCCACAATGGTGGACTTACTAACTGAGTGTTGCACTACATTCCAGACCCAAATGTATTTCTATGTGTGTGTGAACATGCCCTAGGTTTCTCTTGTGCTAGTCATACTTTTTGATGTAGTGAGCTAACTATGTGTAGAAAAATGTAATTAAATGGTGCATGGAATAGAATAGAATTGTAATCACAAAAACATGCACTTTAGACATTTATTTATCCTGGTCTCATACTACTATTTAGAAGGTTCTTGAGTGAAGAAAGTACTAATTAATCCCCATCCTTTGGCCATCTTACTTTATTTTATTTCGTCATTACCAACCTCTTATGCCCATATGCCTAGTCATCTTCTATCATCTACTGTATTATTTTATCCTTGACTAGGGCGCCCGTGGGCGCCTAGGTCCCACTAGGGGTGCCCCAATCCCTTTTGCACTTTCCCACCACTTCTTGGGATCTTTCCACCATTTTACATCTTTATTTTTCATTGTTAATCCATTTAGGCTTATCTAACCCTATAAATATAAAGTTATGAGACCATAATTAGGGACCTAGAATCACTTACTACTATCAATCCATCTAGAGTTTCATCCATCTATAGCATTGGACATCACTTGCATCCACATAGATCCATCATCAAGGCACAAGATAGGAAATATGCATCAAACTTCATAGTGGGGAATTCTATTCTATTACATGCATACATACTATTACATTTTCTACATCTAGTTATTGCTCGCTACTTCACAAACTCTGTGATTGGCTGCACAAGAGCACCTAGGGCATGACATGCACACACTCACCAAAACTACATTTGGGTCTTAAATGTATTGCAACGCTAAGTTTAGTAATCCCACTATTATGGCAGATGAGGTCAGTTCAACCCATTCCTTTTGCATCTTTCTTTTTAGGGTTTTGATACTTATTTTGGTCTTTTTTACAAGTATCTTCTTAATCTAGGATTATTGGCGACATACAACACGGGACAACAAATTTGATGCGACATACGATGAAGGTTTGAGTCATCTTTCAACCCTGTGAAAACTAGTTTGAGCTTTTACATAGATCAAATCACCTAGACTATAGACTCTGCAAGTGCCCCAGTCTTCCTCAGGCACTCCAATCTAGCCAGGTCCTCTAGATCCATCCCTTTTGGGACTTTTACATAGTCATTCCTGCTCTTGATTTTCCAGTCATCTCTGTGACACTCTCGACAGAATCTATTATCAATTGAGTTATTTCCTCTTTCTTCTTACACATTAGGTTTTAACATCTATTTTCACATAATGGTTTAAATCATTTGTACACTTCTTTATTGCATTTAGATACATTATTTACATTTGTGCATAACTTAGATTAACTATATATATATACTACCTAGCTCGTCCATTTTAGTTAATCATTTTGGCCAACCCAACGTCTTATCATGGATAAATATCCTTCTTCTCCATCTCCAATCATCATATAGTTTGATAGTTTTGGTCATGCCTTTGTGGACGCTCGGGTGATGCTTATGGTTATTGGCTTTGGCCCTTACTTATTCATTTTCCATCTACTGACATAGATGATGAAGCTCTAGGTGATGCTATTATTTCTTATATGTGTATCATCGATCCTAATACTTTAGCAAAATTCCTCAAGCAAGTACAAGATCCTCCACCTAATATCATAGTTACCACTTACGAACCATGGGGCTTCTCATATGTGTTTACACGTTATTCCTCTTGCCTTATCTATAGATGATTCTCTTGATACAATCCTTACTCCTACATTTCCATCACGATGCTCTTAGGATACAACCTATTGAAGCTCCACATAACTTTGAAGCTACTATTTGTATGGTTGATGTTATTCCATCTACTTCGTTACCACCTCCCATTGTTACAAAATTTGGTGTCCTTGTCCTTTATGCGGGGTCTCTCTCGAAACATTATGTTTCTTTTCCTCCTCCACTATGTGTGCCTCACCCACTATCACCACCTCATTTACCACCACTTGAGGGTGCCCTTTGTATGATATATGTATTTTCCTATATTCCTCATGCTACCACTCGCTATCATTCCATACCAGAGGCCTTTCTACTCCATGGTTATTGCTCTATCATCTACACCTTTGCAAAACCATCGCTATTAGCAAGACAACCATTCAATTACACTCTCTTCATGAAGCGAATCATTTTGGGATCACAATCCACTTGATCCTTCTTGCGAAGCCACCTATGCATTCACACGGGTCTTCTTTGGCTTGGTTTTCCTTTGAGGACCTCCACTATCCCTTATATGACCCATACTTATATCATGGATTAGTTATTCTCGCGGCTTCATATGGGCTCCATGTTTTTCATCTTTTTTCATCTTACTTGTTATCATACTTCTTCTCCACTTACTCTCAACCACTCTTGGCTCGATTATATTGGAGGAACACTTGACCTTGATCATATTGATATAGATTTTCCCATGCCATTTGGTATTGTGCGCATTTGTAATAGCTCCTTTCTTTGTTACTCACCCAATTTTACTATTTGGTATGCTCATGGATTTCCATTACCTCCCTTTATTGATGAACAATATGCCATGACAATGTATAACTTACGTGTTCATGGTTATCGAAAACCAACCAAAGACTATTTTCTATCAAGTTTCCCACGTTATTCCATATGATTTCGATAATGACCATGATAAAATTTTATGTGATCTTACTTAATTACTACTTTCATGTGCATCATGGGGGCGCATAGATTCTAATATAGCTGCCCCCACCCAACTCACCATAGCATTTACACATCTATCATCTTTGAATCAATCTCATAACATATGTATACTCATTTTCACTTTAGCATCATCATTACTCGATAACGCATGCTTGTGCTTCGGTTCACACTTATTTGTTGAGGGATTTCTACTACTTTGAACCACACACACTACACTATAGGCATTACACATTGCATCTATCCATGTATAGCACATTACACACTCTATATTCAACAATTTAATCTACAACATTTCAGCATTTGTACATTTATACATTATTCATCATACTCATCATTATACATATCACACACTTTTTACTATTAGGTTGCATACACATATTACCTTGCATTCTACACATAGCGTATCTCCATTTCATATCAGAAATATCCCTTACATCACACATCATGCATCATACATAATACATTCTACGCTTTACTCTACAACATTTTTGGCATTTGCATGTTCATACATCACACATTATACTAGTCTTCATCTTAAACATTTTGCATCATACATCTTATACATTACATACACTATTAGGATATTTACGCATGTTTCCTCACATTTATATACATATTCATATACTTTACCTCATACATTGTGCGTCTTCACATCATACATTTTATCTATACTGCCCTAGTCTTCATTACATATGAATCTAGTGTCAGTTCCTCCTACATACTACCTTTCTTGGATTTATACACATATTACATTACACATTATTCATTACACATTACGCATTGCATTTTACACACCACACATCTACAAAGTCTAATAACCACATGGTCATCTATCATCATCACTTGTCTATTATGCGCTACACTCACTACCCTATGACGCACTTTAGTTCCTCGGTCCAAACTTGACTACCGAGGGTTTACCAATCAAATGGACCTTACACCCATCACACATTTACTATTCAAACTTTCATCATACGACATTTCTAGCTTAGTGAAACACTTTATAGGCTAACGCGTCACTTGCTCTATCCTCTTGTCTTGGTATACACCTTAGGTTACATCACCACTCTAACTATTCAATCTATAACGATAAATGCTTAGGGATAAATCATCACTCCTTCGTTACTCATCTTGTAGTGGTATACACCTTAGGTTCTTGTATGATAGAAAAGTGACATGCGAGGATGATAATCGGCAAGTGAATTTCCCGTGCGACCTCTTGAGGTCATGCCAAGACAACGGTGGTCTAGAATATACGTGGGATACGAGATAAGCTAATTAGGTAATCTTATGTCTTCAACACACAATGGCAAGATCTGTGAATCTAAAGTAAAGAAGGCCCTCCTAACTGAACTAAAGTGTGATAGATCGTTTGGTGAGGATAGGCGCTTGAAGGCTCAATCAATATCGAACTCTACCGTTATCCGATCTATGGGTTTTGGAATACATGGAAGATAGCATGTAGGTGCTTCGTATATGTCTCCCGATAAAGTCATCAAAATGGATGGCTAAATGTGTAATGGAACTTTTGGTGCTCTATGGACAATTCTCTGTTCTAGTCCGAGAAACCTTTAGCTTGATTAGCTGCTATGTTTAATAATGATAGTTATGTGATAATGTCGGTGGGAGTGGAGAGGATCTAACACTAATGTTTGCAAACCAGCGTCAATGTTGAATTGATTTTTAGGCTTGTTGGGTTGTGGGACCTTTGGATCACAACCATAAGTTCATGGTTGTTGTGGACCTCCTATGGTCATGTGAAGAATCAATCCCTTCTTCTGATCCCGAGTATCCAATAATCATATGCCTTTTCGGCCTCTACGTTTAGAACTAGAAGTTGCACGATTTTCTCGGAGTATCTAACAGGTGTTAGGCAACTTGGATACGTAATCTAGTGTCTATATCAATGAGGAGGTCTCTGCGTCGGGTTTGTGGGACTAGTGGATCACAACCAATGTTTGCTCTCTTTCGGGTCCTTCTATAGTCATACGGATATCTATCAAGGCAATTTATAATTTATCTGATTTGACCAGAATGTGTGTGCTTTGTCATCTTCTATGTTTAATCCTCTTAACTGTGAGCTGATTTCTTGTAGGTTTGTTGTTGTTCGGAAGACCTAAATTCGAGATTTTGGTCTATGTCGTCGGTTATTGTTGTAACATGTATTTGGTTGAGGCATGATTCGCTCAAAACATATTCCCTGGGCTCCCTAGGTCCCGTGATTGTCATACAAGATCAATATAAGCCTAACTGAAATGAAATAAACTAACTATGCAAGATATATCTACAACATATATATACTCTTCTATTTTGTATTTTTGATAAGATTTTGAATGGAATTGAAAGAGCAACTAATCTAATATATTCAGAAAATGACAACTAATCTAATAACAAAATTAAAACAAACAAGGTAGCCCGGTGTAGCTACTTTCCTTGTGCATGCGTAGTTGTGAGTTTTATCCTAAATAACTAGATAGTTGATTAACTTAACTAAAAGATTCTCGATCCTACCTCAGAAGTGAGGAATGAATCATAGTTTCTTAGAAACTATCAATCCCCACAGCTTCCCTGGCAATATCGAGAATGAAAATTTAACTGAAATGAAATGTTTCACTAGTCTATTTGATATATTTTAACTAGAACTTTGTGAGATAAAACCAGAATTTGCATAATGTGGCGAATCCAGTAATGTATGACTTTGTCCCCTCATAATGATCTCCTCGTTCTTTCATGTTCACGTGAATCCGAGAAGAGTGTGTATATGCTAGCATCACAAAGAAGGTATTCGAACAATGGTAGCTTTGGATATAGACCGAATATAATGTGAGTAGGAGAGGGACAAGGCAAGAGACAGAGCTTGGCATATGCAATTCCTAGCGGGATTTATTGCGGGAATATAATGCAAGTGTACCGAGAGATTCTAGAATCTACGTTCCATGAAGAACACAACCTGCAACTCTAATGGATGCAATCTATAACTGACACTATTCTACTCTAAACTAATTTGTATGGACAACAATACACAAGACTGAAGCAAGAAGATCGAATGGCTTCTTAAAAGTAAAGGAAAAACTAGCATGGATGCAAACATGAAACAAAATGAGCTCTAAACAAGAAATTGACAGACTAAACAATGGAAAATGAGAAGTTGAAGGGTAGTTTTGAGGGGCCATTTGCTTGAAAACAAGCTAGCTATTTATAGATTTCACATTTACCCAAAGGTGATTCCCATTAGAACTCTTTTACCATTAAACAATGGAGAAACACTATTCCAGGGGACATAAAACATTAATACAAGCCAAGGCGGTGGAAAAAAGCTAGTAAAAGTTGAAAATTTACATGAGTCGTGATCAGAAGAACGTGTTGGAAAATGCGTGAAGGACCGCCGCCCTGAGTAGGGTGGCGGTTATAGGACCACTCTGCCAGGGCGGTAGTTTCATCACTAAAGGGAAAAAAGCTAAGAAATGAAGGGCAGAGGAATAAAACAAAGCACAAGGAACATGAATAAAGCATTTGGGATGCTAACATATACTTCACGAGCTTTTCTGGATCCGAACACCTTGCGAGGTGACCTGTATCATCATTGGGGCATGTGTAACATCGTTTCGGTGATCATTGTACCCTCTACAATTTTGGTATGTACATATTGCCCCTCGGAGAAGCGTTTTAGCCATGAAGAGGCATAAACGGTGGATCCGAGTATGGCGGTCCCAAGATGGGAATTAGAAATTAAACTGACATGCCCGAGTGTGAAATTTCATCATCAAGTTCGCTACCTACAAAATGGAAAGAAGACTCAAGTGCGAGATAGAAAAACAAATCAAAAATAAATAATAAATTAGAATGAGATGAGGACTTACCATTTGTGTGGGGATGAGAACTTACCTCCATTAGCACTCTAAACTGCGAAAGGGGCACTCAAAAATGCATCAAAACACATATATATATATATATATATATATATATATATATATATATAATGGGACCATTTTCCTATTCATTTGCACGTGTTGATTTGATAGTTTTGAGCTCTGGGACCCACGGTGATAGTTTTCAACGAGAGTATAGTCAAAACATTCGTATCGAGATAGTGATCATGCCTCCGCGAGCAGATCCTCGACCTACGAGATCTCAGGTTAGTTCTTCTCGATTTAACGTTTTTACACTCAAAATATTAAAATGTCGAAATATTTTTCGTGGGGTTATTTTTAGAAATGTCAGTTTTAAACGTGTCTCTTAGGGGGCGCCTAATGGGTAGGCTTTTGTTTTAGTCGAAATGGTCATTTTTACCATTTTTGAGCGTTTTAGGGCATGTGACCCATTTTTAAACTCGGACAGAACTGCCGCCTAAGTAGGGTGGCGCTTACAGACCGCCGCCTTCCAAGGCGGTGGTTATGGAATCGCCGCCTGCTTAGGTGGCGGTTCTATTCAAAATGTTAAAACAACATTAATTTTAGTTCATTTTTGTAATTTTAGTATTTTTACTTGCCTTAATGATTTTTTTAATGCAATTTTGATACTAACTTGCTCCTTTTACGTTTTTGTGTGTTTTACGTAGAAGGAAGAGTACATCGAGATGGAGAGAGAGAGAGAGAGAGTGATTGGCTTTAGCGAGTGCTAGATGTACTCTCTCGGGATGAGCGAGGATACTCTTCGAGAGGGCATGCATATTGAGGATTGCACGGATCCCCCACACACGGTCACATACTATGTGACTTATTTTCTTATTGGGATGCGAGATCGAGAACACTTTTCAATTTCCATGTGTCAGGGGTGAGTGGACTATCACCTTAGAGGATGTCTACCACATTTTGGGAGTCCCGATTATTGGGAGGAGACTTTCATTTGATACATCAAAGCATCCAGAGCTTAGGTGACACAGTGGGCCACCTATATGGGAGATGTAGTTGTCTCCACTAGTTCAAAGAAGGGGGTGAAGGTCCATTCTATTCCTGGCTTGCCCATCCCTCTGATCCGTCAGGCCATTATGGGCATCCTTGCTTGAGATTGATCGAAGACAAGGGAGGGGATACATTGCTTTCTTGTTGGGCCCCCATCATTGCACCTGATTGAGGCACATGGTCGATTTATGCCTGGGGAGCTGATATACTTGGGACCACCTATCATGACTTGTACAAGGTGGTTCGCTTACAGGGATAGTCTTTGAGCCATCGACCTTGGTTATGAGCTAGGTCTATGAGTGTATCATCCCTTATGGGAGAGGCATAGAGGTGGTGGATCCCGGAGCCGTGAGGGTAGCTAGATGGACAGAGATGTCGGTGCTTAGAGCACCCCACCAGCCAGTTGCTTCCCTGACTACTAATGATATGGAGGCCACACCTTATCAAGCCATGGCAGGGTTGTGGGGTGAGGAGACCTTCACTTTGATTTCCTACTCTACTACAGGGCAGCTTGTGGACAGGACGGGGAAGGTAGAGACACACCCCTTTGATCGAGTGCCTCAGCAGTTCGGCCTTGCTTACATTGATATGCTTCCCCAGTGGTGCAGTGTTTAGATCAGTTCGGGAGGCTAGGGGAGGTCCTAGAGGCTAGGGTTGGACTATTGTTACTCCTGGCATCCCTATTGCAGCTAGGTGGGTGGTACATGCTCAAGAGAGAGTCGGTGCTCCTCAGGCACCTTTACTTCGGATTACCGCCGGTCCTGCCCATAGTAGTGATGACCCTATTGATATAGATTCGAGTCTAAGGAGTTCACAGGGGGAGAGATGGAGGAGGAGACCGAGGACATGGAGGTCAGTGAGTTAGGTGGAGAGGAGGATAGCAATCCCGAGTGGCATGACACTCGGGGAGATTTACGAGTGAGAGGGAAGATCGGAGTGCGGAGAGGGTGACTCTAGTCTCAGAGGAGTTGCCCTCTCAGGACCTAGGTGGAGAGGATGAGTCCATAGTAGGATGTTATGTTGCCCCAGACACAGGAGGAGGACATCAGTCAGCGGCAACATCTATGGCAGGTGCTGATCCTAGGGATCCCTCTTAGAGGCCCGGAGATCTGAGTGAGTTGTCACTCTTCTTTTAATATTTATTTTTAGCTAGGATCGCCTTAGTTGTTATCTCTCCTTTTGTTCATCTATGTTTTTATCCTTTAATTATTTTCTAATTTGTTTTCTCCTTTGCTTGTAGAGAGGCTGTTGATGAGTGGAAAGACTTGATTCGCCAAGTATGTACTAATACCACTGATGGTCCCCATGGAGAAGACTCGCACCGAGCTATCCATGGATGCGGGGGAGCCTTGGCATGGGGTAGGCATAGTGATGTCTTTGCCCCTCCCGGCATGTGGCCAAGATGGTGACTTCCCTCCGTCTATCGAGTTAGCTAGGTATAGGACTACAGAGCGCGATGAGGAGCGCTCTCATAGCGAGGCTATAGCTCTACTATTCGAGACCGTGAGCCCTCGGTGCACTCGAGTGCTTGCTGATGTAGCTGGAGTCCTAAACGTGGTTGTGCACCTTGAGAGGATCGATAGGGGTTGAGAGGCCACTTGGCTCTTTTTGTAGTGACTCTTGCTAGATTGTTTATATGATCATTTTGTATTTTCAGGCTCATTGAGCATTTTGACCATGCCTAGTGCATGATGGCATTGTACATAAAACCTGATTATATATATATATATATATATATATATATATATACACATCTCTCTTTTGGATCTAGATCTCTTTGTACCTAGATTTTTGTGATTCATTTTCACATGTATACTAGATGTTTATAAAAATTTTGTTTTTATATGCTTTTCAGAATGTATGCAATGGAGAACAAATATCACAAATGTTTTCTTTTTGTATTTCGTGATGTTGATGTATGATGATGCAAATGAACTTGTGATCTTGAACTTTAGCTTTCATAAGCAATTTTCCGGTACTTCATATTGTTTTGACAAAATGTAATGATGAACTGGTATGATGAGCAGATGCACTTGCCCCACTCCTAACTCCATGCAACTAGTAAGATGCGAGGGCTCACCACCAAGAGCTAGAAAGGGCACAAGCTATGAGGTGTGTTGAAATGGTAATGATGGGAGATAGACAAAGAGTTGGTGGAAACAAATTAGGACGCTACAAACCTACCCTACTCAAGTGACTCCATAGTTTAGAATGCGACTTGCTTTGCGGTTTATCTAGACTTAGATCCGTAGATGGCCACTTGGTTGACAAAATCTAGTTTCGGGGTTTTGAACTCTCTTGGAATTTTAGACATCTGATTCGTTTGTTTTTACTCAAAATTTCAAAGGTTTATTTTAACAATTTTCTTATGACCTTCAACGTTTATTGTCAAGAGGACCCCCTACACCTTGCCCCATGCTACTAGTAGGAAGCATGGGCTTATCACCATGGACAAGGCACAGGCGAGTAAGGGCATTCCCATCCTTTCCCAACCCTACGTCACTAGTAAGAGACGCAAGCTCATCACCGAAGGTTGGTAGGGCAAGGAAATGTGTAAAAGTAAAATTTTCTATTTGATCTATATTCGACTTATTTATTTGAGCAAAATGTCAGTATGTTCTTATTTCCAAAGAGATCTATATATGGGATAGATGTGACACCATGAAGCTTCTAGAATAGACCATAGGTAAGACACCTATCCTAGGAAGAAACAAAAAGTGAGAACAAGCATGCAGGCCTTGGTATGGCTACCGTTAAGAATTTGTCATATCTAGCTTTAATTGATGAAATGATTAAAAGCTTGATTGATGATGTTATGAAAATGAAGAAGTATGATTTGAATGCTTTTACTAATACCATCAAAAGTTTGTAATGAATTTCTTAAGAGCAAGTCCCTTGATCGCTAAGTTTTACAAAATGAGTGAACAAAATGAACCTATCTAAATGAATATGTAATGTAGATATAATTATACAAATAGTCTTTGATGCTTCATGCATAAAACCATTTAAGGTGCAAGGAATTGACATTTTCACCAAATTCCTCACCTTCTAGTGTGTGCACAAGAGATACGCACCATTTCCGTAGTCCGTCATGACTCGATATGGGCCCAACCACTTGGGCTGAAACTTTCTTCCTTCACCGATTTTCTTATTGATACGATTATCTAGTCTTAGAAATAGTTCTCCTTCATATATTTCTGCTCATAGACCTTTTTGTTATACTACCAACACATCCGGTTAGCATAGACTCTATGCCATTGTTCAACATTTGCTTTGGCCTCATCTAGGCTTTCTAGTTGGGAGAGGCATGCCTCTCTATAAGCTTCCTCATCCAGAATCCCTTATAGTGAGATGCGGAGACTAGGTATTTCAACCTCAAGTGGGAGAACTACTTCTACTCTGAATACCAATGAGAAAGGAGTTGCTCTATTGGTTTTCTTATTGAGGTTAGGTGGGCCCACAAGGCGGATATAACTTTAAATGCCAATCTTGTTTGTTTTCTTTTACCGTTTTGAGGAGAATAGCTTTCAAAGTCTTATTTTTGCTTTGACACCTTTCGTAGGCTTGAGGATAGTAAAGAGAGGTTGTGTGATGGTTTATTTTGAACTTTCTACATAGCTCACGAACCTCGTTATTCTTAAAGGATGTGCCATTATTCGAGATAATGACTTGTGGGACACCATACACTGTAAATAATTTGGTTCAAAATGAATTTGGTAATCACCGAACACAGTACGCAGTGGTGAGAGGCATGGCCTCCACCCATTTGGTAAAATATTCCGTGGTTTGTGATTATAAAATTATGGCCATCGGTTGATGAGGGAGAGAATTTTCGTATTAAATCCAGGACCCCAGTGGAGAAGGGCCACGCGAGTTGCTATTGGTTGCGGGGATTGTCTTTGGCATGTAAATCTCGTGAGAGAATTCTTGACATTTGTGGCACTTACGTACAAGTTCCACTGCGTTATATTCGAGAGTGGGCCAAAAATCACCCATTCGATGTATTTAGCGAGTGATGGCATGACCACGAAGTATATCCTTTGTGGGATTCATGAAGAATCCTCTTGGATTATTCTATGTCGACGCATCTTAGAAGCATGTTGTCGAAGGTTCGCGATAGAGCACTTGGTCTAAAATAACATATTTAGCGGTAATAATGCGTAACCACCTTCTATGTTGTGACGTGGAACTTTCCAAGTATGTATGGTCCATGATAAAATTGATGATATCAGTATCCCATGGACATGTAGAAATGGGGGTCTAGTTTGACAAAGTATACACATTTATCGGGAAAGTCTAGATCTACTAGCTTGCCTCCATCTAGTGGATTATCAGCTAACCAATCTCTGATGATTTGTCCTTTAATGATTTTTGGTTTACAAATGTTAACTCGAATTCTCCCATTAGGGTTATAAACGGCCACTTTTTTTAGATAAAGATCTTTGTGTGAGAAATGTTCGTAAATGGTGCTGTCTTCACAATGACCCTTGTTTCCTAGTTTAACATGTAATGTCTTAAATGTTTTGTGGCAAATACTATGGCAAGGCATTCTCTTTCTACTGTGTATAACGCATTTCATAATCAAGTAATGTTTGGCTAATGAAATAGATCATGCGTTCTTGTTTATCATCATCTTCTTGAGCCAGCATGCAAGCCAACGAGACATGAGTGGCTCGTGAGTATAGGATCAAAGGGCGGTCTGGCTTAGGAGGCATTAGCATGGGTGGTGACAACAAGAAGTGCTTAACTACTTTGAAAGCCTCATTGCAGTCTTCAGTCCAATCGATACCATAATCTTTCTTGAGTAGATTGTTGATTGGATGAATGGAAAAGCTTAAATCTGGGATGAATCTTCGGATTGCACCAAGTTTCCCAAGAAATGACCTAATTCTAGACTCATCTGAAGGTGGGATCATTTTAGAATAGCCCGTATTTTGGCTGGATCAACATCAATCCCTCGTGAAGATATAATGTATCCTAGAAGTTTTCCTCCTGTCACCCCGAACACGCACTTTTCTGGGTTTAATGTGACACCATACTCAATTAATCGTGAGAGGATGACACGGAGTACTTCCGGATGATCACAAGCATTTCTTGGATTTGGCTAACAAGTCATCCACATATGATTCCACAATTTTATGGATAAGATCATGGAATATATAAGTCATTGCTCGTTGATATGTAGCGTCGGCGTTCTTAAGACCAAACGGCATGACAGCATAACAATAAGTTCCCTAGGGAGTTATAAATGTGGTTTTTGCTTGATCTTGTTTAGATATTTTGATTTGATTATATCCGAGAACCCATCCATGAGAGACAAAAGCTCAAATCCAGCTGTTGCATCAATGATGACATCAATGGATGGTAATGGGAAATCATCCTTGGGACAAGCTTTGTTAATATCCTAAAAATCTATGCAAATGTGTATCTTCCCATTCTTTTTTAGAACGGGGACGATATTAGACACCCATTGTGAATAATCGACTGGTTTGATGAATCCTACTTGGAGAAGTTTTATTACTTCCTCTTTTACCATGAGAGCCACTTTCGGCTTCATTGGTCTTGACTTTTGTTTAATTGGCTTCGTATCTGGTTTAGTGACAAGATTATGTATTGTAACCTATGGTGTGATACCTGTCATTTCTTTATAATTAAATGCAAAATCCTTTTGATGTTCTTTGAGGATTTGGGTGTGTATTTCTATTTCTTCCAGCGTTAACGAGGATCCCAACTTCAAAATTCTTGGCTCTTCCTCCATTCCAATGTTTATATCAATGGTTTCTTCTATCAAAGAAGCGTTACCTTCTTCAAACTCAGGTGGGGCTGGAGGTAGTTCCAGAATTTCTCCATTTTCTATCTCATAGATATCGAGATCCCTCTATGGAGGAGACTCTACCATGGGATTTCCAAAGTAGGAAGAGGAGTGTGGTATTAAGGAAAGATCAACTATCTTTGTGAGCAAGGTGTAGCTCTGCATAGGTGTTTAGATATTTGAGAGTGACTTTATCACTATGATGTAAGATAGGAGACTCATTCTCAGCTCTATGTGTTAGCGAGAGGGTTTGTTGACATTTTCTTCACCAATGGTTCAAAGCATGAAGTGATACTTTTAAAATTGTATCTTCTAACTCATTACTTGGGGTGAAACTTGAAGGTGAGGTTCTTATTGAATCGTGAGAAGGTTACTGTTCTCATGGGATTGCTTCAATTGATATGAAGTTGAATCCTTTGCTTGGATCTAATACCGTTGCTTTATAGAGTTGTAAATGTTTAGCTCTAGTCTCATATACTTCAGAGACTTGGTTTGCAACTAATTGAGAGTCTCCTAACACTCTGATTTCATTAACACTGAGCCTTTTGGCTATGATGAGGCCAAGGAGGAGGGCTTCGTACTCAGCACCATTGTTTGTACATTCAAAGTTCAACTTAAAAGACAAAGGTAGGATCTTTCCCTCAGGAGAAGTAAAGATTATGCCTGCTCCGGCTCCATAGCGACATCTAGCTCCATCAAAATGGAGAGTCCAATATTTACTAGGAAAGATGGATCTTTGAGACATTCTTCGCATTTGTTTCTTCCATTTTGGTTACTTGACCATGTAAAGTTCCTCTGCTATAAGAGAACCAACTCCTAGGGTACATCCCATACTGCGGAATCAAACGGTAGGAAAATTGGTAGATCTTGTTCCAAAGTAATTTGATAATTTTTGCAATATTTCATAATGATACTATTTCTAAAACATTAGCTTCATCCTTGAGGGTGGGATGCTCTTGACTAGGTTCGTAATTTCTAGTTCTACGTTGTAGGTATTAATTTTTCTTTCGGTTTTGAGTCGATTGGTTTTTAAGTTGGTTTGTTGGGAGTTCAAACTCAAAGTGAACGCCTGGTCTTTTCTTCAGATCTACTAGGTGTATGTCGAATGGTTTTGGGTCACCTTTTGCTACGAATATCTTTCCTAGGTATAAGAATCTTATTTCCTGGAATAACGTAGAAGGGATTGCTTTCATGTGATGTATCCATGGTCGACCGAGGATCATATTATAGTTAGTTTCTGATATTTGATATAAAACTTGGTGAGGATTGTCTTGGGTACTAAGGTGACCGGTAATATTATAGTCCCAATTGAAGTAGCCTTAAGGCTATCATAACCTCTTAGCGTATTTCTTGTTGTGGAATAGTTTGTTTCTCCATATCCTAGCTTTTGAAGGAAAGAGAAGGGGACAATATTAACTATTGCCCCATCATCCACCATTGCGCGTTTAACGTAATTATTGTAAACCCATACTTGTAAATGCAAGGCCGGATCACCTCTACGTGTAATTTCAGCATCTGTTGGCATTTTGCTTATGTCGAATATAAACTTGGTATCCCTATCTAGCTGCCCTTGGGGGTGGGTATCGAAGTCTATATGGTTTACTTGTGTTTTGGGAGGTGGAGTGATGTTAATTAAATGACCTAGACCTAGTGCTTCTAAAAGAGCAGCCCTATGGGCAGGAGAGTTCTTCAACAAGTCCAAAAAGGAGATGTGAGAGAAGGTCTTTGTTAAGTCATTAATTAAATCATAAGCACCCACGGGTTTTACCAACATTTGTTGAATGTTATCTAGCTCTAGTGGATAGATTGGATTTGGTTGAGAAGAATATTCTCGTGTTCTTGTTATGGCTTCTACGTGCAGCTCAGTATCTAACTCCACTAGACCAACTATCTTGGTTCGTGGCTGACTTCCTAATTATGGTGCGACAAGTGGATTTAGTGAAGTTGAGGCTTCATGATTGTTATTTCTTGTCATTACACCTTTGTTCGTCCCATTTGGATTTAATTTATTATTTTTATTGTGATTTGGAAGTGGATCATTGAAGATCTTAAGAGGTGCATTTTGAGGGGAGACTGCCCCTGTGAAAGTATTTGGGATAGGTGTCATCAGAATCTGTTAAGAACATATCTATGAAGAGTTGTCTTTGTTCTTTTGGCAGACATTGCATGAACTTATTGTAATGCGGCAAGTCCTAGTGTCATGGCCTCGAATTTTGTGGAAACCACAATACGAGTTGGGATTATAACTCCTAGGTTGTTGGTTTGGCACGTGTTGTGGTCCAAAACTTTGATTAAACCATTGACTATTAGGATTAAAGTTTTGTGTTTGTTGCCTTTGGTTTTGATATCTAGTTGAGTTTTGACTTGGACCCTATGTCTAGATCTGCCATTTTGTTGTTGTTATTATGGATGATTAAAATCCACCATGTTGATTGTTGGGGTAAAATTGTTGTTTCATTGATTGTTAACCGGTGGTGGAGCATTTACAACATTTGCCTTTTTAGTTTGGTCAGTTACTCCATCTGTTGTCACTCCACGGTTCTTGTTAAGGATTTTAGGTCCTTGATTGGCGTTTGTGGTAGTAGGATAAGTCGTAGTATTTTGGTTGGGGATGATTAACCTCCCATTTTTTCCATATGTCTTGTGACTGCTATCTATTGTAGCTTGATCTATTCGGAGAGTACTCTCGAGCACCTCATCATAAGTTCTTAGTGGGAACTTATGGACTTCTTCCTTTATCTCTCTATTGAGAAAATGAAGGAATAAATCGCATAGTTCCATCGATCCATGTTTGGAGCGCTTCTTTGAAGAATAGAGGACTATACGCCATCTTTGAATGAAATGAGCAACGATGATTCATTGTGTTCTTGTTTAATATGCAAGAATTCCCTAATTCCTATTCTCAACAATTTGTTCATGTCGAATGCCTTGATGAACTCTGAAATGAGTTGTTTAAATGAATGTATTGAGGCTTCAGGTATTCTATAATACCAATCGAGGGCGATACCCTCTAAAGTTTTGGGGAATATTTTAGCAACAACTCCATCCCAAGGGAGCAGTTCTCGAATGGTTGTGGCATAGGCCTTAATATGTGCATTCGGGTCTCCCTCTCCTTTGTATTTGGGTAGATCAGGGAGAGGTCTTGGAAGCATGACGCTTCATATAGTGAAGTCCAAAGGTTCTTTCAAATATTCTGAATAAGTTCCTATTGCATAGGTTTGACCATTGATGGTGCTTGCTGAGGGGGTGGAGGTGGGATGGTTTGTTGATATGGTGTAGCATATGTATTTGCAGGGGCATAAGGAAATCCCTGTGGTTGAGCGAACATGCCGGGAGAAGAGAACATATCTCCCTGTGGTGACTTGGAATACATGTTTAAGTATGGAGGAGCATTGTTCAGAAATGGATTGTTTTGTACTAAACTGGGAGGTATCATATTTTCCACTGGAGTGGTGTTAGAGAACGCGGTTCTAGTTGGCGTTTGTTGTGAATACTGAGGGGGCATGCCCAATGTGCCTGTTCTTGTGAGGAGGTCTACTTGGCTAGGATGATGTGGAGGATTGGAATCTCTACTGCATGAATTGTGAATTTTGACTTGCTGAGCAAGTTCCAACCCTCTAACCTTCTCGACTAAGGCTGAGATGACCTCATTCGGTGAAGATACGGTATTTTTCCTTAGTGGTGTTTGTTGTATACCTTGAGGTTGTATAGGCATATGGTACCTGCTATGAACTGATCATTTCCCTGCCAAGTATCACTGAGAGCATTTTGTATGGGTGGAGGAATGGGGGTGTTTTCTTGGAATGAGACCTTGGGTTGTATTTTTAAACCTCCTATAGGTGGGTACATACTTTGAGAGTGTTTTTCACTCCTAGCATAACGTGCTAAGTATTCATCATCTAAAAATAGATATGGATCGATTGTCTATTGATTTGTGGTCTAAGCAACACCTAAGGAGATGAACTAGATTCTCCGGTGAGCGGCATGTTGTTCGACCTTAAAGGCTCTAGTTGTTGTGTTTGAGTGAGTTGATCCAACTCCTCTATTTGGAAAGAAGAACTATATCTAGTCCTTTGAGGTGGAGTTTGTGTTGAAAACCTGGTTAGTTGAATAGTTGTCACCCCATCTTTGAGAGCGAGGGTGATGGCTATCTATTCGATTGATCGTAGTATGCTTCAAGACCTAGGAGAGGTCTGCCATATGCATCGAATCTGACATATTCGGGGTATATGAATACCCGCAGAATAATGGGAAGAAGCGAAGATGGATAAAACTAAAAGAAGAGTGTGAAAGTGAAGAAATTGTTCCATCAATATCAGGTTCACTAATCTTGGGGGTGAAGCTGATGTGAAGGCTAATGAGGTAGGTAAGATGAAATAGTTGTTTTTTCACATCGGGTTCACCAATTTTGTACGATAGAAAAGTGACATGCGAGGATGATAATCGGCAAGTGACTTTCCCCATACCCAACCTCTCGAGGTTGTGCAAGACATGGTGGTCTGGAATATACGTGGGATGCTAGATAAGCTAGTTAGGTAATCTTATGTCTTCAACACGCAATGGTGGGATCTGTGAATCTAAAGCAAAGAAGGCCCTCCTAACCTGAACCGATGTGATAGATCATTTGGCGAGGATAGCTGCTCGAAGGCTCAATCAATATCAAGCTTTGTCGTTATCTGATCTATGGGTTGTGGAATACGTGGAAGATAGCCTATGGGTGCTTCGTATATGTCTCTCGACAAGGTCATGAAAATGGATGGCTAAATGTGTAATGGACCTTTTGGTGCTCTATGGATGATTCTCTGGTCTAGTCTAGAAACCTTTAGCTTGATTAGTTGCTATGTTTAATAATGATAGTTGTGTGATAATGTCTGGTGGGAGTGGAGAGGATCTAAACACTAATGTTTGCAAACCAGCATCAACGTTGGATTGATTTGTAGGCTCATTTGGGTTGTGGGACCTTTGGATCACAATCGTAAGTTCGTGGTTGTTGTAAACCTCCTATGGTCATGTGAAGAATCAATCCCTTCTTCTAATCACGAGTATCACATAATCGTATGCCTTTTCGGCCTCTACATTTGGAACTAGAAGTTGCGTGATTTTCGCGAGTATCTAACGGGTGTTCTAGCAACTTGGATACATAAGCTAGTGTCTATATCAACGAGGAGGTCTCCTACATCTTGTTGTGGGACTATTGGATCACAACCAAATGTTTTCTCTCTTTCAGGTCCTTCTACGGTCATGACAAATATCTATCGAGGCAATCTATAATTTTTGATTTGACCGAACGTGTGTGCTTTGTCGTCTTCTATGTTTAATCGTCTTAACTATGAGCTGATTTCTTGTAGGTCTATTGTTGTTCGGAAGACCTGAATTCTGAGATTTTGGTCTATGTCATTTATTGCTATAACATTATTTGGTTGAGGCATGATTGGCTCAAAAACGTATTCCCTGGGCTCCCTAGGTCCCGTGATTGTCATACAAGATCAATATAAGCCTAACTGAAATGAAATAAACTAACTATGCGAGATATATCTACAACATATATATATACTCTTCTATTTTGTATTTTTGATAAGATTTTGAATGGAATTGAAAGAGAAACTAATCTAATATATTCAGAAAATGACAACTAATCTAATAAAAAATTAAAACAAACAAGGTAGCCCGGTGTAGCTACTTGCCTGTGCAGTTGTGAGTTTTATCCTAAATAACTAGATAGTTGATTAACTTAACTGAAAGATTCTTGATCCTACCTCAGAAGTGAGGAATGAATCATAGTTTCTCAGAAACTATCAATCCCCATAGCTTCCCTGGCAATATCGAGAATGAAACTTTAACTAAAATGAAATGTTTCACTACTCTATTTGATATATTTTAACTAGAACTTTGACAGATAAAACCTAGAATTTGCAGAACAGTGGTGAATCCAATAGTGTATGAATTTGTCCCCTCAGAATGATCTCCTCATTCTTTCATGTTCACGTGAATCCAGAAGAGCGTGTATATGCTAGCATCAACAGAAGAAGGTATTCGAACAATGGCAACTTTGGATATAGACTGAATATAATGCGAGTAGGAGAGGGACAGTGCAAGAGACAGAGCTTGGCATATGCAATTCGTAGCGGGATTTATTGCGGGAATATAACGCAAGTGTACCGAGAGATTCTATAATCTACATTACGTGAAGAACACAACTTGCAAATCTAATGGATGCAATCTATAAGCTGACACTATTATGCTCTAAACTAATTTGTATGGACAGCAATACACAAGACTGAAGCAAGAAGATCGAATGGCTTCTTAAAAGTAAAGGAAAAACTAGCATGGATGCAAACATGAAACAAAAATGAGCTCTAAACAAGAAATTGACAGACTAAACAATGGAAAATGAGAAGTTGAAGGGTAGTTTTGAGGGGCCATTTTCTTGAAAACAAGCTGGCTATTTATAGATTTCACATTTACCCAAAGGTGATTCCCATTAGAACTCTTTTACCATTAAACAATGGAGAAACACTATTCCAGGGGACATAAAACATTAATACAAGCCAAGGTAGTGGAAAAAGCTGGTAAAAGTTGAAAATTTACGCAAGTCATGATCGAGAAGAACATCTTTGGAAAATGCGTGAAGGACCGCCACCACCGCAGGGCGGCGGTTTCATCACTAAAGGGCAAAAAGCTAAGAAATGAAGGGCAGAGGAATAAAACAAAGCACAAGGAACATGAATAAAGCATTTGGGATGCTAACATATACTTCGTGAGCTTTTTTGGATCTGAACACCTTGCGAGGTGACCTGTATCATCATTGGGGCATGTGTAACATTGTTTTGGCGATGATTGTACTCTCTGATTTTGGGTACATCTTGTACCATACATTTTGGGTGCGCCCACATGCCCAATCATCTTGTCATCTTGTGTTATTTTATCCTTAACTAGGGCACTCATGGGGCCATAGTCTCACCAAGAGCACCCTAATCCCTTTTGCACTTTCCCACCACTTTTTGGGCTCTTTCTAGTTGTTTTACATCTTTATCTTTTTTGTGGTTGGCCATTTCAAGGTTAATTACAAAATTAGATCAAGAGAACCCTATAAATATAAAGTTATGAGACCATAATGAGGAACCTAACATCACTTACTATTATCACTCCATCTATAGTTACATCCATCTATTACATTGGAGATCACTTACATCCACATAGCTCCATCATCAAGGAACAAGCTAGGACATCTGCATCACACTTCATAGGGGGATTCTATTCTATTCCATGTACACATACTATTACAATTTCTACATCTATTTATTGCTCTCTACTTCGCAAAGTGTGAATAACACGGGAGAACCTAGGGCATGACATGCATGTACTCACCAGAACTACATTTGGGTCTGAAATGTAGTGCAACACTCAATTTAGTAATCCCATTGTTGTGGCAGCTAAGGTCGGTCGACTCATTCATTTGCATCTTTCATTTTAGGGTTTTGATACTTCTTTTGGTCTCTTCTTCATCGGGGATTATTGGTGACATACAACGCAGGAAAATGAATTTGATGCAATGTACAAAGGTTTTAGGTCAAGTTCTAAGCTGTGTGAAGACTACTTTCGGAGAATTTTCATATACCGGGGCTCCCAAATTATAGACCAAAGTGTCCATAGGCACTCCAGTCCAGCTAGGTCCTCCAGATCCATCAATTTCAGGACTTTTGAATCATCATTCCTACTCTTTATTTTTCCATACATCTCTACGACACTCTCCAACGGGCATCATTATCGGTGATTTATTTCCTCTTCCTTCTTGCACATTAGGGGTTCATCATCTCTTTTCACAAATTGGTTTAGATAATTTGTACACTTCTTTTTATTGCATTTAGTTACTTTATTTACAGTGTGCATAGCTTAAATTATATATATATATATATATATATATATATATATATATATATATATATTCTACCTAGCTAATCCATTTGTAGTTAATCAAGAATCCTCCCCTATGTTGTGTTTGAAGCGGATGTCCTAGCCTTGTGCCTTTGTGATGGAGCTATGTGGATGTAAGTGATCTCTAATGCGATAGATATATGCGACTCTAGATTGATGATAGTAGTGATTAGTTCTTGGTTCCTTATTATTGTATCATAAGTTTATATTTACAAGGTTCTCTTGATATAATTTTGTAACTAACCCCAAAATGTCCAACCATCAAAATATAAAGACCAAAAACGGCTAGAAAGAGCCCAAAAGTGGCGGGAAATTTGAAAAAGGTTCGTGGTGCCCATGGTAGGACTAGGGTGCCCATGGGTGCCCTAAATGCGCATGGGCGCCCGATCAAGACTAAAATTATGTAAAAGTGGCGAAAGCAGTTGGGCATATATGTTGTGGAGGTCGGGAATGGTGAAATAAAATAAATCAAGATCGCAAAATGACGGGGGTTAATTAGTATTTTCTTCACTCAAAAACCCTTTAAATAGTAGTATGAGACCGGGATTAAATATTGTCTAAAGTGCATGATTTTGTGTCTACATTTTCCCACACTTTATGTTTGTGATGGCATTACATAGTGGTTTTGGGTAGATTCATGTGGATTCAGTCTTGACTATAGCTATTTTTGGTGTTGATCGTTTAAACATTGTGGATAGTGAATATTTTCATTTTTACATTTTCAAATAGAAAGTGGACACTAACCTAATTAGGGCGGTTTAGATGTCTTTTATCTTGAGATATTTTTATGGAATTGTAATTGAAGTAATCGGTCTAATCTGAGTATCAATTGAACACTAGATTTTTGTTGTTGAATGGGTGTTATTATCTGATCGATCATTTGTGATGGCATTGCGTTAGTGGGATTCAAAAGTTCATAGTTGTTTACAGAATTAATAGGGTTCAGTATCATTTGGACACTAGATTTCTATTGTAGAATGGGTGTTATTATCTGATCATTTTATGTGACTAGATAATCAACTATTTACATTTAATCAACCTATAATTCTATTTTAGGTTCATGTATGTGTTTGTGTAGTTGCAGGATGAGTTAGCATGTTTTGTGGGTTGATAAACAAATTTTTGGGGACAAAAAGCATTCCCAATTGGGAGGAGTGATCCGGAGGATTTTTGGGTGTTATAATTTTCCTAAACCTCCCTAAACCATGACCACTATAGAGCATTATGATACCTTTCATATGGTATGCGAGAACTCCACGAATAGAGTCCGGATGTAGAAGTTATCGCAGTCAAAGTTTGGGTTTGAAAATGGTCAAAGTTGGTCAACTAGAAAATCACGCGTTGACACGTGGCATATTGGAAAAAGGTTAAATTTTGTGTTTTTGAGCGATCGGTCTTCAAAACACAAAACATTTTTGGGCCCCACTATTTTAAAATGGTGGGGATCCTCGGCCAGGAGTTCGCACACTCTTTTGTAGGAGGGGTGCCTTTGTCACCTATTTCATATTGCCATTATCGTATTTTCAATATTATATGCCATATAATTTTCTAACTCTCCCAATGTGGGACTATATTGTTTTGGAGAGTTGATTTTTCATTACAGGGTTGAATTGAGCTTAGGCGAGCTATCTATTAGCTTGGTGGGGTGATCAACTTCCCACCAAGTTGATCACATTATTTCCACATTAGATGGGCCTTATTTATTTGGTTGTTAGATTTCCATTGTTCAGGATTATATTATCCCTATTACCTTGGAAAATATTGTTAGATTTACATATGACTTGGTCAAAGCCCTTTATCCAACAATTTGGGTAAATCAATGTATATATGGTCGGATTATACACTACGTGGTATGCCTTTGAACTCGGCCTTATCATCTACTATCTCGGAACCCTTACTACCTTGGGTGTAGAAAAACAAACTCACGATTAGCGCGATCCCTATATTGGGCGGTTTGAATAACAATGCACAATGGGTCACAATTTACAGTGGCTCAACAAAGCGTGCAACCGCTTGGCGTCATGGCAACAATCAACTTGGTCAAGAGAGTTGTCAACATTATGGTGCCCAAAAATTCAGAAAAGTATGGCGAATCCCACTGCTATATAGGTCGAGCACCTATTTGTAAATGCCTAAACCGCCTCCCATGGGATCAATGTGGGATTTTCCCACTCCAATGCAAAATCACCATCGGCCAAACAAATAGGGATGATCTCAAACCCACGACCTCCCAGCTGTAAACCGGTGTGACTTGCCATCTTGCCCAAAGGGCTTGATGGGTAAAACAATGAGCTCACTTGTATTTAAAGAGCTCTCTATGTAAGGATTGTGTAGTAGGGAGCCATGGGAAGTGATGAAAATCCTCAGTTTTGGAACACTTAGGGGCCAAATTAGGCCATAGTGTAAAAATGAAAAATGTTTTGAATTCTAAGAGGATTATAGAAATATAAATTATTTCCATGAAATGTTTAAAAATATCCATTTGTAGGTGTTTTTCGGGCATAGTTGCAAGGGGATCACATTGTGGAAGCACTATAGGAGCCACGAATCAACTTTAGAAAAGTTTACGGTAGCTTGCGAGTTCCATGAGTCTTAGATCAGCTCATTTGTAGGTTTTATGATCTATTTTTCATTATTGAAGGGTCATTGTACTTCATTGGACTTTAATAGATCAATTCTCTTTTTGAGAATCTGAAGACGTAGCCTTCAGGTGAACTCTGTTAACAAAATAGTTTTTGTGGATGTTTATTTCTATTTTAGATGAAGCTTTTGATCAGATAAAATTCAGTTTTGAATGTTTATTAATTTGGTTAGGCATTTCATCCATTAAAATGGGAAATTGGACTTAATTGGAATTTTCAGTATCCATAATCCACAAAGTTCAAAATAAATGCACATTTCAGTGTTATGATTAGAATTCAGATTGAGGTGCATTATAAATCAGGAATTAATCAATTTTGGAGTAATTGAGCCATAAAATTAATGTTGAGTTCCTAGATCCTTGGAAACATTTAAAAGTGAAAATTTAACTCATACTGTTTTCGGATCATGAATTAATCATATGTGCATGTGATCGATGAATGTATGATGTGTGTCATGGTGCAAAAAAAAATGTATCGGCAATATACATAAATGTGATGATGAGTGCGGCGGTGATGAATATCGATGTGGAATAAAATGAGGTGGTGATCAAAATTGAGATGCAAAGAACTATCTTAGGAATGGTTTTATGCCTATGTGTAGGACTAGTGGCACAATTTGATCGTGTAGATGGTTCTCGAGTAGGTGAGCTAGGACTAGACTTTGATTTGAGCAACATGGAATGGGATGTATTAGATTAAGTAGGTTTGCTAGCTACGGCGTGAGGAGATGACTACCATGGAATAGATGGAGGGACACCATTAATAGAAAGCGACATTATTGTTATGAATAAATTTAATCCATAAATGATTCATATAAATGATGGATTGATACCGGTGAGTCTAATTGAGGACCGAGAAACATATCACATCCGAGCGACTCTATTTCCAATGAGGAAAGGCACAAGTATAGTAATATGACAAAATGTAATGGGTAACTTGATGACTCCAAATGGTTTTTCAAAGGATATTCAATTTGTGATGGAGAATAACCGATAGCTTTGAGAAGTGAAATATAGAGCATGCACTAATGGGTCATGATGGTTCAACCTCATTGTTTTTAATAGAGTTCGAACCAATAGATCCATTGATATGTAAATAATTGGAAGTAAAATTCACATGATAGTCGTGATCAGAAAAATAAATGGTTGGTGATGAAACATCATTATTTGTAACTAAGAAATCAAGAGTCCCACGAGGAAGGAGAAGTAAGCTGCATGATAGACATAATTAGTAGATAAATCGGTTGTTTTGGTGTTATGTTTGGGTAAAGGGTTATTGAAGATCTTGAGTTTATGATTTTCATTAATAGGCAGAGGTGTCGAGGATTCCGGAAGTTCAATTTGACCATTGCTAAGAAAATCCTGAATAATATGTCATAGGCAAAAGCAATAATCAGTGGAATTTCCTTTGCATTAATGATAATCACAATAATATTTTTGTCAAAATTACACCCTTTTAGGCGACATGGATCAAGTTATAGAGGCGATAGTAAGGTAATAATATTACTATCGATGAGTTGTGGTAGAAAAACACTTGGAAGGGTACTAAGCTTGGAAAAAGAACATCCGTATGGTTTTGGTTGAAGATCCTTATGGGTAGAGATTGTGTTTACAGTAGATTTTCCATCCATGGGTTTAGGTGTAGAAGACTTGAATGTGGGAATACTTGTGAAAACTTGTGAATGGCAAGGCTTACTCTTGATATCTAAGTTTTCCTATTGCTAAGATTTTATTCTCATGAATTTTGAGAGTATGAAAAAGTTGATCAAATGAAGGAGAAGTCTCAAAGAGAACACTCTCCTATAGAGGTGGTAAGAGACTCTGAATAAATAAGTCTTGAAGCTTGGGATCCGTAAGGACATTAGACATCTTGGCTAAAAAAATTGTAACGCAAGACATAATCAAATAAGTGTTCGTTAGACCCTTGTTTGAGTTGTGTAAGTTGAGCATAGGAGATCTTAGAGCCAATATTAATAGAGAAATGCATGAGAAAGGCATCGAGCCAGATGCGTGAAAGAAACTACCAAATGTATGGGTAGGTCATAGAACCAACGCATCGCATAATCTTGTAAACTACGAGGGAAGAGTTTTGTTAAGATAGTATGATCATCCACATAGTGAGACATGCAATAAATTCTTGGAGGTGCTCTTGTGGATCACTCGGCCTTTAAATATAGGTAGCTTAGGAGAGATGAAATTAGGCATAAACGAGATAGGCCAATATAGCGGGTGTAAAAGGATTATGCAATAATGATGTAGATTCTAAAGATAGTGGTGTGTGTGATGCGGTGATCTGGAAGGTGATGAATTTGAGTTTGTAAGTTCTTATATAAGGAGGTCAGATCTAGAGAATTTGAAGAAGAACCAAGGTGTAGCAGAGGAGTACCAAGGTGAATGGTGTGAGTGGTGATTTCAGTAATGGGAGCGGAGACATATGTGGGTGGAGTAGATGCCATAGGAGAAGAAGAATCAACTACAAAATTTGAGGCATTACAAGTCCTGCGAGTGGTAATTAAAGCATGTAAGACATGAGGGAGATGAGTAGGGTTTTCACACAACACTTGGAAAAATTCAGTAATAGCATTAAGTTGATCTTGGTCAACATTGGTATCTTCATCATAGGACTTCTCACTATCAGACACCTCTATTTCATGAAGAGGCACATTATTTGAACTATCTAAATGATTGGTAGGAGCTACAAAAGTAGGTATATCAGCCATTGGTTTGGAAATCCTACGGGTGAATGATGCCAAATCACAATATTGAAAGGTCTTAAAATGACCACTACGAGTGCGGGTATATGAAGAAGAAGCCTAAGGAGGTAATGCATGGGAAGGTCAGGTTCACCAAAATGATTAACTAAAATTTGGAATATATGCTAGTTAATCTAAGATATGCAAAGCTGTATATAAAGTAAATAGTGTGTTGATGAAAAGTTGAAAAGCCATGGATTTGGGGTAAGAATCTCTAAAGAAACCCCAAAAATATTTTAGCGAACTGATCAATGGATCATCTAATAAGAAATGAGTAAGGTTTTCTTCTTTGCATACATTAATTTGAAGTAAACAAGCAAACTAAAAAAATGAAGATAACCTATATTCTTTGAAAGCTTGAAATAATGAACCTAAGAGGATCTAAGCATTCGATTATGTGTTTAAGAGAAAGATATCTTCCCATTAATGGCTTTAAGGCCAATGGGTCTTCCCTTTACTCCATATTTGTGCTATAAAATACAAAAGCAAATGCTACTAGCTCAATGGAAGAAAATGAAATACAATCTAAAGCCTAAACAAAATACTATAGTTTGTCTTTAGGAAGAAGAGAGAATTCTTAGGAAATGAAAGAGGGGGTATAGCCCTATTTATAGTTTTCCATTTGGGAAATGGGAGGCTTTTGGGTGCATGTGGGACTAAAAAGGGAGTCAATAAGTTAATTAGTAAGTCAAATGAGGATTTGACTAGGTTTAGGAGTAATTAACCTAGGTAAGACTAATTAATCTCATCTAGAGAGGAATTAGGGTTTTGGAAGGGTTTGAAAGGCTTAATCAATCCAACGAAGTGGATTGATATTCAAGGAGCTAATAAAAGAAAACTAGAATGGAATAAGAAGCTAATGTAGTCAAAATGAGGCTATGACAACCTGTTTAAGTGGTTTTACAAGAGGAAATATGACCAAAAAGATGTCGTAAGAAGGGAGTTAGATAGGTCTAACTAGCGGTGTGCCGTCAATTTGCAAGGGGAAGAATAGGAGTGCAATATTAGGAATAATAGTGCATTGATCAAACTATAGGTGTCTACATTTTCCCCTCTTTGGGGTGACATAAGCTACGTCACTTCAAATAAAGTAGACAAATGCAAACGAGTAGAAAATTTTTTTGAAGGGGTAGAAGAAAAATTAATAGGATGAAGGATGACAGATGCCCCCTCAAGTGTCGATGGGGTGATGAAGAAACTTGATTAGCGATAAAAAAGAAAACAACAGAAAGAAAAGTGTACAGAGAAGATGAGAAACAAGAAGAAAGAGGGATATTGAGCTATCCACAAATCAATTGCTATTGATATATAATCATCATAATGCTTAGAATCCTCCTCATCGGTCCTTATTAAAATGTGAGCATGCGATGGAAGCGTAAAATGACATGAAAATCCAAGATAAAAACAATTGTCTTGTGCTAAAAATGACCAACTCCATGCAACATACACGAATGTAATGCAATATGAGAAATAAACAATATCACCTAACAGGGAAATAAGTACAATCACACACACTTAAACCAACAACATTCAAGATAGTTGCACAAATATTTTGTTATCAAGATGTAGTCCCAAATGTTCTGATAAACAACAAGGGTGAAGAATGATGCCCCAAGCAAGGTGTATTATGCAAGGGGAAAGATGGAGGACACTTGGGTCCCATGAAAAAGTAATGTGCACGATGAAAATAGTACCAGGCAACTGATAGTGCCCGTAGTATAGACGAAGTAAGAAACATAGCTTGTGTAGGTGATTGAAGATTTAGATGATGTGCGAGTCATTGTTTCAAACTATTTGAAAACGTCAGCAAGATATGGGATGAGTGTCATGCAATAGACACAGATTTCAGCCGTAGATGATTGGTTTTACCAATTTTGTTGGTCATTTTTGAAGTATTTCAATGTTTTTGGTTTTTTTAAAATGGTTTTATTAATTTTTTTATTTTTATTTTTGATCGGTCAAAAGAATTTCAAAAGATCAAAGATCTTCTAAAAGTACACGTGAGGGTGATAGTGGGAAGGTGAAAGGTTGTCAAAGAGCCAGAATATATTCCCACAAGAAGAAAGACGGGTCGAGAATAATTTATTTAAAATAAATTAATAAATAATTTATCACGATGGGGAAAATAGATGAAAAATAGAGGAAAAGGTTCTGAAAGGTTCTAACTTATTTCAAAGGCAACTGGAGAAGTAACCGCAAGGTGGCACGAAGTGCCCCAAAGTGTGTGAAAATTAGCAAAAATAATTATTTTAATACAAAAATAATTATCACAGTGGATAGAAGAAGGTTAGAATGATCACGGTGGAGAAAACATGCCCAGGGGCATTGCGATGGGTTAATATACCCACCCGGGTTCGTAAATCAACCACGACCAATTCATTTCTACCATATCTCTTGCAAATTTTTACCCATGAGAGAGTGAGAGCCCCTGAGTGAGATGGTGAGAATCTTGAGCAGGATGAGATGCGTGGATCACATCCGAGAGTTCTGTGGGACACATCAAATGGACCCTACGTGAGTGGCCTATCCCTCCTAGTTAATTACGCATTTATTACACTTTTAGGGTGTTTCTAGGGTAGGTAGGACCGATTTTGATGCTCGATTCTTTTTATGCATGCCCTTTTAGAGGGCATATTATATCAATGATGTATATTTTGAGCAACGACTTTGGATAGTTATACATGTATTATATGGACATTTTGATATACCATATTATCTTATGATTGATTTATGATGTATGATTTCTCTTTCCTTTATGTATGTGACATACCTTAGATTTAGAAATGTGTATGTTTCATGCTTTCATATTGATGATGTATCTGTAGATAACACCACATGTGTTTTAGATTTATGAGATGTTTCTGAGTTTTTATTCTAGCACTTGGGATGATACTAGATGATATTGGTGTGGGGGGGATAGATTTGTGATTATGCGTAACCCTCTTGCCCCCATGATGATGATGATATGTGATGATTAGCTTAGCATACATGCATGATGTAATACTTAGCATTTTTGTATATATATGATGTAGTGAATGATGTTAGAAATGTGATGAAATGATAGATGATAGATGTGATAACAAACAACTATGCAAAACACACAAGAAAAAGTTAACAAAACTAAACAAATATACACATTCAAACAACACAAAAATACAACTAAACAAACACATGCAAATGCTAGCAAGAGATTAAAAGTGGTACTAATCTAAGCAAGTAAAATGAATTCTAATAGATGCACATAACAAATAAAGAATCCTACAACAATTTTTCACAAGTATGAGAGTTCCTAAATGAATGCAATGCCATACACAATTAAATCAAACAAGATCCAATATAAGGTAAGAAAATGATCCATTCAAAGAACAAACAATTCAATAGACTAAGTACATCAAAACTATACAAACCAACAACTAAAAGTAATTAAAGCATTACCTTGTTTTTGTGGGACAACATTGATATATTTTCTAATGTTTTTGGGTTTATCTAAAAAGATAAGTTTTTACAGCTATGGTTTTCATTGTTGTCTAGGTTTCCCTAAGATAACGTTGTGAAACGAATGTAGCTTTATCCCTGAAAAGGGAAATTTTCCAGATGTTTAGGTTTTTGTGTATCTTTTTCCAAATGTTTTTGTATTTTCCAAGGTCATGTTCGAAAGCAATGTACAAGAACAAAGAAGCGTGGATGCCCCCAGCGTGATGTGGGAATATACAAAAGGCAGAATGCCATGTGTGTATGTATGAGAAGGTGATAATGGTGTAGGTATGCTCAACATTAGATGGGAGTATACAAAGGTAATGTCCTCATGTAGATATAAGAGAAAATAAACCAGATCATGGTATAAAAAGGTGGCTCTAGTAGGGTTCCTAGACCTAGCAAAGGAAGTCATATCTAAAAAGTGGTGACGATTACCCATCCTGCCGTAAGAGTAACTTGCATTTCGATGAATCTTCCTTGAGCACCAAAAACTAGTTTTCACCAAAGACCTACCCACTACGCCACAATTGTGTGGTTTTCACATGAGGATGACCTACTTTTTCTTTACTATTTTCTCATTTTTCCATTTTTTTGCTTGTTTTTTCTTTGTTTTCTAATTTTTAGTTCTTATCTGATATTCTCATCATGCTTAAGCGTAGAACCACTTGAGGTGCATGGCATTCATAGGTTCTAGAAGCTCTTCACCATCTGAATATGCAAGTTTATAGGCTCTGATCCATATTTTGCAATCACTACATAAGGACCTAGCCAATTAGCCTCAAACTTTCCTTTCTTTTCTCTGTCTTTGATGGTGTTCTTTTGATTTTCTTTGAGAACTAGATCTCCTACATCAAATTCCCGATGAATGATGCATTTTTATACCCCCTAGACACTTTGTTCTGATAGAATTTTAGGTGATTGAGCGCTCTAATACACTTTTCATCTAATAGTTCTAACTGCTAAGTGAGCAACTCTGTAGTCCTCATCTTTATCAAGATAGTCTCTGAGAGATATTCTCAGGGAGGGAAGCTCCACTTCCAAAGGTATGATGGCTTCAGTGCCATAGACAAGTGAATATGGGGTCACACTAGTAGGAGTGTGGATGGAAGTACGATAGGCCCAGAGGGCGGGATGTATCTGTAGATGCCAATTACGGCTGATTTTACTGACCATTTTCTCCATAATCCATACAAGGGTTTTATTAGTGGCTTCTGCTTTTCCATTACCTTGAGGGTAATAGGGGGTAGACCACTTGAGTTGGATATGGAAGCGTTGACACAAGGTTTTAACCGTTTTTTTTTAAGGATTTACCATTATCAGTGATAATGGCGAAGGGATCCCGTAACGGCATATGAGATGGTTCATGATGAATTTTGAAATCTATGCACCTAGTGACATAGGTAAGAGGGACACCTCTACCCATTTGGTAAAGTATTCAGTGGTAGTGATGATGTGAGTATGACCATCTGAAGAAGAAGGATGGAGCTTCCCTATGAGATCCAGGCCCCATTTAGAAAATGGCCAAGGTGTTGTAATAGGCTGTAAGGCTTGTGCTAGCGCATGTATTAAGTTCCCATATTTTTGGCATAGTTCACACTTCTTTACAAAGTTACAACAATTAGATTCCATGGTAGGCCAATAATAGCCTACCCTCAATAGCTTTTTAGCTAAGACCATGCCGCTAGTATGCGCTCCACAAATACCACCATGTACTTCTTTAATGGCGTGGATAGAATCAACAACATCCAAATAGTGAAGTAGATTCCCATCATAGCCATGATGATAAAGGGTGCCTCCTAGGAGGGTATAATGGGCTATGCGGTGAATAAGGGCTTTCTTTTTAGAATGGGTGATGTCTGGTGGAAGAGTGCCATCTTGTAGGTATTGAAAGATAGGGTCATACCAAGGGGATAAAGGACCAACAACTTCACATGCCAAACATGACTCTAGGCATATCATATGCAGGCACTTGTAAATGCTCTATGAAGAAAGGCATCTTACTTTCTTCAGGTGTTATGCGTAAGAGAGACCCAATAGTAGCCATAGCATCTCATGGATCTATTATGTGACCTTGGTTTTTTCTCAAATATGACCTGTGTGAAATATTCCTTCAAGGTTTCAACCATCTTTTTATATGGAATAAGCTTCTCATCTTTAACCTTGTACTCATCATTAACTTATTTTATGATAAGTTGAGAGTCCCCAATGACTCGTAGTTGTCTGATGTTCCATGTAATAGCTAGCTTGAGGCCAACATGATGAGTGCCTCATACTCTACAATGTTATTTGTGCATGGGAATCCCAAGCCGGAATGCTCATGGTATGACATCGTGACCTTCATTGGAGTGATGAGAACCACTCCTTGCTAGATCCATTGGAAGGTAAAAGATCCATCAAAAAATTCTGCCATTCTATAGATTTCTCAATATACATCATAGAGCACTGGTAAATCTAAGCATAAAGGTTCCATTCTTGGGAGAGGAATTCGCCATTGATCAGCCAATAATCATTTTAAAGACTTCTGATTCTCTTAAACTCAATATCAAATTCACTCAGAGAATGCTTAGATTATCTTAGGTTCATAAAATTTCAAGCTTTGGAAGGGAATCAATTATTCATTTGCTTTTAGTTTCTTGTTTGGAGATAATGGCAAAATGATTGTTTTAAATGTGAAGAAAACCTAAATGCTCATTTCTTATGCCTTTATTGGGGATAATTCAACTAGTATGTTAAAAGGTGCCTTTGAGATAGTTTTCTTCTCTTTATGGGTCTAAGTTTGGTGGGCAAGTAATGCATCCAGGTATGAAAATAGGGTGTACCAAGGGGATATAAGAGGAGACAACCTAGGGTAGGTGGCATAGCTAAACATGACTTTGGCAATATTTGAGTATGTAAAGGCCTTTGTAAATGTTAGGTCCCGAATTAAAGTGACATATTTCTTGAGTAAATGGGTAAAGAGATACCCACTTATCCATAAATTGTGAAATCTATTATTGACCTAAATTTTTTCTCAGAATATGACACTGTGAAGTGGTAGGTGGTGGCATTTTTGAGGTTTCAAGGTCCACTTCATCTTTTTATATGGAATAAGCTTCTCATCTTTAAACCTTGAAGACACATCATTAAGGGTTCAATGATAAGTTGAGAATCCCAATGACTCTTATTTTGTAGAGATGATCAACATTCATGTACTTTCCTCATGGAATATCTTGAAGCCCAATGATGAGTGCTTCATACTCTGTCAATGTTATTTTATGCATGGAATCCAAGCTAAGAATGCTCTTGGTATGATAACATCATCAACTGTTGGATGTGATGAGGAGGAATTCCTGCTCCAGATCCATGGAAGGTGAAAGATCCATCAAAATGGACCTTCCATTCTATGGATTCTTCAATATACATCATAGATGCATCGGTAAATCTAAGCACAAAGGTTCCATTCAATGGGAGAGGAGCTTCTACTAAGATCATCCAAGACAATGTCCTTTTAAATCTTCATCGATTCACAAACTTGATATCAAATTCACTAGGAGAATGATCCAATTAGCCATTTAATTCTGTGATAATCAATGAAGGTTTGGATAAAAGGTACTTGAGAGGGTCAAACTTTGGATATGAGTTTGGTTTTATTATTAGGAGATAATGGTGAAATCTTTTGAATGTGAAGACAACCGCTAAGCAGTGCCTTTTCTATTTGGGGTAATTTTCAACTCGTCACGTGATCAAGGTGTGGTGGGCAAGATAGTAAACTTTTGCTTCTCTCTTTATGTTCTAAGTCATATTGGGAAAGCAATGCACTAATAGAAAATGGGTAGTGAAATGTATAAGAGGAGAGGTTCACTCTGGGGTAGGTGGCATGAGTGCAGGTCCTCTAACCAAGATATTGCATTTTAGTAGTGTGAAGGCCTTAATTCGATACAAGTCCCCAATTGAATGTGACATCTTTCTTGAGAAAATGGGTAAAGGGGTGGCACTTATCCACAAGTTGTGAAATAAAGTGATGGATTTCCTGAATTTTCCCTTGTAGACTCCTTAGTTGCTTTTGAGAGTGGTAGGTGGTGGCATTTTTGTGATAGTCGTAACCTTTACAGGGTCCACTTCAATCCCTCTTTGTGAAACAATGAACCCTAGGAGCTTTTCCTGATAAAACACCGAAGACACATTTCTTAGGGTTCAAGTGAACCTTATAGTCTCGTAGATTGAAAAATATGCCTCAATACTCCAGGGTGTTCTCTTCTACTCTTGGATTTTGCTAGGATGTCATCAACATAGTCTTCCATGATGTCACTTATCATATCATGGAAGATAACTATCATGGCCACTATTGATAAGTAGCTTGAAGCATTCTTGAGCCCGAAAAGGCATGACTTTGTAGCAAAAAAATTCCCCAAGGGGTGATGAATGTTGTTTTTTATGATGATCTTCTTCGCAATTTATGATCTCGGTTATAACCTAAAAATCCATCCATTAAGGACAACATTTCATAACCAGCTGTGGAATCAACTATCATGTCAATGTTAGGTAGGGGAAAATCATCCTTTGGACACGCCTTGTTAATGTCATGAAATTAGTGCAGATTCTTATGCCAACAAGATTTTTCTATACTGGGACTATGTTAGAGATCCATTCTGAATAGTCAATAGGTTTAATAAAATCAGCAGCTAATAACTTTTCCAATTCTTCTTTGACAAGGAGCGCCACCTTAGGATGCATCTTTCTCAACTTTTGTCTTGATTGGTTTGGCATCTGGGTGCACAATGAGGTTGTGCACAACTAGCTCTGGGTCCAAACTAGGCATATCTACATATGTCCATGTGAATATGTCACGTATTATTTTAAGAGATCTATAAAGATCTTTTGTTCCTGAGCTAAGAGTGAAGCTCCCAACTTTATTATTCTAGGCTGCTCCTCTGAGCCAATGTTGATGTTGATTGTTTCCTCAACAAGCATTTTAGAAGCATCTTCCATCCATGTAGGATAGGGGGAAGAGTAAGATCGACCTCCTATGGTAGTTCATGATCATCTTTAAATGGATAAATCACTTCATCTTTAGACTCTTTTCGTTTTGTTTGTCTATGAGTTTATCAAAGAGTTTGTCACTATGAGATTTCCATTTATCCTTTTTTCTAGGTTTCTCAAAAGTGGTTGTACCTTTATTTACAGCCTTCTTATTCAACCATCCACACATCTCTGCTTCTTCCCGAAGTAGGCACATGTGTCTAGTTGAATCTTAAATCCTTTCTTGTGGTCTCCAGCTGGAATAAAATCCCGAGTCCCATGAACTCTGCAAATGCCTCATCATTTTCAAAGAAATCTAGGGGCACGTGAAGTTGTTGATCCCAATCTATGAGTTCAGGATATACAAGGGCTACTTGATATTTGTTTAAGGGGATGGATTCGGATAAGGTAAGGACCGATGAATTTGGGAATAGGTTCGTGGAGGCAAGATCCTTGTAGAGGCTACATTGGGAATCTGCGTCACTATTAGAATGAGATGAAACGTCCTCACGTTCAGAAGAGGTGGCATCATTCTCAAAAGGTAGAGCATTATGAGGCCTTATCCCAAGGCCATGTTTATATCGACTTAAAATGAGGGATGGGAATAGGCTCTAACCAGCCTTGTGCATTAATGCCACATCCAAACCCACTATAGCCCATGACAAACATCATGCGGGGACCTTTGATGTACTAAGGTGCTTGATTGCATGAAGCCATGGTGCCTTCTGGCACTCTGTTGGTAGGATCTTCTAACATTTTCTCCTCAGATAGGAGACCACTATGGAAAATTTTTCCAATGGTTTAGGACATTGCTCATGAGTGCTCTTGAACTAAAAATAAGGCTTACCCCTTGTCCTAGGGGATACTGATAAGTCTGATATCAACAAAGCCTTGTTCAAGAGTGAATGGCTTATCTGGGCCATATTTTGTTGATGTTGCCTCCCATGAAGAGAATGGGTTGACCAATGAAGGAAATTCTTGATTGTAAGGCGTGAGGGACTCTGAATCTATCCATTTTTTCATAGCTTCTATCTATAGGGGGATGACTACATCTATAGAAGGACACTCATAAGCTGCATGAGAAAAACTATGCAATGCCCTACAATGTGTGAATGGTTAGGTCACCCAAAATGGTAACCACCTGACCTTCATGACATAACTTGATGCATTGATGAAAGTTGATGGAATAGCTTGCATGGCATGGATCCATGGGCCCCAAGAGCATGTTGTATGGAAGGTCCAAGTCAAGGACATGGAACATTGTGTCATGACACGTTGGTCCTACCTCCATGGGAACCACTATAGTCCCCACCGTTGATTCTCTTTCTTCATTGTCATAAGTCGTGATTGTGATAGTCTTAGCTCCCAAGCTCTATTTCTGAATGGCCTAGCTACTTAACCAACTTTAAAGTGTAAATATTTAGACCAGATCCCCCATCTACAAGTACTCTCTTGATTTTGTGATGGGTAACCACCACTTCGAGATACAAGGGTAAGTTATGTTCTGGGTTGTTATGCGGGATTGCAGTATGATCAAAAGTAATATGATCATTGGAGTCTAGGTGCACAATCATGGCTTGAAGGTTCGTGGGGTCTACATCTATGGAAACCCCTGAATTTTGCAAAGTCTTGTACAATATGTTCTTATGGGCATTAGAGATCTTGAGGAGATCGAGAATAGATATCCTAGCAGGTGTTTTCTCTAACTACTCTATTAAATTATATTGACCTTCCTGAGGGATAGGCATAGGATCTGGTATGACTAAGTGGGCACGTCTTGTCCCTATTGCACAACTCTTTTCTAAAATCTGGATGGTGTTGATCTATTCATTAGATGAGCTAATACATCCAATGAGGGAATCATAAGGACTATCATTTGTAGGGTAAACATAGGCAACAGTCCTATAGTCATTGGAGGTTTTCCCTTGATCTGGTTTCCTTTTCTTTTTATCCGCATGGTTAGGAAAAGGTTCCTTGTAAATACCCATTTTTTCATTTGGACCTTTCCCAGACTCAGGGGGAGAATCCACAACGATCTTTCCTTCCTCGATGAGGTCTTGTATATAATGGCATAGTCTCAAACACCTATCCATTTTGTGTCCTTTAACATGGTGGAAGTCACAATATTCATGATCTTTGAACCAAACCGGTTTTGGAGCATCCTCTGGGTATGGTACTATTGTAGTTGGATATTCCACCATTTTTGCATCATCTAATTGTTTTAGGATGGTAGATAAGGACTCATTAAGGATGTAAATGTATGTTTTGTAGGTGCTTTGGGATGAGGTCCTTGTGAAAGCTTTAAAAGTGGGCTGTCTGTATGGCTTGGACTCTCTTGGAGTCTGTAATGCCATCACCAACAACATGTTTATTCTTATTGAAGAATTTAGGTTTGTCTATGGATTTGGCTTCATGTTTTTTTTTAGTGACAGGTTTAAGCATTCCCTTGGCAATGAGGGCTTTCTCAATTTGACTACCTTTCTCTATGACTTCTTCAAAGTTTGAGCCACAATGCATTTGTAAGTGAAAGGCTATTTTGGGTTTAAGTTAGGAACAAATATGCTCACTAACTATTTTTCGGTAATGCACAAGGAAAATGACTGGCTAACCCATGCCATCATTGTAAAAATCCTGCAAATGTCTCATTGGGTTTTTGTTTTGTATTGCATAGATCATTCATTGTGATGTCACTTTCCATATTATAGGAGTAATGCCTTACAAATTTTCCACTAATGCGGGCCACATTGTAATGGAGCCCTTGGGTATGCTATAGAACCATTCCAATCCCATGGCTCCTAGGCTGCGAGGAAAAAGTCGTATTAAGAAATTATCGCTATATGCGACCTCTTGGCAAGCCATGTAAAAGTATTTTATATGATCACGAGGATCACTTTTGCACTTATACTTATCAAACTTGGGAATGGTAAAGTGTTTTGGGAAAGGTTGTTGTAACATGTCCTTATCAAAGGGGTAAGGGCATAGTTCTTCATATGAATATTTTCTATTTTGGCCTACATTTCCCTATTGTAATGTAGTAAGCGTATCTTTCATAGATTTAACTCTTCTGAATGAGTTTCTCCTTAGTAGGTGACATTGGTCTTTGTACCTAAGTCACCTTAAAGGTATAGTCTATGTGTGGATCAAATTGAAACTCACTAAGTTTGTTTTTGTCTTTGTCTTTGTATATGTTTCTTCTTGAAGAGCCTAGGTTTGCTAGTTTAGCTCAACTTCAAGATCTATTTTTGGAGGATCTCCTCCTCAACCAGGGGGTCCTCTTCTTCATCAAATTTTGGAGGAGGGAAGCTTTACGCTCAATTTTCACTTTACGTGAAGCTTTATAGTGAGGTTTTCGTGATGGTTCTCCTTCGACAATGGCCTTATGTTTCCCAGAAGTGGAAGCGTATCCCACATCAAAAGGGTTATCTGTGTCTAAGATGAATCTTCATTCTCCTAGGTTAGGGTTAATGACCTTTTTTTTCTTCTACGTGCTCTTGTGGAAGTTTAGCTCCTAATGCTAAGACTCTTGTGAGTACTTGATCTTTATTATAATATAGGAGTTCATCAAATCTATTTAGGTCTAACCTTTGTTGTTCTCTCGGAAGAGTCTGACTCTTCTCCACTATGATCAATTAATAGCTCTGTATCTTTGACTTGAGAAAAGAGAGGTGCTAAATTATTGCCACTAAATGGGAAGGTTTTGAAAGGGTTTTCTCCTATGTCATGCTCGTTTGATTTGGTTGCCATTTTTATGATTTTAGGCATTACTAGTCAGATGTTTGTATGTAGCTAGCGTGACCCCTAAGTGTATGGTTTTTGCAAGCCACTCAAGGTGATGTTTGAACTATACCACAGTGTATCCTAGATGTAGTGTTATGTAGTCATTTTTATCAAGGAACACTCATATGCACACCTAAATGTAATGATCACTCAATTTTTTGTTACCAAGCCTATGCCCTAAAAAAATAGATAGCAACAATATATATCAATATGTAGGTCAAGTTAGAATTCTAACAAGGCCTAAGTACTGACGTGATGTTGACGCAGTCCCTTGACAAGGTATACTTAAAACTAGTTTGAATGCCGATGAAATCCAAACCTTCTAAAAAATGGAAGTCGTGAATAGATATAGCGTAACAACGTCACCGTGATACATTAACCGAGCAAGCAAGGTGTTAGTACCATGACAACCTTATTACGATATATATAAGGTGTTATCGACACTTTTCAAGAAGACTTAGATGACGTCAAAATTGAAACCAAGTGATAAGTATAACAAGGAGTTTTTAATCATGTGAGCAACAGTAACCACGTAATAAAGGGACTTATACCATTTTCTCAAAAATGAGAATACGATGTAAGTACCAAGATTGTGTGTCTAGGATGTGAAACAAAACTATCAACTCAAGAAGAGACGAAAGATGAACCGGACTCACAGTGGTGAAGATGATCTTGAAATCAAGATGGAAGGACTTTTATCAAAGATATGAAAAATGTACTATGCACACTTTAGATGTTTAACAACCCAGCCGCAAACATGGATGGGCGTAAATGGACAAAAAAGTGGTGAGCACTATCTCTAATAAAAATGTGCAAGGTATGCACCTTTCTCACCCCAAAAATGGGTGGTGAGAATGCAAGGGTATAGATCAAAAAGATGAAAACAAACCAAGTGCCACTTGGGTAGAGTTTCACCTCATCCGAAGACAAGAATAAAACTAAGTGAAAGTGGGACGTAGTTTAGTTTCGTGGTGAAAGACACTTAGATCAAACTCACAAGGGTTCTTTTGCCTTGTTCGAAAAACAAGGTTTAGATCCAAATGAGTTGTCACTTCATGATGGCTTGACACAACAATGGACTAGTAAAGTGGGCTCCAAGATAGAATGGCCTCCTTAATAAGTTCTCTCAACTAGGTGTTACAAAGTTGTCTTAAGAGTAGGGTGATTTACCCAAATAGTCCCCTTGACTATCTTGGGAGTATCTCGGCTTTACTTTACCCCCTTCAAGCACAAAGGGAAACTAGTGCATCCACGTGTGCTCTCCATGGGGTCGCCATACGGACAACCGGTAACTCTAACTCACAAGGCGTACTAGTCAAGTGGGTAAGCAGAGCACTTCCTGTTTCATCCACGAGGTTACATAGTGGTGGACTACTTTAGGGTTCTGGTACCACCCCCATTGTTATAGCTTAAGGCGTTATGCCAAAGGGGTTATGTTCAGTTGAGCGGATAGGGACGTACCCTTTTCAAACCTGCAATACTGATGTTTTGAATATGGTGTGTTTTTTTATCTTGCTTAACTTAATGTGGTTTTAAGTAGCACACCATTTGGCAACCTGCAAGAACACGTGTATTAGAAGTTTTACGTTTTTGGACGTCTTTCTTCTACAAGCATTGGGTCCTGTATACAACAAGTTTTAGTAGTTTTCCATTTGCAAACTTAAGAAAGAGAATTTACACTTTGCTTTTGATTCCTAAGATCACCAAAAAGGCGCGAAGGAAGAGCATACGCAATGTGAAAATTCCACTAAGAAAAATCATATGGAAATCTATTTTACTTTTTTAGCATCATAGAAAAAGTGTTTTTTAAAGTATGACATAAAGTTTGAACAAGTGTTTTTGATCTCCAAGATCACAAAAAGGTGCGAGGAGAGAGCATACACACTTTACAAGCTTTATTCAAGCTAAGAAATGAAAACACTTAAGCTATGCAAGTTGAAATAACAAAAAAAACCTGTAACCAACTGATTAGTGTCACAAAACCTTTCAAAGTGTTAGAATAGTCAAGAAAACAATTTTTTAGACTTTAAGATACATTAGAAAATGACTAGTTACCTAATAATGTAAACCATAAATTTTTTGTAAGTCAAAATCCTAATTTTATGATTCCATTGTGTAGTTCTCTTCAATACCTTTCCAACACAACAAAAATGGAGTCATTTCGAGCTTGGGAGAAAAATTTATGGCCTCTGGAAGATTGCTAATGATGCATGCACTAAGGTTTGGGTGTGTGTGCCATAGTTAGTGTACATGTGCCACAATTAGTGTACTATGCACCATGTTAGTGTACTTTGCCACCGTTAGTGTGTACCTTGCACCACAATTTGTTAGTGTACATATGCCATGGTTAGTGTACTACATAGATTAGTGTATATACGTGTGCCATTGATTAGTGTATGTGCCCAGAGATTAGTGTACACAATTTTTGCCTCTGTCAAAAAAATGAATGGTGAGTGGTGTGCTGGTTAGTCAAAAGGGAGGAAGAATTTGCAAAGGATGCGGAATGTCGACATTATACGCCGTGCCTATTTCACGCACGCTTGTTTATGCGCCCCTTGTTAACCCTTCCCTATAGGTGGTTAAAAAACATGGGATTTTTCAAACAAAATCTCAAAAAATGTCAAAATTTCATCAATTTGGTTCAATTTCAAAGCACTTTACCTCCTTCGATCCTGCAAAGAGCACAAAAGCAAGACAATCCTAGCTAAACTAGTTAAGAAACCTGATTTTTAGCCATTAATACAAAAATCTTAGTGAAATCAAAAACTTGAACTAATCTAAAAACTTTGAAAAACTAATCTAAAAAGCTTGAAACTATCCTAGAAAGATTAAAACTAAGAAATAATTAGAAACTAAAACAAAAAGCTTCAAAGTGACTCCATTAATGGAGGATGGACTAAGTGTCCCACCAGGCATGCCAAATGTGTTCAATGAAAAGTTGCAAAAGCCATGGATTTGGGGTAAGAATCTCTAAAGAAACCCCAAAGGCTTTTAGCAAACTGATCAATGGACCATCTGATAAGAAATGAGCAAGGTTTTCTTCTTTGCATACATTAATTTGAAGTAAACAAGCAAACTAAGCAAATGAAGCTAACCTCTATTCTTTGAAAGCTTGAAATAATGAACCTAAGAGGATCTAAGCATTCAGTTATGTGTTTAAGAGAAAGAGATCTCCCCATTAATGGCTTCAAGGCCAATGGATCTTCCCTTTTACTCCATATTGGTGCTATAAAATACAAAAGCAAATGCTACTAGCTCAATGGAAGAAAATGAAATACAATCTAAAGCCTAAACAAAATACTATAATCTGTGCTAGGAAGAAGAGAGAATTCTTAGGAAATGAGGGAGGGGGTATAGCCCTATTTATAGTTTTCATTTGGGAAATGGGAGGCTTTTGGGTGCATGTGGGACTAAAAAGGGAGTCAACAAGTTAATTAGTAAGTCAAAGTAGGATTTGACTAGGTTTAGGGTAATTAACCTAGGTTAGACTAATTAATCTCGTTTAGAGAGGAATTAGGGTTTTGGAAGGGTTTTGAAAGGCTTAATCAATCCAACAAAGTGGATTGATATTCTAGGGAGCTAATAAAAGAAAACTAGAATGGAATAAGAAGCTAATGTAGTCAGAATGAGGCTATGACAGCCTGTTTAAGTGGTTTACAAGAGGAAATATGACCAAAAAGATGTCGTAAGAAGGGAGTTAGATAGGTCTAACTGGCGGTGTGCCGTCAATTTGCAAGGGGTCGTAATACAAACAAGGACATCCTAGTCTGCACAAAATCTCCGAATTGGTTTTAAAAAGCTCAATAGATGGTCCGAAACCCTTGATGTGTGTTGCATCAATTTTTGCACCACTTTATGTCGTTGTTATGCTTTGAGATGAATGAAAAGACCTACAAAAGCCTAAACAAGCATTAATCCCTAAAAAAGAAAAATGCATATGAATAGGTCAAATTGAGCTCAACTACCACAATGGTGGAATTTCTCATTGAGCACTTCACTACATTCTAAACCCAAATGTATTTTTATGTGTGTGTGAACATACCCTAGGTTGCTCTTATGCCAATTGCACTTTGTGATGTAGCAATTTAACTATGTGTGAAAAAATGTAAGTAAAGTGCATGGAATATAATAGAATCCTCCCTATTTTGATGTGTGTGATGTAGATGTCCTAGCCTTGTTCTTTTTCATGGAGCTATGTAGATGCAAGTGATAATTAATGCAATAGATGAATACAACTCTAGATGGATGATAGTAGTGACTAGTGCTTGGTCCCTCATTATGGTCTCATAACTTTATATTTATAGGGTTCTCTTGATGTAATTTCATAATTAACCGAAATGGCCGACCACCAAAAATATAAAGACCTCAAATGGCTAAAAAGAGCCCAAAAAGTGGTGGGAAAGTTAAAAAAGGATCGGGGCCGGGGTGCCCATGGGCGCCCTCAGTTAACGCTAAAATAACGTGAAAGTGATGAAACAAACTAGGCATATGTGTTTTAGAGTTCGGGAATGATGAAATAAAATAAAGCAAGATGGCTAAAGGAAGGGGGTTAATTAGTACTTTCTTCACTCAAAACCCTCTAAATAGTAGTATGATTGAATTATATATTGTCTAAAGTGCTTGATTTTGTGTCTACATATTGAAAGGAGAAAAATAACTTATTGATTATGCTAAAATGTAATATCCTAGCCTAATATAATGCAATTTTCTAGTAAATAAATGAGTAATGAAATAAATGAAATACACCCAAGAAAACTAAGCAATGAAATGTAGAAACCCTAAGTACAAAGAGGGTTTAGAAGAGCCTTAGCTAATTCGAAGAGGTCATAGGATTGTGCGTAGTGGAGAGCGGCTGGAAAATGATGGGAGACACATACACAAGAGCTTGAGAAAATGCAAATCCGAGTGATTTGGCTAGAATGGGATGCCTAGAGAAGGATTGGGGGCACACTTGTATGAATTTTGGGCACCTGGTCTACAAAGGAGGTCGAAATCTTATTTCACAAGGTCGTTAGATGGTGTGAAGCCCTCACATTTTTTGTTTATATATCTCTATGAGATCATTGATGTTTCTATTAACCCACAATAAAGGAATCACTTACAAAACCAAGATAAAGAATCAAACTCTAAAAATAAAGATGAAAATGAATGGGTGGACTATCCTCGGTTGCCAAAATGGTGGACTTAAAACTGAGCGTTGCACTACACACATCTCATACCCAATGTAGTTATGTGGGGTTTTCAGAGAATTGTGCCCTAGGTTGCTCTATGTGTGTCACACTTGAAGTAGAGAAAGTAACTATATGTAGAATGTAAATAACGTGTGCATGGAATAGAATAAAATCCCCTCTTATGAAGTGTGATGCAGATGAACTAGCCTTTTCCCTTGTGATGGAGCTAGATGGATGCAAATGGAACAATAAAATCCTTGATAGATGCAACCTTAGGTGGTGATAAGTAATTCTTAGTGCTTGGTCCCTTGTTATGATCACATAACTTTATATTTATATGATTCCTTTGCTTGAATTTCATAATTAACCTCGGAAAAGGCCTACTACAAAAAGATAAGATGCTCAAATGGATAGAAAGGGCCCAAAAATGTGAGTAAAGTGCAAAGAGGACAAGGGCACTTGACATTGGCATCCTGGCTAGGCGCTCTAGTCTAGAAAAGGTAAAACTGAAGTATGAAAATAGACTTGGCCAATAAAGGTGTAAGACTGAAAGTAGCAATAGAAAGCAATGAAATATGGCCAAATACATGGGTTAATCAGTACTCTTCTTGCTTAGGAACCATATGAATAGTAGTATGTGATCGAGACTAGATAATTACCCAAAGTTCGTGATTTTGTGTCTACATTTTCCCCTAATTTATGTTGATGAGTGGAAATCTTGGTAACATAAAGTAGATAGAGATGCGTAACTGATATCTATGTAGATCAATATGAGAGTGTGCCGATGGACTAGACAAAAACATGGAGTGATAAAAAGATGGAGCGTGGAGACTAAAGATGCAAAAGTGTAAAAAGTGATGAGATTGAACTAGGGTTTAACGTCCGTGTGTAAATTTTGATGTGTGATGTACCTATTGTTAGTATCTGTGTGTGTGTGATTTTGTTGATGTTATTTTTCTTCCCATACGAGATGGACCTATAAAAGAGAAGACAATCAAGTAGTCAAATATGCATATATATGTATAAAAATCATGTAAGGAAGTATGTAAAAGTAAATGCTAAAAATGTGAAAAAGGAACATGTGCACCTGATCCATGATGAGAAAGAGGGTGTAGAAAGGATCTTGTCAATGAAGTGTGAGTTTTTGGGTGATCTCATGCCACTGGCCAAAGAAGTGTAGGGAGGAAAGTTGATTTATCCTTCAACCTGTAACCGCTTCCCGAAACTATAGAGATCTTTATATTGTTTAGTTTTTGGGCGATCCGATGCCATGGTAGAAGTAGTGTAGAGAGGAAGGTCTGGTGTTATCTATAACCTATAACTACTCCTCGAATAAAAATACCACTAGAGATGATGCATACCAACGCATGTGTTAAGGATAACTCGACCTCTAAAATATGTTGTGTATGGAGTTTTATAGACTATGTTGAACCCACTCATTCATGTAATCGCCCTAGTTATAGGTGCTCTCAAGAAAGGTACCATTGTACTAAGGAACCAAGTCTAATTCTGAGCCATAAACATGTTGTATTGTATTCATTATTATTTTGTGTATACTTTGTATGGGATGGTGATTCACCCAAATGATTCCCCCTCTTTGGGGGGCACATATGTCGTCGTTGTAGGATAATGTGGCCCCAAAGAGAAGACCAACCACTAAAACAATTCCTTATAGGGGGAAGGGGATGTGCTTAGTAAAAACCAAGGCACATGCAAACAAGTGGCTAGAAACAAGTGTTAGTATGAACAAGCATGCATGTAGAAGACAAGTGTAAGCTACAAAGACAATGTGTAAGCTAGAATGTAAGTAAATACAAGAATCCAACATAGACCATGAAAAGCGGGTTACAAACATGGGACATCACTCATGATGTCACAAGACACTCAAGGCCATAGTGGCTGCAAAAAAACAGTGTACACACAAGACAAAGGACAATCCCCACATATAATAGCAAATAATGACAAACAAGAACAAGCAATATAACAGAAACCATGGTGGCAAATAATCTGTAAAAAAAAATTGTACATGAAGCACCCATTAGCATGTTAGAAAGATAACAAGTATGTCAAAAGCATGTATAATCAATAATGTAAAGTGTTAAGTACAAAATGAAACAATATCACCTATAGTGTACAAAAGAGGATGCCCCAGGAGCCGTTATGGGATCTGGTACTAGTACTACACCAAGCATCCATGCTGCATGTAATGGACCTGTATAATCTGTGATCACAAATAGAAAGCAAGTGAACACGCATGTGTGTATGATAAATATAATGACATACAAGATATCTATCTAGCATGTGTAATAAGATGAACATGTACAAGTAAATGCAAGAAAGAGTAAGTGCAACCAAGATATGCAATGTATGATGTGGATGATGGATGGAAAAGGAAAAGTGAATGATAGGATTTTTGCCCCCGAGTGAATGGAAGTCTATGATGTGAGGTTCATTTAATTATGCCCCTCAGTAGTCAAGAATGAACCAAGCAAGAGTGTGTCATCGGGAAATGGTCGAACTAATGTGTTTTGTATAATGTGATGATGTAAGGATCATAGGGAGGATATATGAAACATAAAGATGAATTGTGCGTGATGATGTAGCCTAAGCATATATCATGACAAGATGACTAGAAGGAGTGATGATTTATCCTAAAGTGTATATCACTAAATGATGCAAGTGGAAGTGATGATGTATCCTACGACGTATATCACTAATCTAGGAATGTCGCATGAGAAAAGGATTGAATAGTTGAGTGTGTGAATGTGATGTGGTCCATTTGAGATGTATACCCTCAATAGTCCAGTATGGACCGTGAGACTAGAGTGCATCATTGGGTAATTGGTTGTGTTGGTTGTGTGGGTGATGCGTGATTGTTTGTGTATAGTGATGAAGACATGTGAAAAGAATGTGATGTGTAGTGTCTATTATGTAGTGTGTGAGGTTCATGTGTATAGGATTCCCTCAATAGTCAAGTGTGAACCGAAGCACAAGAGTTACTCATAAGGTAATGAGGTGAGAAAAATCCCTACCAAAGATTAAGCAGCCACGTAGTGGTGGAAGAAACATTAGGACCATGTGACAGTGGTGGAATTTGAAATGTGTCTTGATCATTAGTAGAAGGAGTAGTTTCTTTGAAAAAATTAATTGGAAATGGAAGTGGAGTGGGATGGGGAGAAATCTTGAATGGTGGCAAAGCTTTGGTGGTATTGATGGTACTGCAGAAGACTTGATAGAAGAAGGTTGATTGATTTTGAGAGGTGGTTGTGTAATTTGACTTGGTAATGTTGTAGATGTTTTGAGAGGAGGAGGTGTTTGAATTTCCATAGAAGGACCATTAAATTGATGGCATGTTTCTCATTAGACATAGACAAATCAGATTTAGGAACCCATTGGGATGTAAAAATTATAGAAGGGCATGCAACAAAATGTTGTGTAGCAAATGAGATAAAGACTTGACACTCAAGATGTTTGATTCTTTGTTGTACATTGTAGAAATCATTGTCATATTTCCATTTATTTGATGATAATTTCAATATGGATGACCTTGATATTTTCTAGCCGATAAGGAGGATAGGAATGAATAGGAAGTAAAGTGATCAATTGATGACTAAGGAGCTTAGTAAGAATTTCATGTTGTTTAGTATTATGATAAAAGGTGAGAGGCTCTGGTAATGGTATGACTTGAGGCTCACTGATATGAGCACATGTAGTAGACATAGAATGAAGATGAGATGTAGAAGGAAAACAAACATGAGCCTAAGAAGCATCCTTAAGATGTTGGATTTCATATTTGAGAGATGTAATCATGGATTCCATAGCCTTAAATTTGTCTTGAAATAAAGAATGCAAATCTTGAATTGAATCCAACATGGGTTGATTAGATGGAGGATCATGAAGACTAGGGTCGTCAAATAAATGATCAAAAATAGCACTCACTTGATGTGGAGGCATATCTCGGGGAAGATACATGGTGTCTAGGGACTTTTTAAGAACAACTTGGAAATTAGGATGCATTTGAAGTAAATCAGAAAAGGAAATTTGAGGAATTTTAGGATCCATGATAAAGAAGATGATATGCCAAAGAAGGATCCAAAAGACCGATCACGAGTGGGGTTCACCAAAATGATTATACTAAAATGTAAAATAATAGCCTAATCTAATGCAAGTTTGTAGTAAATAAATGAGTAATGAAATAATTGAAATACACCTAAACAAACTAAGTAATGAAATATAGAAACCCTAAGTATAAAGAGGGTTTGAAGAGCCTTAGTTGATTCGAAGAGGTCACATGACTTTTGTTGCAGTGGAGACCAGATGGATAGGGATGGGAGACCATCACACATGACATGAGAAAATATATATATGAGTGATTTGGCTAGACTGGGGCACTTGGAGAAGGATTGGGGCACCTTGGCCACCCTGGTTTGATTTTGGGAGCCGTGGTCCGTGCAAGAGGTGGAAGCCAATTTCACAAGGTCATGGATGAGTGCAAATCCTCATTGTTTGTCATGTGTATGTCACTGTGAGATTGATGATGTTACTATAAACATGCAATAAAGGAATCACCTACAAAACCTCACAAAACATCAAACCCTAAAAATAAATATGTAAATGAAGGGGTAAGACTTTCCTTAGTTGCCACAATGGTGGACGTATAATTAAGCATTGCACTACATCTCAAACCCAATGTAGTTTTGTGTGTTTGTGTGTAGAATTTTTCCCTAGGTTGATCTTGTACATTTTGCACTTGAAGTACAAACAAGTAACTAGATGTAGAACGTAAATAATGTGTGCATGGAATAGAATAAACTCCCTCCTATGAAGTGTGATGCAGATGAACCAACCTTTTCCCTTGTGATGGAACTAGATGGATGCAAATGGAGTAATAGAATCCTTGATGGATGTAACCTTAGGTGGTGATAAGTAATTCTTAGTGTTTGGTCTCTTATTATGATCACATAACTTTATATTTATATGATTCCTTTTCTTGAATTTCATAATTAACCCCAAAAAGGCTGAATACCAAAAAGATAAGATGCTAAAATGGATAGAAAGGACCCAAAAAGTGTGAGTAAAGTGCAAAGAGGATGGGGGCGCCGGAGGGAACAAGGGTGCTGGCGTGGTGGCATCCTGGCAGAGTGATCTAATCCAGAAAAGGTAAAACTTAAGTATGAAAAGATAAATTAGGCCAATAAAGGTGCAAGACCGAAAGTAGCAATAAAAACAATGAAAGATGGCCAAAGACATGGGTTAATCAATACTTTTCTTATTTAGAACCATATAAATAGTAGTATGTGATCGAGACTAGATAATTACCCAAAGTGTGTGATTTTGTGTCTACACTTACATCATACCTATCTTGTATTTCCATGGCTCGAATAAAGATCTCAATACCGATTTGAGGATATGCAATTTCTTCCACAGTCCTCGAATGTCTTATAGGGATTGCTCTTCAAATTTTTCCATACACTCATTCTCACCTTCACTAGAAGATTCATTACATTTTTCTTCAAGGAGATGATTGAAAATATGATCCATATATGGAAAAATTCATTTAACACATCTTCATTCTCCTACTTCATTCTTCTTTTCATCCAAGACTCACCTTCTTTCCAAACTAGGAATACTTGGTTTTCAAATTTTTTGATAAAGAGAAGAGATCCAAGTTATACGAGAAGGGCGCACGATTGAGTTCAACTCTATTTCAACATCTTCATGATGAGAGATAGAGAACCGTGTTGGGGAAGAAATATGAGAAAAATTTTCAAATCCATCTTGATCACTACTTGTATTACTTTCTTGTTCACAAGGAAAAGGGATATTTTGTACTTACTATAATGATCATCATTGTGCTCCTTTGGTGAGGGTGGTGAAATCATCTCTTGAGTAAAGGTCATGCTTAATTTTATCATCCTCCTTAGTTTCTAGAAATAAATTGAATTCTTCCATTTTTTCATTCATGGTTAAATCGGGAAGAGAATTTGATTCTTCAACTGTCTCCATTTCATCAATCAACATTTCTACATCACTTGAAGAGTCAAAATTGGAAAGAATATTATCCATGATTACCTTGAATTCATCATCTTGAGTTGGAATGAAAGGTTTCCTTCTCGTACATATTCATGTTTTATGGAGTCCTCGGAAAGAATCAACTATCTCATGTCATATAACAAGAATATTCCTCTCTTGAATTCATTGCTTCTCACATGGACTATGCCTCAAGCCATAATGATTTGATGAATGAAGGTTCGACTATTGTGTCTTTTTCATCATCCTCCAAGGTGTTAATTTTATTCTCATTAGAAGGTTCAAGGATATGAAATTCATTAGAAGTGCACAAGAATATTCTAGGGATGAACACCTCATAGTATGGAAAATCATCAGGATCTTCTTGAGTTTCTTCTTCCTCAAAATTACGAAGTGCTTCAAGATGTTCATACCTTCTTTGCAAGTCCAATGCATAATTCCAAACTTCATGATAGGCTTCGGGATCAAAATTTCCTTCTTCTGCACTTAGAAGCCTTTACACATATTCTCTTCTCAAAATATCCATTTCTTCATCACTGTATGCAAGAAAATCATCCATAGGAAGGGAGACAAAAGGCAATGTCATGAGTTTCTTGGTCAGTTGCATGAAGTTGAAAATATTACCTTCAGTAGACTCTCCTCCCTCATGACATTCATATAACATTTCATATCTTTTATGGATTCTCTTTGTCCATTTATTATATTCTCAATCATCTACAGGTGAGATTCCCAATTTCTTTCTTCTAGCAGCATTCTTCTTGAATTGTAGCCACCATGACTTGATGGCGGGGTCTTCACAAGAGAAAAATATTCTCCATTATAGAAATTCTTGTCATGGCTATTGTAGATATGGTACAGACCTTCTTTCCCTTATCTTTCTTGAATTTGTAAGAGATGTTCCAAAATGAGGGTTGATAAAAAATTTACATTTCTTGGTAGTCATCTTCTTCTTCACTATCACTCATTAGTACCTAACTCTAATCTTGAAACTTTTTCATTATGCTATGGGAAGTGAACATGACACGGATTTGTTCCTTGACATAGTTTCTTCAAAAACTATTTTTTCTTTGAAATCTAATTTTTTTTTTTTTAATGTTTTATACTTTTTTGTACTTTATAGATATATTTTTGGGTGCACTTGGGAAAATATCTCCCAACAGATAGTCGTCAAAAAATGTTAGTGAAATAATTTATCTTATGGAAAATTAGGTGTTCCCACTAATGCTCATGGGGCTATGCCCCTCCTTCTTGTGTATGGGGAGGCTCCATTATTGAATGTAAACTAATCTACTCCTATCTAAATGTTGTGGGGAGGCCAATATGCAAAGGAACACTTCACTCGAACCTGTGGAAAAGTGTGTATGGGGTATAAGGGAGGAAATTGCAATGATGAGGGTGAAGGAGAGAAATTAGACAAAGGAAGGTTATTGTTGTGAGTAGGCACAAGTAGAATTCACACCCAATAACTGGAGTAGTTCAACATTAAATTAGAGGAAAGAAACAATGAAGCTATCTAGTGAGACAAATAAACCTAGACACATAGTTCTTTGGATTCATTCATCAAAGATACAAAGCTCTTTCTTGATCATTATACTTACAAAGTGCATATAAGAGATAAAATAGAGGAACACATAGGAAAAGTAAAATGGAAGAAATGTAGCTTTTATTTCTTATGCATTGGTGATACAAAGCTCAACACCCAAAACCACAATCCAATAATTTCTACAAAATAGAAACTATCAAAATTTGGATCCCTTTGGAATGGAGAAGCCATCCCAATTTATAGCAATGTGAATTGACCTTTCATCTCCCCCACATGACTCTTCATGTTCTTATTCCACTTGTGACCTTTCAATTTCCCCTAGAAGAGACAAATTTAGTATCTCTCTTATAATTTTGAGAGAATAATTTTATAAATTACAAATATTGTCACTTAAGTGAATAGGAAAAATACCATGATTGCATACAATGAAGAATTAGAAGAAAGGGAGAGAAGAGGAGAAGGGAAGGGGATTGATTGATCTAGTTGATGAAGAAATTGTTGATGATGATCACAACCTCCTCTTTTTACATGATGCACAAACACCTTGGGCTTGTCGAATGAGTGTTTAGAAACACATTGTTGAAAGATCCCCGATGTGAGCTCAAGATGACCACAAAAATTTCTCATGATAATCCTCTTGATGATTGATTGATCAACTCCCTTAGCTCACTAAGCTCATTGAGCTTGCCAAAGATAATTTGTTTTTCCAACTCATCATATCTGCAACTTGACAAGCTCACCCTGATTTCTTTGACCTAGCTCACTTGCATAGGATCTTCATGAAAAAGGATGAGTTCTTGACTAGCTCACCACTAAAACTATCCCAACTCAAACTCACCCAACCAACCAACTCAATCATCTCACTTCAACTCAACTCACTCAGTCAGCTCAACTCATTGCAACAACTCACCAACTCACTTTTTGCAACCAACTCACCCAACTCAACTCATTGCAAAGATGATGATGGCTTCAGGATCCTCGTAAAAGGTTGAACATATGATTTGAGCTATGAGAAAACTTAAAACCATGTGAGGATGGAAAAAATCAGCAAGATGAGTGAAATCAAAGCCAATTGCAACTTTTTGTACCTGGAAATGAGACTTTATATTTTTAATAGGTGGGCCCTCGAGCTATTATTATTTAAAATTGTATCGTGTTTTCATTCCACGATACATTTTTCATGTACGGAGAATTGAAAATTTCAATAAATCACCTTATTTAACCACTTACTATTTTTAGGCATACCCGCCATGGACACATATTATTTTTAGCAAGGACATTCGAGGTGTTGGATTGCAACAAAAAAGGTCTTGAAATTGTGGGTTTTATTCTAAGTTTCCATGTTCCAATTTTTGGTTGATCTCTTCATCCAAACAAGTGAGAGAATTATTTTTTTATCAAAGAGGGAAGAATAGTGAGAAAAAATTAGTCCTCCATATCTCATAAAAATTGACTTTATAATGCAAAAACTAGTTTCTAACTTTCAATGAAACTAGATATTTTGAAGATCCTTCCCTCTGAATTTCAGATGATTTCACCTATCGAGATATTCAAGAAATTGAAAATATCTTCAAGGAGGGTAGAATTTTGATGAAAAACATAGTCCTAAATGTCCCTAAAAAGTAGGGACTTCATGGCACTGAAAACTAGTTTAGGTGAAACTAGATTTTTCAGGGATCATTTCCTCCAGTTTTCAAGTGATTCCGCCCATTAGAACCTCGGGAAGTGAATATGATCCTTGTTTCCATTTTGTTTCTACATCATGGAAGACATTAATGGTGGCTTGATGATTTGGCATAAAAATATAATCCAAGTGCCAACAATGAATCCTAGTTGTGTTCTGTCTCATACATGGATCTCGTGCCTTGATTTTTGGATGAAGAATGATGAGAAAAAAATTTGTTCCTTGTAACCATGGATGTCTTGGAAATATTTCAACAGCATGGTGGCTGTTTTACCAGTATTTTATGTTATAAAACTTCAATTATGGATGTCATTTTGAATTGGGAGGAAGAATGAGGTGAAAATATTCAATTTTGAGCTTTAAAGCCTCTGCAATGCTTTTGAGAGATGGGTGGAGAAGTAGCGGTTAGTTTTTTCTTTGGTTTTTTCTACTCCTTTTATGGGGTGAATTTTTTACCATATGTCCCTAATGGACAGGGACATGAGGAAAAAAAAATTCACCATCACCTAATTGTGATAAGTGGCGCAACGTAATTGGTTAATGGGAAGGGTTGGAATGAGGTGAAAAGGGCTTAAAATGCATCATGGTTCAACAAGGTCATATGATGAACCATAGGGAATAACTAGAGGTGGGCACATTTTATTTTCCCAAATTTCCCAAAGGTATAGGATAGATGGGACAGAAAAATGTGCCATGCACTTGGAGGTGAAAAATTGACTAAGTATGAAGAACATACCTCAGAGAGAGAGAGAGAGAGAGATGTCGATAAAGTTTCCAAAGCTCCTAAGGTCATTTTTGATGAACCATATATTATTTTGACTCCCAAGAGCCTTATAAATATAATGGGATGAGTCTCAAGATCCAATTCTTCCTGAAACCCCCTAAAATGTCTCCTTCTTTCTTGGGACAACAAGGTGTGCCTACCAAAAATGAGTTGTGGAAAGAAGCACCTATATCTTGTGAAGGATTTGAATATTCCATTTTTAGATAATTATCCAATATTTGTAATGATAATTTAATTTCCTCTTAACTCCTTACAGAGCTCCCAGAATCATCGTGGAATATTAGGTATCTATTTTGACTACCTTCTCCTTACACCTTAGAAACCTGGGGGCTAAGACTGGGTCATATTAGAAACCATGATAGGGGAAGGGATGGGGAAAATTGTTTTCCTAAATTTCCCAAAGGATGGGACATATGGGTCAAAAAAATGTGCCTTAATGTGGAGGTGACAAGTGGCAAGTTGTGGTTCGACGAGGCGGAGAGGAGAAACGGCTAAAAATGCCTTGCGGAGCTAGTTTCAAGTCATGTGAAGAACCATGGGCCAAGACAAGCATGGGGCACATTTTATTATCCCAAATTTCCCTAAAGGGAGGAGGCGGATGGGTTATTAAATGCACCATCACTCTAGGTTGACAAGTGGAAAGCAATGATTGCATAATGAGAGGGTTAAAAACTAGGCAAAAGTGCTTGCGAAGAATTTTGGGGTCATGGAGGTCCAAGGGGAATAATGGGGATGGGAACATTTTTGTGTCCCAAGTTTCCCAAAGGGATGGGACATTAAAAATTTCCTTAACCTCAAGTTGACATGTGTCCACTAGTGAAAATGGCTAAGTCCCAAAAGCTTACCTTGAGGAGAGCCTTGAAGACGAAGTGTCCTGGAGCTTCCAGAAAACTTTTTACCAGTTATATATATGAAACTCGACTCCAAAAACCTTAGGATATGAATGGGATGGGTCCCATAATCCAATTCTTCATGAAACCCCCTCAAAAATCTCCTTTGTCTCAAGACAACAAGGTGTCTCTTTTGAAAATGAGTCATGGGTAAAAGATCCGAAGTCGTGTAAAAATATGAAAGTATAATCATGTATATGATTGAATTATATTTCCAATGATATCTTTTTTGACCTCTAACTCCTTACGGAGTTCCCAAAATCACCTTCCGAAGCTCAAGCACTATTTTGAACTATAAGTTCCTTCACCTTCAAAAACCCACTTTCATTATACTTGTTCTCAAACCTTCAAATATTCCCTAAAATTTCCTATATCACTTGTAACATGCTCTATACTCTTAAACACCACTTCTTGATGATTTTGAGCCTTCAAATATGATCCGGAGGATGCACACTTGTCATGGAAAGGCCAAATAAGACTTTATAGACCTCATGAAGAATCCACCCTAAGAAACATTCAGACCGAATGAAATGGGTCACCTTGTCTCATTATTTTTAACACTTAGCGCAGGTCTTTACAACACATATGTATTACTTCAAGGATAAGATAGACATCACAGAGTGGGCATATTGATCCGAGGAGGTGCTTAGGAGGGTTTTCAAGTGAAATTTTGACACTGAGGGTTAAGTTATCATGTTTAACATCGATTTTTCCCTTGCAAAACACATGATAACACTATTACATTACACTTTTAGTATGTTATTATATAAATGGTTTCTGAGAAAGAAGATTAGAAATTGGTGGCGCAAATTTTGGTTTTCTATTACTCTGATTTATCCAATATCACTCATTCTCATGGTTTTATCCACTTATTTCTCCATTGTTGGTCGTGTCATAGGGATCATTGTTTAAATGTCTTGATTTCTTTATTTTCTGCGCTTTACTGAGAGGTGCGACAAAATGGGCCATACTATGTGCGTACTGCTATGGGTCATCCTATCCGCTTGGTCCCACCTTGCTTTTCTCAAACCTTTGCATTGGGATTCTTCATCACCCTTTTCTTATTTGAATTTTATATTTTGGGTGGCATTTTGTGTCACTAATGTCAAAATTTGAACAAAGAAATTTTGTGTGTGTAGCTTACTAAGAGATTTGAGGAGGCTACTAAGACTATCTATTATCATCCTTTGAACAAAATAACAAGCTAAAGACTCGCATTTGGACAACATTATCACGGCATAGGAAGGGCATTATTTTGAATTCCATATCACACATATACATTGGGGGAAAAGTAGTGTAGCCATTTGTTTGGTGACGCGCGTAAGAAGGGAAAACCTAGCTTCAACGGGACATGATTACAACCACACACACACACACACACACACTAGAACTACATAGAGTATGAAATGTGGTGCAATGCTTAGTGCAATACCAAATCGTGACCGGTGAGATCAATCGACTCAAGAATATGAATTATTTATTTTAGGCCAATGGGTTCTTGATCATTGCGCAGTAGTAGATAGGGTTTCTCTTGCAGGAAAAAGTGTGAAGATTAGGGTTTAAAGCAAATTCATAGTGATAAAATTGTGAAGAAGGAGACATAAAAGTAGGCCACATAGAACTAAATCCAAAGGGAAAAAGGGATGAAAAGCATCTTTGAAAGGACCATAGCATCCTTACACTTTGCCCCTAACATATCCACTTTGGTCTAGGAGGCTCGATGGACACAATTATAGAGACAAAGACAAATTAGATAATTTCCAGCTTGTTTCAATCATCAGACCAGCTCATATCATCACACAAAGCAAGAGATCAGCTAAGTCATCTTCCCCTCTCACTACAAGTGTTTTATCTATTGTTTTTATTATTGTTTATAATTTCTTAATGGTTATTCCTACATTGCTACAATTAGCTTTGGAAACTAATTGATTAGTATAATCGACCATCAATTACTTACCCGCTAGAGAGGATTAACCAATTTAGGTTAAATCAAAACTAAGTCTAGGACCTCTTAAGAGGTCGTTTGTGGACGAAACCTATAATCGATATCAACCACTAAAATTGTGACTATTAAGATGTATTGAAAATGTAAGGTGAAACTTGAGCTCCCCACTTTTAATTAAATGTTAATCCCTCGTTATGTTAATACAAGTAAATCGAATTGATATAACTTTTAAAACATGTATCCCTAACCTAGTAACAAGTGCAATGTGACTCTTGTGTATTTTGAAAGTGATGATAACAACTTATTAAAATATGGGAATTATTTGTATGGAAGATGACAAAAATAGGGTGCACTCTTGTGAGTAAACAATATGATAAAATGGGAAAGCTTGTAATTTTAAAATGAGAATATACACTTCGTATGTATGTTATATTTCATACAAATAATTGATTCAAAACAAATAAATTCAATTGTAATTAAGATGCACATAATGAAAACTATGTACATTGTGGATAATGTCCTTTCTTTTATCTCTCTTTTGTGGTTGTACTATTGTATTGTGTATCGCTCTTGGAAAAAATGTGGTATTAATGTGAGTCTATTATTGTCATGATTGTGCATTATGTCGAGCTAGGATTGCATCATTTTAATTAGAGAATAAGGTGTTGTTAGTGAAGGGAGGAATAAGGAATATGTGTGTTGATGCTTTGGAAGAACCAAAGGAATTTGTGGCTAGTCTTAGTGGAGGTATAAGTGTATGTGTTAAATGGAGGGATAAGTGTGCATATTGAAGTTGATGTGGTGTATTTCATCTTGGAGGAACCAAAGGCTAGCCAAGATTCCTTAGTGGAGTTATAAGTGGTAGTTGCAATGATGATCTCTCCCCCATTGCAAGCCTCATAGGTAGGCTTGGTAGTGTGAGTCATCTTTACTTTTGGTGAACCACTTTCACATCTTGTTGTATGAGTGGGTCCATGTTTTTGTAAGCATATCATGTGATGTTGGAACGTACTAAGTGAGCCCAAGTGATGTTGCAAACAAGAAAAATATATATCCTAGTTTATTTTAGTTTATGTTCTAATCTTGCATATGTAAGTTTTGCAAAATATGATATATTGAAAGCTATAATTTTAAAATATACACATAACAAAACTATTGATAAAGCCTTGTAAAATCATAGAAAAATTCAATTGGAAGGTTCAAAGCCAAACCCTTTATAAACACATAAATACAAACACACAATATCTTAAAACTTTATCATCATCAAACATTGTCAATGGGACAAAGAATCTCACCTTAAAAAACTGAGCATGAGCAGATCACACTCCACTCGAAATGTCTTTTAATCCAAAAGAGTCTCACCAAAAAAATTCTCTCCTTTTAGGTAACACGCTATTTAAAAAATGCGAGATATTTTATCCCGGCGCCCGAGCTATTTTTGTTGACTAAAATGGAACCGGATATTTATGGGTCAATTTTGTGGCCCCAACGCGTTTCTGTTTCTGTCCATTCAAACCGACTTTATAAGGAGGAAATAAAGCAAATAAAGATCTATGTATGTGTAGATATGGATAAAAGCATATATTCGTGTGAACAGATATTTCTTGGGGTCAGTGTTCAATATTGCCCCTGTCACAGCTCTTCCGAGGGTTTCCAACCTATTAGAGAAGGGTAGGTTAAAATTTGCCTGAAAAAAATTCAAAACCTATAAATCATTTGACAAATTTTAAGTTTAATATTTTATTCAAATTGCCAAAATAAGGGTTGTGTGGAAAAATGGTCAGTCAACTATTGTCATTTTAATTTGTAAATCCCGATAAAATATTTAGTTGCAAACACAAAATTTGGATGTTGGGCACTGGGAATATCGGATTAAATATAATACAAACATAAGTATATCATTTTTCCAAATTTCCATCCCATATATCAAATCATGTGACAAGTGATGATGCAGATATTTAAAACACGAGTAAAGTCCATTAGATTTCGTCATTGTAAACAACTATTTGCATAGCTTAGCGGCTTCTAGGTTCTAACCATAGTGATATTTGGCCATATTTCTCTTGGATTAATCAAAAGGATTAATAATTCAATTTCACTAAACAAAAAATTTCTAAAAATGTGATTTTTTTGGTGAAAAATGGAGATATTTATAGCTTAGTAGTCGCTAGATAAATTGGTAATACATCAACATGACCATGGTAAATTTTAGAGCTTAGCGGTCGCTAGGTAACTTTGGCTAGACCATGGTGAATTTTAAGATAAAGCAAATTCCATTAGATTTTTTCATTGTAAACAACTCTTTGCATAGCTTAGCGTGCCAGTTACCCTACAACCATAGTGATATTTAGTAATGTTATATATATGAAGGTGAATTTTACAAATATTAATTTCGTTAATGACAATTTGAATTAAAAATTTGGTTATTGGTGTAAATGTTGGGTGAATCGACCCTAAAAGTAACTTGAACCTTTAAAATTTAGGCGAATTAGTCATATCCATATACCTAAAATTTCACAAAATTTTAAAAACTAGAATATTTGTGAATTAATGAAGATTCACCACTAAACTTTTCCCTAAGTGAAACCCACAACCTATGAGATGGAAATAGTGGACAATATCAATTAACCGTGAAGGCTCGAAGTATAAATTATGTAAGCCAAGGATCATATCAATGTCAAGTCAGAGGATCACTACATTGGAACCTATTGGCTTGAGCCTAATGTGAATCAAAGGGATGTTCTTCTCGTTTAACATGCACATTAAGCAAAGTGAGTTTGAAAAGATAGTGGAAGGTGCGTAATAATGGCATTCATAGAGGTGGCATATAGAAAATCAAATATGAGTTTGAGTTAATAGTTCTGGATAATTTGCTTTTGTTTTTGTTGTCTAAATGCTCAAGTGTCTAGAGGTGCATTAACACACCCTAACACATTTAGACCAGTATAATTGATCTTACTCATTACTTGTGTGCTTAATGTTGTAAGAAACAAACTATTAAGCAACTTTTCAAAGTAAATGAGTTAATTAATAGATGACTTGTTTTAGGTTGAGTTTTAAAATAGCGTTATAATAAAATAGACCCTATGTAGGGGGTATAAATATTGTTCTTAGATGTGATTGATGTAAAATATTATATTCAACACATAATTAATGTTCTTAGTTTTTATAAAACATTCATTTTAAAAAAATGAATATCTCGATTAAAAAATGTTCTTAGTTTTAATAAACATTCATTTTTAAAAAAATATTTCAATTAAAAAATGTTCTTTATTTTTGTGACGTGGTTACTTAATCTACTCTTGTCATGCGAAGTGCGAAATATTTATACTACTTTTCATCATCGAAGGGTTAGTCCAATATTTACCCTTCAGAGTGAAATTCAGACCAGCCCTTCAAATTTGATCGGTGCTTGGGGTGATCTATTTTAGAATGAAAAAGGTTGTTCAATCCTAACATCAACGACCTTTTTCTAGATCTGGGAATCACCAAGTTAATAAGAATGTTTTTAAAAGCTTTTTGCAAGAGTAGTTGGTTGATGACTTAAGAGACTAAGGTAATAAGGTTAAACATACTCTTTTGAGGGGAATAAATGGTGGGACCAAGTTAATAGGAGTGTTTTTAAAATATTTTTCAAAGGAGTAGATGGTTGATGATTTAAGAGACTAAGGTAATAAAGTTAAACATACTCTTTTAAGGGATTTTTTCTCACAATTATTTTTATTATCAATGTTTTTTAGGTCTATCGCTAAAATTTCCCAACCTTTGGAAAATATTTGGCCTTGGTTTTAGGCTCATGATGAAGGTCATTAGAAAGAAAGTGTATTAATTCGTGAACCACGTATCTTCATATAACAAGACTCTAGATAGGTAAAAGGTAGAAGAACATTATATTGCACTTGAAGAAAGATAGGTTTACAAGAAGAATGTAAAATACGTTGAATCCAAAGAAGATTAATTCTTGTAAGAGCATGAGATAGTATTTTAGTTAATGTGTGTGAGATAGACTTTATATTAGGGTTAAAAATTCACCCATTTTCAATATTGAAAACTTGTATCCTTATATTATAATGATGATATTGTTGAAGAAGAGGACTATTTTTATATATTAGAGAGCTCAAATTCCATAGAAGAAGTACGAGAAGATTGAGAAGTCTTGAAAGAACACTTGTGAAAAGGACCAGGTGCAACGAGTATAAAGAGTACTTAGTTTGATCTAGTAGAACAAGGGTTTGGAAGAGGATTTATAGATTACTTGTCACGTCGGAAAAGTGACATGTGAGGATGATAATCAGCAAGTGACCTTCCCCGTACCCGACCTCTCGAGGTCGTGCCGAGACAACCGGTGGTTTGAAATGCGGGTGACTTAGATGAAGTCACAGCCGGGATTATGGTCAATTTTCTATGATAGAAAAGCTACAGGCAAGGATGAGAATTGGCAAGCAACTTTCCTAAAGCTAACTATGGGAGGATCGATGACTAAGATCTGGTAGTGTGATTTCTGGTAGCTAAAATGAAAAAGGGAGATTTAGAGGCTATGAGCGGGTAGCATAAATTCCCTAGTGATTTATCCTCCTAACTAGAATTTAAGCGTTTAATCTAGTTATGAAGTCTCCAAATTAACTTAAACTGAAAATAACAATTTATACTACTATTGAAAGGGAAACTAATCTAAACAAAATATATGATTGAAACATTATAATTACAAGCAACAATTAAACTACTTTTATACTAAAACTAAACAAGTGAGATAACCCGGTGTGGTTATTCACCTGTGCAGATGTGTGAATCTAAATAAAAGACAACTAATTAACTTAATTGAAAACCTTCAATCCTACCTCAGAAGTGAGGAACAAATCATAGTTTCTCAGAAACTATCATTCCTCACAGCTTCCCAGCAATATTGAAAGCGAGCTTAACTGAAATAAAATGATTCACTACTCTATTTGATAATAACTTTGACAATTTAAACCTGGAGTTTACTGAACAAAGGCAAATCCAGTTTTGTTGTAACTTGTCCCCTCAGAGTGATCTCTTCGTTCTTGCGTGTTCACGTGAATCCAGAAAGAGTAGGAGTATAGCAACATCGGCAAGGGAAGACACTGGGACGACAATTACTTTGAAATAAAAATGGCACAAAGCACAAGTAGGAGAGGGATGGCGTGAGTGAACTAGCTTGGCCTACGATTCCTAAGCGTAGGGTTGTTGCAGAAGAATGATGAAACAAAATGATAAACAACAGGTACTCAAACAATGAATAATAGCAGCTTCAGAGAAATACAACGAAGTACAAGTAGGAGAGGGATGGCACAAGAGAATGAGCTTGGCCTATACGATTCCTAGCAGGATCGTTGTCGGTGTACAGTGAGGCATAACTAAATACTCAGAATTCTAATCCATGCTAAGATAAAATGATTCATAAAATAAATCTAGGACTGAGTATTGAAGACTAAAGCTCAAGAATGAAGACTCCAGACCAAAGAACCAAGACCAAAGAATTGGCGCATTTACTTGTAAACAAGCTACATATTTATAAGCATTTGAATGAGTAGAAGGCAAGTTCAAATTGAACTCTCCCACCATTAAACAAAGATAAATCACTATTCGATCGGCAAAAACATAAATACAAGCTTTAGTGGTTGAGAAATGCGAGTGAAAATTGAATTTTCACGCTTGACGCGATCGTCGAAACATTCTCGAAAGCACGCACAGGACTCGCCGCTCGAGTAGGGCGCGATTCTGAGGACCGCCGCCCTACGGGGCGGCGGTTTCACATCCGCGAAGGTCAAGAGGCCAAGGAAAGAGGGAAAAAAGGGGAAAACAAAGGGCGGGGGCTAAGCGAGGCATGCGGGATGTTAACGCATACTCCGAGGGCTTTTCCGGATCCCGAACACCTTGCGAGGAGACCTGTATCATCATTGGGGCATTTGTAACATCTTTCCGGTGGTGCAGTACATACAATTTTGGGTACGTACATATTGCCCCCTCGGAGAAGCGTTTTAGCCATGAAGAGGCATAAAACGTTGGGTCCGAGTATGGCGGTCCCAAAATGGGGAGTTAGAGGCTATACCTGACATGCCGTGTGTCGAAATGCCGCCAAATTTCACATGCTTTTCAGAATGTATGCAATGGATGACAAGTGATAACAAATGTTAAACAAAATGTTTTTACTTTATTTGCTTTTGCAATGCTGATATGTGATGACGAACATGTTGTAGTTTTGAACTTTTGGCCTCTTTAGACAATGTCTGTGATTTCTTCTCATGTTGGCAAAATGTGATGAATGTATAGCGATAAAGAGATGAACTTGCCCCAATCCCAAATCCACACAACTAGTAAGATGCGAGGGCTCAACACCAAGAATTGGGAAGGGCACAAGTTGTATGAGTTTGATTTGAGTGGAATGATGAGAGACAGACAAAACAAGAACAAGAACCAAATTTTGACCTACACACCCACCCTACTCAGAACTACTACCAAGCTTAGAAGGCCACTTACTTTTCAGTTTATCTAGACTTAGATTCATAAATGGCAACCTGGTTGACAAAATCTGGTTTTAAGGATTTGATCTCTTTGGAATTTGGATGTTTGGATATTTTCTTTCTCTTAACAGAATTTGACTTGTGTTTTTAGCATACCAAGATTTGTTAGTTTGTGTGACTAGACCCCCCACACCTTGCCTCATGCCACTAGTAAGAAGCATGGGTTTGTCACCAAAGGCAAGATACAAAGTAGTAAGGGAACTTCTTTCTTTTCCCAACCTCACATCACCAAGTAAGAGATGTGGGCTTATCACCGAAGGTTGATGGGGCAAAGAAGTGTGTAAAATAAAATATTTTGTTTGCTTGGTGCTTTTGATTGCATTTGATTTTGACATTTTTGATCTATGATTTTGGGATATCCTTTCATTCCAAGAGATTTTTAGAGGATAGATGTGACACCAAGAAGCTTCTAGAATGCACCGTAGGCAAGGACAACTTCACCTAGTAGAAAGAAAGAGCAAAGCCAAGTATGCGAGGTCTTGGTATGGTTTAAAATCAATGTTTGTCTCATCGAACTTGATGAGAAGATTTGAAAATACTTGATGATGTTTGAAGAGATGTGATTTGAATAATTTTGCTAATATCTTCTTAGAAATTTGTAACAAATTTACTTAAGAGTAAGTTCATGGACTACAATATTTATGAAATGAGTGAACAAAATGAACCTATCTAAACGAATATGTAATGCAATTGTAACCATGTACATATAAAATGCAGGTAGAACTATATGTCATAATGTCTAAGGTGAAGAAAGTTGACGAATATCGAATTCTTCACCCCTAGAAGTACACAAATGGAGAACCATTATCCTCAAATTTTTCATTTTCTTGATGAGGGCCTACCATTCTCGGGTTTGAACTTACAACCCTTGCCCCAGGTGTATATGTCTCATTATTAAAAACATTTTTCGAAAGAGGCATTCGCGTACCTCTTTGTCATGTTTTTGAGAGATGGCATGTGGGTGAGCATGACTATGCTTTGCTCGACCTTCTCATCGCATAATGAGCATTGTGTTAATGATGAGGTCTTGCCCCATGGATAGGGAAAACTTAGCTTTAGACACGCATGGGTCGAAACTAGGCTTTAGAATAGGGCAGTGCCTAGAGATGGTTTTGATAGGCATCGTTTCAGTTTTAAATTGCCTTTCTTCATTTGTTAATTCTATCATGTTTATATCTAGATTTAGGTCATCGGAGGGAAGAGATGCTATACCGAGAAGACTACCCATTCCTTGAGGTTCGAATGGGAGAAAGATCGGTTCGTCATTCTCCAAGAGTTTCATAATTCCTTCTGTGGCTTTAGTGGAGACTGTTTCCACAGAAATTGACTTATCTTTATTTGTCTTTGCCACCTCGTATATTAAATCATAGGATCCTACCGATTTAGCATTTGTAGGAACTTCATCTCGTGTGGAGAAAATATCAGGTAGGGGTTGTGAAACATACTCCTTTGTCCGAGTTGTTGCATTAATTTCACACTCAACCTCTAGCTCAACTAATCCCAAGATTTTTGTATTACCATTTGAACCTAGGTTAGGAGCAACCTGAGAGTTGTCAGGAGTTGAGGCGTCTTGATTGTTATTTCTTATTATGATACCTTTGTTTTTCCCGTTTGGATCTAACCTGTTATTGTTAGAATGATTTGGGAGAGGATCATTGAAGATCTTGAGAGGTGCATTTTGAGGGGAAACTGCCCCTGCAAAAGTATTTGGTGCTGGTGACACAGGATCTGCCAAGAACATATCTATGAAAAGTTGTTTTTGTTCTTCTGGCAAGCGTTGCATGAATTTATTATAGTCATGGCAAGTCCTAGTATCATGACCCCTGATTTTGTGGAAACCACAATATAGATTGGGATTATAGTTCCGTGGTCTTGGTTTGAATCCTGTTGTGGCCCAAAGTTCTGATTGGGCTGTTGGTTGTTATAGTTGAAATTTCGAGGTTGTGGCCTTTGGCTTTGGTTTTGATATCCATCTGGGCCCCGAGCAAGGCCTTGTGGCTGGATTTGCTGTTGTGGAGGATGATTAGAATCCTCCGTATTGATCGCTGGGGTGAAGTTATTATTGCGTTGATTGTTAGTAGGTGCCGGGGTGTTCACAACATTTGGTCCTTTGACTTGATCAGTGAATCCATATGTTGTAACCCCATGGTTTTCATTAAGGATATTGGGTCCTTGATCGGCATTCGTTGTAGTAGGATAAGTTGTAGTGTTTTGGCGGAGGTGATTAACCTCCCGTTTGCTCCATATGTCTTACGACCACTATCTATCGCTGCTTGATCAATTCGCAGAGCGCTCTCTAAAGTGCCTCATCATAAGTCCTTAGTGGGAAACTGGACTTCTTCCTTCACTTCTCTTTGAGAGAATGAAGGAATAAATCACATAGTTCCATCGATCCATGTTTGGAGCACTTGGCCGCGAATAAAGAACCGTACGCCACCTCTGGATGAAGTGGGCGACAGATTCATTGTGTTCTTGTTTGATATGTAAGAATTCCCTGATTCCTGTTCTCAATAGTTTATTCATGTCAAAGGCTTTGATGAACTCTGACACGAGTTGTTTAAATGAATGTATGGAAGCTTCAGGTATTCTATAATACCAATCGAGAGCGATGCCTTCCAAGGTTTTGGGAAATATTTTAGCAACAACCCCATCCCAAGGGAGTAATTCTCGTATGGCTGTAGCGTAAGCTTTGATATGCGCGTTTGGATCTCCCTCACCCTTGAACTTGGGAAAATCGGGAGAGGTCTTGGAAGCATGACGCTCGTATGGTGAAGTCTAAGGGTTCCTTTAGGTATTACGAATAAGTCCTATCGCATAGCTTTCGACCATTGATGGTGTTTGTTGAGGAGCGGTGGTGGGATAGGTAGTTGATACGGTGCATGGCGTATGTGTTGGCAGGGGCATAGGGAGGTCCCTGCGTTTGAGCAAACATGCCGAGAGAGGAGAACATATCTCCTTGTGGTGATTTAGAGTACATGTTTAAATAGGACGGGGTATTGTCAAGGAATGGATTGTTTGACACTAGACCTGGAGGAATAGTGTTAGAGATGGTGGGCCTTGTTGGCGTTTGTTGAGGAAATTGAGGAGGCATGCCTAACGTGCCTACTCCTGTGAGGAGATCTACTTGGCCAGAGTGGTATGGAGGATTGGAACTCCCCGTTTGCATGAACGGAGAATTTTGATTTGCTTGAGCAAGTTCTAACCCTCTCACTCTTTCTACTAACGTTGAAATGACTTCATTTGGTGAAGTCACGGTACTTTACTGTGGCGCTTGTTGTATACCCAGTGTTGTATAGGTACGTGATATCTGTCATAAACCGATCGCTATCTTGCCAAGTTTTTCCAAGAATATTTCTGTATGCGGTGGCATAGAGGTATTTTCTGGAAAAGAGATCTCGGGTTGTATTTGTAAACTTCCTATAGGTGGGTACATTCCCGGGAGAGTTGTTCACTCCTAGGATAACGTGTTGGCTGTCCATCATCTAAGACCGGTATGGATCGATTGCCTACTAATTTGTGGTCCGAGTAACATTTGAGGAGATGAACCAGATTCTCCAGAACGCGTCATATTGTTTGAACACGAAGGCTCGCTGTTTGTTGGGTTCGAGGAATTGATCTAACTCCTCGGTTTGAAGAGACAAACTATATCCGGTTCTTGGGGTTTGCATTGACAACCGATTAGTTGAATAGTTGTCGCCCCATACCGAGAGCGAGGTGATGATTCCCTATTCTCGTTGGGCGTAGTATGCCTCAAGACCCGGAGGGGTCTGCCAGTATGCATCAAATCCCGACATATTCGGGGTATATGAATACCATAGAATAATGGGAAAGAGCGAAGATGAAAGAGAGAAGATGAAACTTCTCAAAGAGAAGGTGAAACAATTACTTGTGTTCACGTCGGGTTCACCAATTTTGTACGTCGGAAAAGTGACATGTGAGGATGATAATCAGCAAGTGACCTTCCCCGTACCCGACCTCTCGAGGTCGTGCCAAGACAGCCGGTGGTTTGAAATGCGGGTGACTTAGATGAAGTCACAGCCAGGATTATGGTCAGTTTTCTATGATAGAAAAGCTACAGGCAAGGATGAGAATTGGCAAGCAACTTTCCTAAAGCTAGCCATGGGAGGATCAGTGACTAAGATCTGGTAGTGTGATCTCCTGGTAGCTAAAATGACAAAGGGGAGATTTAGAGGCTATGAGCGGGTAGCATAAATTCCCTAGTGATTTATCCTCCTAACTAGAATTTAAGCATTTAATCTAGTTATGAAGTCTCCAAATTAACTTAAACTGAAAATAACAATTTATACTACTATTGAAAGGGAAACTAATCTAAACAAAATATATGATTGAAACATTATAATTACAAGCAACAATTAAACTACTTTTATACTAAAACTAAACAAGTGAGATAACCGGTATGGTTATTCACCGTGCGATGTGTGAATCTAAATAAAAGACAACTAATTAACTTAATTGAAAACCTTCAATCCTACCTCAGAAGTGAGGAACAAATCATAGTTTCTCAGAAACTATCATTCCCCACAGCTTCCCTGGCAATATTGAAAGCGAGCTTAACTGAAATAAAATGATTCACTACTCTATTTGATAATAACTTTGACAATTTAAACTGGAGTTTCTCGAACAAAGGCAAATCCAGTTTTGTTGTAACTTGTCCCCTCAGAGTGATCTCTTCGTTCTTGCGTGTTCACGTGAATCCAGAAAGAGTAGGAGTATAGCAACATCGGCAAGGGAAGACACTGGGACGACAATTACTTTGAAGTAAAAATGGCACAAAGCACAAGTAGGAGAGGGATGGCGCAAGTGAACTGGCTTGGCCTATGCGATTCCTAGCAGGGTTGTTGCAGCAATGATGAAACAAAATGATAAACAACAGGTACTCAAACAATGAATAATAGCAGCTTCAGAGAAATACAACGAAGTACAAGTAGGAGAGGATGGCACAAGAGAAGCAGAGCTTGGCCTATACGATTCCTAAGCAGGATCGTTGTCGGTGTACAGTGAGGCATAACTAAATACTCAGAATTCTAATCCATGCTAAAGATAAAATGATTCATAAAATAAATCTAGGACTGAGTATTGAAGACTAAAGCTCAAGAATGAAGACTCTAGACCAAAGAACCAAGACCAAAGAATTCAGCCCATTTACTTGTAAACAAGCTACATATTTATAGCATTTGCAATGAGTAGAAGGCAAGTTCAAATTGAACTCTCCCACCATTAAACAAAGATAAATCACTATTCAGTCGGCAAAAACATAAATACAAGCTTTAGTGGTTGAGAAATGCAGTGAAAATTGAATTTTCACGCTTGACGCGATCGTCGGAACATTACAGAAAGCGCGCGTGGGACCGCCTGCTCACGGCGGGGCGGCGGTTACTGAGGACCGCGCCCTACTGGGCGGCGGTTTCGTCACTGAAGGTCAAGAGGCCAAGGAAAGAGGGAAAAAGGGGAAAACAAAGGGCGCGGGGGCTAAGCGGGGCATGCGGGATGTTAACGCATACTCCGAGGGCTTTTCCGGATCCCGAACACCTTGCGAGGAGACCTGTATCATCATTGGGGCATTTGTAACATCTTTCCGGTGGTGCAGTACATACAATTTTGGGTACGTACAATTACCAGGTAGAACTAGGCCAAATGGTTTTTCATGACCACCAATACCAAACTTTCAATTTAAGTACCATGTTCATAAATCTCCATGGGAGTCTAATGTAGGAACATCCATGAATCTGCAAGATATATTACAATTTCTATTAAATCAGAACATATCTTAGAAGTTTTGAACATCAATGGGATAATAATTTAATGTTGAGATTGAAAAATAATTCTAAGGTTGACAAGATTTACTGATTCATTTTGGTGTTGCGTTTAAAACTAGATGAGCTTCACTAGCCTAGGAAGCTTTATAAGTCTATGCAACCTTTGAGTTCACAAGCGTCAAAGCTTCGTAAGTTGACACGTGCTTTTCCAATAAGGAAACTTCACTAGTCAACATGAGCTTCACAATATTAGATATTTGCATAAGATTGAGAAATCTTTGCGGACTTAAGAGCACTTCACAAGCCCATAAAGCTCTAGAAACGTGGTATAACTATGTAAAACAAAAATTTCTTTAGAACCTAAAAAGATCCTAACTCTCCTTTCAATACTAATTCCCCACCTTCAAGTTCAAAATTTTCATTTACAAAGTGTTGTTTACAAGTCAATTTCCTTCAATTGTGCATATTCTACATCAATGACATCGAGGGATAGGAAAATGTGACAATTCAACATCCTCATGATCAGTCATCATTGACTATCGGTACCTACCATCTTCACTGACAATATGAAATCTTATAGTCGAGTCTTATGGAACTTGCTCCACTCACACTAAGTTATGGTCATAGTGAATCTCATTGTGAAAGCTTTCATGTTGCATCATTATCATGCACATGGATAGAATCAAGACAAAGAACGAGGCAATGATTGAAGTGATGCAATCCACCAATTCTCAAAAGCACTACATTGAAAAATTATTATATCAATTTCTCTCTAGAGAAGCATTGGTCATATTTGAACAAAACATGTCAGAATCTTAGAAGAATGGCATGAATCAAATGCCATACAATGAGGCTCATCACTATTGGTAAATTACTTTTAAACTACCTTTATAATGTACATGGCGCAATTAAAGAGTGCCAATTCATCGTAAATGGCATTATCGAAGAGGCGCGCAGGCGAGCGAGGCGGGGAGCAAAGATCACTTGGGGATCCATCCTGTTTCTTATCATGTTCTAGGACATTGGCGTCTAGACGAGAATAGACGGAACATTTGGGTCCACCCACCCGCGCACGCTTGTCTGCATTCTAAGTCACGCATTCACTTGTGATAGGACTATCTCAAATGCTTATAAGGTGCGAATGAACATGTGGTTTTGAAGGTTATGCGAAGCCTTCGAGAACAATCTGGTGCATTCCCCACAAGTTACCACAAGTTTATGGTGACTAGTAAGTAAAGTTTGTCGTCACACAAGACTTTTGTTTAGCAAATTTCATAATGGTTAAAGAAGAGATGGGGCCATGGTGCAAGCTCTCCTTTGCATTCACTACCGGATACATGAAGTGTGCCATCAACATGATTAAGGACATGCAAAGGTCTCTTTTTATGCATGTAAGGTGGATGTTGATGTCCACACATTGTGCACGACTTACACAAGTGCTTTGCTTTGCCTATGTCGAGATGTTGGAGCCAAGTTTATTGGACTTGCACCCACAAGTTAGCATTATAATCAAAAGGTAAATCTCATCGGGTGTTTGTGCAAGCTGCGCCTAAAACACAAGGAGGAATTGAGGTGGAAGTTACAAACTCTCCCTTTCCTAAGCCACGGGAGACACCTATCCCACCCATGAAGGCGATCTGAAGAAGAAGAAGAAGAAGAAGAAGAAGAAGAAGAAGAAGAAGAGGAAGGAAAGCTGGATACTTCAAGGAAGAGAAAGCACTACATGCACCGGAAGGAATGCAGCGAGGCTCGACACTTCGGAACAAGATGGCGCCAACACTCCATCACTGTGGCGCAAAGAAGAGGAAGAAGAGGAGGTACACGAGGAGACATAACGAAAGAGCAAAGAAAAGGAGATGGACGGAGTTATGCAAGGGTGAAGGGAGAACATGCACGAATGAAGGATACATATGGACCGAGTGATGCCCTTGTGAATACCATTGCAGGACAATGTCTGAAATTTGTAAGTCGGGAAAGACGGATTGCAAGGATGAGATGGAATATCTTGAGGACCTCCTAGGGATGCTACTTGTTAACACCAAGGATGGAACATGCCCAACGGTTGCGGTGCTCACAAGAGAAAAGGAGGAGAACAAGGTCGTCGTTCGGGTGGTTAATGTCACAAGTACACGAAGACTTCTTCTACTTTGTAGGAAGGAGAATGAGGATCACGAGCCAATTAATTGAACAGTAACAGGCCTTCAAAATACAGGAGAAGATATGGCACTGGATTTATGTGTCTGCCAAGATCGAGGAGCTAGAAAGAAGCTAAATTACGAGAAGTGGGGTAGGGCACAAGTAATTATAGATCTCCCGAACCCAAGTGCTCGGGGTCTCCTCCCAATCATTAGTTGTAAATTGGGGGCATTGGAGAGGTGGATGGACATCAACCATAGATTCCTTTATGTGTCCTACGAAAGGTGTCCAAGGGCACACTAAAATTTTTCCCAATTCGTTGTAAATGGCATTATCGAAGAGGTGTGGGTACGATGAACAAGGCGGAGAAAAGATCACTTGGGGCTCCATCATGTTTCTTATCATGTTTTGGGAGATTGGCGTCCCGGATGGACTAGATAGGAACATTTGGGTCCACCCACCCACGCATGCATCCCCTGTAGTCCAATTCACGCAGTTCACTTGTGATGGGACTATCTCAAATGCTTCTGAGGCACAAATGAACATGTGGTTTGAGAGGTTATGTGAAGCCTTCGAGAATGAGTGGCACATTCCCCACAAGTTGCCACAAGTTTATGGTGACCAGGAAAGTTTTCTGTCACACAACACTTTTGTTTAGCAAAGTTCATAATGGTTAAAGGAGAGATGGGGACATGGTGTAAGCTCCCATTTGCATTCACTACCGGATATATGAAGTGCGACATCAACATGATTAAGGACAGCGCAAAGGTTAGTTTTTGATGAAAATAAGGTGGATGTTGATGTCCAAGCGTTGCACGCCACGCACAAAGTATGGCTTCCGGCCTGCCTATGTCGAGATGTTGAGCGGATTTCATAGACTTACACCCACAAGTCAGCATTACAATCAAAGGGTATGTCCATCGGGTGTTCGTGCAACTACGCCCTAAAACACAGGGAGGAATTGAGGTGGAAGTTACAGACTCTCCCTTTCCTAAGCCATGGGAGACACCTATCCCACCCATGAAGGCAGTATAGGAAGAAGAAGAAGAAGAAGAAGAAGCGGAAGGAAAGCTAGATACTTCAAGGAAGAGAAAGTACTACATGCGTCGGAATACAAAAAGGGCACCGACACTTCGGAACAAGGTGGAGCCAACACTCCGACAACAGGGCGCAAAGAAGAGGAAGAAGAGGAGGGGTCTGAGGATAAGAAGCAGAAGACAGACAGTGCATCAAGCCCTGCGACAGGCTCGAAGGAAGGAGAAGAAGAAGACCCCACCACATTCAAAGCAGAGTTAGAAGCGGAGTTGGAGGGGTAGGAGACTAAGGTGCAAGAAGAAGAGGACGCTCAGTAGGAGCTAGGGAAATCCCAATGCATAAGGCCGCTACACCGTAGGCCACAAGCCCACAAGGAGACAAGGGGACCCCTTTATTATAAAGGAGGATAAGGGATTCACCCCTGGGGTGAAAAAGCAAAGGACAAAGCGCAAGGTGACAAGGAAGAAGTGGACACCAGTGTCCCCGCACATGGACTTCGTGGATGACCCCAATAAGGTCCTGCATGCAAGATTTCATGCCACCCTCTCACTAGAAAGGTTGCATAACTGGGACTTATTGGATCAAGTAGGGGTGTGCCTAGAACCAAAAAGATGCTCAGTCGGGCTATGCACTACCATGCCAAGGAACCTAAGTTTGAGGTCTCCAATCTTGCGATTGAGACCATTCGCCTATGGAAGAAGGGAGGAGACACATATAAGGTGGTGGATCCTAATCACCTTACAGATGAGCATGCATGTAACACCTTGCAAAATATATCCTCGAGAGGTGATACGGCGTAGCCTAGATATGGGGGCCATTGTGCGAGACCTTGGTCATGAGAACGAAAGAAAAAGAAAAGGAGATGGACGGAGTTGCACCAAGGGTGAAGAGAGAACTGTGTGAATGAAGGAGAAATATGACCAAGTTTGGTGCCCTCATGAAGACCATTCTAGGACAATGTCGACATTTGTAAGCGGGAAAAGATGGATTACGAGGATGAGATGGAATATCTTGAGGACCTCATAGGGATCTATTTGTTAACACCGAGGATGGCACAGAGACCCAGACAAGTGCGGAGCTCGTAAGAGAAAAAGAAGGAGAACAAGGTCGTCGTTCAGGTGGTTAATGTTTCGAGTACACGAATACTTCTTCTAATTTGCAGGAAGGAGAATGCAGATCATAGGCCAATTAATTCAAACGGTAATAGGCCTTCAAAATCTTTGGAGAAGATATGGCACGGATTTATGTGCCTTTGCAAGATCGAGGAGCTAACGAAGAAGCTAAATTACAATAAGTGGGGTAGGGCACAAGTAATTACATATATCCCGAACCCGGTGCTCGGGGTCTCCTCCCGAATCATTAGCTATAAATTGGGGGCATCGGAGAGGTGGACAGGACATCAACCGTAGATTCCTTTATGTGGCCTACAGGATGTCCAAGAGGGCACACTACAACTTTTCCCAATTCATTGTAAATGTCATTATCAAAGAGGAAGCGAGTACAAAAGCGAGGCGGGATCAAAGATCACTTGGGGCTCCATCATGTTTCTTATCATGTTCTAGGAGATTGGCGTCCCTGGACCAGAGACTAGGCAGAACATTTGGGTCCACCCACCCGCACACGTGTCCCCTACACTCCAATTCACGTAGCTCACTTACGATGGGACTATCTCAAATACAAGGCACGAAGGAACATGTGGTTTGAGAGGTTACGCAAAGCCTTCGGGAATGAGTGGCGCATTCCAAACAAGTTGCCACAAGTTGTTGGTGACTAGGTAAAGTTTTCCGTTAGACAACACTTTTGTTTAGCAAAGTTCATAATGGTTAAAGGAGAGATATGGCCATGGTGTAAGCTCCCCTTTGCAATCACTACCGATTACATGTAGTGCGCCATCAACATGATTAAGGACGCACAAAGGTTAGTTTTTGATGCGAGATAAGGTGGATGTTGATGTCCACACGTTGCGTGCCACATACAAAGTATGGCGCCCGACCTGCTATGTCGAGATGTTGGAGCCATTTCGAACTTACACCCATAAGTCGAGTGTCACAATCAAAGGGTATGTCCGTCGGGTGTTCGTGCAACTACACCCTAAAACACGGGGAGGAATGTAGGTGGAAGTTCTGAGACTCTCCCTTTCCTAATCCACGGGAGACACCTATCCCACCCATGAAGGCGGTCTGAAGAAGAAGAAGAAGAAGAGGAAGGAAAGCTAGATACTTCAAGGAAGAGAAAGTACTACACGCGGAATAACAACAAGGGCACCGACACTTGAAACAAGGTGGCGCAAACACTCCATCACCAGGGCACAAAGAAGAGGAATAAGAGGAGGGGCTTGAGGATAAGAAGCAAAATACAGATGGTGCATCAAGCCCCTGCAAAGGCTCGAAGGAAGGAGAGGAAGAGAACCCCACTGCATTCAAAGCAGAGTTGGAGGGGTAGGAGGCTAAGGCACAAGAAGAAGAGGAGCACTTGGTAGAAGATGAGGAGAGTCAACGCACAAGGCCGCTACACTACGGGCCGCAAGCCCACATGGAGCAAGGGGACCCCTTTATTATAAAGGAGGATAAGGGATTCACCCACGGGTGTAAAATCAAAGGACAAAGCGCAAGGTGACAAAGAAGAAGTGGACACCAGTGTCCCTGCACATGGACTTCGTGGATGACCCCAATAAGGTCCTGCGCATAAGATTTCAGAGCCACCCTCCCACCAGAAAAGTTGCATAAATGGGACTTATTGGATCAAGACGGGGTGTGCCTAGAACCAAAAAGATGCTCGGATGGGCTATGTACTACCACGCTGAGGAACCCGAGTTCGAGGTCTCGATCTTGCGATTGATACCATTCACCTATTGAAGAAGGAGGAGACACATATAAGGTGGTGGATCCTAATCACCTTACAGATAAGCGTGCATATGACACCTTACAAAATATATCCTCATAGGTGATACTGACATAGTGCTGGATATGAGGGCCATTGTGCGGACCTTGGTCACGAGCGAAATAAAGCAAAGAAAAGGAGATGGACAAGTTGTGCCAAGGGATGAAGGGAGAACATGCGCAAATGAAGGAGACATGACTAAGTTGGCACCCTCGTGAAGACCATTTTGGGACAATGTCCAACATTTGTAAGCCAGAAAAGACCGATTATGAGGATGAGATGGAATATCTTGAGGACCTCGTAGGGATGCTACTTGTTAACACCAAGGATGGCACATGCCCAACAAGCAGAGCTCACAAGAGAAAAGGAGGAGAACAAGGTCATCGTTAAAGCTGGATCACTGAGTTGGAAGACTTGCTCTCCCAACTCAAGGAAGCAAATATACTAGCGGATAGGGGCTTCAATAGCTACAGGAAATGCGAGCCTATAATCAATGTGTGGGTAACGGAGGAAGAGGAAGCCCTTAAAATTTTACAAGAGACTACCCCAACCAACAAGGAAGAGCGCGTGCAACCTAGTCGTTAACACCATGACCCGTAAAGAGAAGATAAAGACCAAGTGCGAGAAGCTAGATTTCAGAATCAAACAACTCGAGACTTCATCACTTGAGTGGATGGATGAGTTCGAGGGTGTGTGCACATAGTTGTGAGTGGCCATTGGCGCATTAAAAGGAAAATTGGGAGAGATCATCTCAAACCGGGTGCTCGATATAGTAGGAGACGCGACAGGAAGGGCCTTATCGAGTAACTAAAGGCACGGGAGAAAGCGAGGGATGAGATAAACGCAGAGTTACGAGCTCCTATAGTTGGTCATATAAACATCCCCCCATTCTTTAATTCTTTTCTCAGATTCTTTCTACCACTGTTCTTTATTCCTTGGAATATCATTTTTACCTTGTCAAGTTTTGTTCGGAAAGATTGATCCTTTTGTTTGGTTGGTGCGAAGGGTTGTTGGGGCGACAACCAACTTAGTGTGGGGTGATGTTGGACCCCTAAAAAGTAACTAAGTTCCTAGGGCACAAAACCTTGTGGCGCGCGGTGAAAGGGCGTGAAGGCGCATGCAAAAGTAGCCCTCGAGAGAGGTGCAAATGGAGTTAGGACTTGGTAAAGTTAAGAAAAAGACACACATGAAGAGAAAATGGGAAAGTGACCAGATATAGATGTAGATAAGTTATGAAGACTTGCGATCTAGGTAAATGATATTTGAAGGAATCATTACGAGTTATCATGGAAGAATAAAGGGTCGAGGTTGTTTAAGGATTGCCTTGCATAAGCATGCTAAAGACACTCGATTGAAGGAAACGTGTGGCGACACTGTCGAGTTTCAAGGTAGTGGTAGAACAAACATGAGAAAATTCCAAGCGAGGCCTTTGGGGTGATGATGAACAGTTAGGAGAAGATTCCTTCGATTGCTTGATATAGAGGATCATTCCTAGAAGAAGATGGATGGGTGAGGAGTAAGAAAGAAGAGAGGTTCATAGGAGAATAATGTAGTACGTATAACAAAGAGCTCTAGGATGTAGAGAAAGGCTTGCTATGGATGGAACCTCTAAATGTAATCTTGGCTACTGTAATTGAATCATCAATATATAATGACGCATTATGTAATACCTTGGCAATGAGTCCTGATGTGTTATTTTTAATTGTTCATATGGGTGTTACTGGTTTCATCAATGTTGTTTCGTGATTGTTTCTACTTTTAATTGATCATGGTAAATCTATGTTTAGAGTATATCTCCTAGGAGTATAAGTTTACATCTAAAACACTATGGATAAATGCACTCATTCTCTGGCTATGTTGTATCACTTTATTAATGAAACACATTTTCACAAAACTCACATAAAGGAGGGATCGGCACCGTGCACGCCTCGGGGAGCTTCTAGGCTAGGACTGGATGTTATGCTGACACGCCTAGGATTGGGTGTTGAAATAGGCTATGGTATTGGAGACTACAAATTATATCTACAATAACAACAAAAAAAACATTTTTACTCGCTAGATCATCACATTGTATTAAACTACTTTCTAAACTCTCTAACATATGTTTGGAATTTAACAAGTATGCGGTGAATTTTTAGGAATTTAACATTGTTATTCCATAATTCAATCAAATTAATAGTTCGTATAATTCCACGCACGTGCACACACACACACACACACACACACACACACACACACACACACACACACACACACACACACGTGTACGCGCGCACACACACAAAAGTTAATTTTATATTAAAACTTTAAAAGAGATTACTCTTTTCGTTGTCTAGAATTTTTCTTCTTGTCTACATTTCTAATAAAACTTGTTGCATTACTTGAGGCATAGGTAAATACCATTAGTAGACTAGTTGTATATATGTAGATGTTTCAATATATTGCTCCCTAAACAAATAATAAGTTTCATATTTAGATTGTTGGGATATTTCTATTTAATTTTTTATTAGACTTAAATTATATACCGACTTGGAATTTACACAAATTGCTTACATTTTTCTTTTTAAATTATTTTCTCTAAAGAACATAAAGCACTCAATGAACATATAAGCTTGGTTTTATGTGTTTTGATATTTTCACTTAAAAAAAAAATATTGCCTCTAATTTGTTATGTAATATTGAAAGTTTCTTTTTAATTAAAACTTATATATTAATATATATTTAAAATTCATCATAAATTTATTGAAATTGACATTACATATCATTATTTATTTTAAATTTATCCCAATATATATATATATATATATATATATATATATATATATATATATATATATCAGATTCCATAATACTTTTTACTTCATCCTTAAACTGATTTCTCATATATATATATATCTTCGTAAGTTACATAGAAATATTTTGATTGTTTTAAACACGAAGTAAAAGACAACGAATTTATCTAGCCACGATTTCTTTTTTATGAACATATAATAAACCATTTAAAATAACCAAACCATCATAAAAATTTCATGTGCCAATCCCAACCTTATCAATCATTTACACTTTGTAGCTCTTATTTATTTAAGGATTCGACACTTGCGCACGTTATCATTAAAAAAATATTTATTTGAATCTACTGAATTAATCCATTAAAAAACTTAATTAAATTCGAACTTTATTCTCACCATCTTAGTCACTCAGTACTGTGGAAAGACGAACACGTTCACATTAAAAAGAAAACAAAACAAAAAAACCATACACAGTACTGCGTTGCTTATTCACTGTTGCATTGCTCCTTGTCCGCTCTAATCTTTGGAAAAAGTTTTAACTCGCACGACAACGATCGCCTTAAATCGGCACCGAATAGCATCACAGGATTTTCTCTCGTCAGGTTCCCGTCATTTGACGGCGATGCCGGTCTGTCTAAACAATAGACCGAAGAATGTGGTCGGTCTGCCGGAGGAAGCAAACTGGGGCCGACAGATGTATGTGGAACCGGCGGCTGCGAGGAGAACATGTGTGGAAACTGGGGGTAGCCGGCGAGTGCCTCAACTGACGACCTGGGAAGGAGGAAACCACCGGGAGCCGCCGGTTTGTGCGCCTCCACTAGCGGCACATTACACGGGCTGCGGCGGAAACCAATGTAAAGCTGCCCGGAGCCGCTGGTGCTGCGTTCGAAGGTGACGATATCCCCTGCTGCGAGCCGCTTTTCTTTCACGCAGCGGCTCCATCCCTTTGTGAGGACGTAGCTCTGGCTGCTGTTCCAGTACGAATACCTGAAACGCCATGTTCTTCCCGCGGCGTCCTCCATGTTCAGCAATAAGCCCTTCCCGTCGCCGGATGCAATGTCGAGAGGGAAGTATTTCTCGGCGTGCTGCTTGGGGATCACCAAGCGATTCAGCTTCCCCACGTCGCTGGGCGTCACGACCTTTTCGAAGAGGTGCTCCGGCGGGTAAGTCACCCTCTCGGCCTGAGAGGGATTGGAACCCTCGACATTGTGGTCGGAGTTTAAAGCATCTGTGGCGTTTGCGTTGTTGATCTTGATCGACTGCTCGAGCTCGTCTTGGAAAGTGTGCTTCCTGAGCATGTCCACGATCTCTGGTTTGGAATGGCGGCTGAGAAAAACGGCCTTCGGGTGAGCTTCGTGCAGAGGGGAGAAATTGATGATGGCGTCGCTGCCGCGGAATTTGTGAGCGGCGGTGTCGTATGCGGTGGCGGCTTCTTCTTCGCCGTTGAAGGTTCCCAGCCAAACCCTCTGGTGTCTCTCGTAAATCTGCGCGCCCCAGCGGCCGTTCGGCTGCGGCACCACGCCCTTGTACTGCGACGATGGTAGCTTCCCCGCCTCCGTCCTCTTGAACGCCTTATTCTCGATTCCGCCTGAGGTAGGCGATTCGAGGAACGAGGTAAAAGGTTCGACATTTGCAGGAACGGAGGAAGAGGAATTCCTGTAACTTGAAGCTTCAGAATTTGCAGAGCTTTCGACCTCTACCACGGCAGAACAGCTGCCCAAATTCAATCCCAAATTCGGACTCAATATCGCGTTTCTGTGCGACCCCTGAAACACCCGCAGTAAACCCCCAATGTTAATCCAATGTGAAAAAATAGTGGCGCCTTAACAAATTAAATCCTACAGAATTGAACATAAAATGCAAAAACCAGAGATGACAAATCCACCTGCACATAGATTAGATTAAATTCCCCTACACAATCATTAAATCCATTGCCACGTATGGTTGGGTTACTCACAACTCATCTGCGCGCTCCAGTAAGAAAGAGATGGACAGTCCCCATCTGTGACAAAATAACCTTTAATCACAAAATACACCCACTTCTTCATTTGCTAAAAAAATTCCCCAAAAACAGAGCAAGAATGAAAACCCCAAATTTCAGCTACAAAATCAATTCATACATATACACAATGAATATGTTAACAGACCTTGAGCGGGGACGACGCATCAGCCGCAGACATTGTCTTTTCACGCGCTTTGAGAAACCTCAGCGATATTTGCAGGGGATTTGGGATGTATACTCACAAGACCGCACCCGCGCAATGGTGTTTGTATATTCACGGAGTATATGCTACGACAGGAAACATTTCAGCTCGGCTGAATACAACTGGTTTGAAGTAGGGACTGAAGATTTCATATTTATTTCGCCTGATAACAAAAGCATGGAGGGAGGAGGGAGTATATATAAGCATTTGTGGGAAATATCCTAGCGCCCTTTGAGGCATGAAATCGCTCCACGTGGATTGTAGGATTAGTATAATTGTTTTTATTTAGGCCCACACTTCTTCCGCCGCCCGACATAGCACATCAGCGGACCCACAACTATAATCCATTGATTTTAAACCACTTATATAGCATATACTGCACACCACAAATATAGTATATACTACATTAAATGTAGGCTTTCAATAAAATATGGTGTTAATCATAATAATAAAAGATGGGAAAGCAACTCTCTATTTAAAGATAGAGTATGGTGTTAATCATAACAAGGCCATGAAATGGCAAATCCTGCAGAAACTCAAACTTATTGAATGAAACTCAAACTTAACATAAAATAGTAGAAACATAACCTTAAACTCGTTTGTTTGGAGGGCAGAATTGTATGCAAACAGAGCATCGATATTGACAATATCATGTCTGTTGGTAAGGCTTGCATTTTGTGCCAAATACACAAATGGGCTTTGTATTAACTATGCCTAATGCCGAGACTAGAAAAAGTACAATTAGAGACTGGATGTTTGTCACAGAAGTGGAACTGCCTGTCTCATAAATTAAATACAAAGATTTTGATTTCGAGCTAGTGAGGCCTTCCTTTTCCTCAAAAGGTACATGAGAAGACCTGTACAAACAGGGCGCGAACAAGAACAAATTTGAAAAAGGCTAGGGATATGACCGGCCATGTGTCTGATTGGATATTAGTGTCATGCAAAAATGTTTTGCAAAGAGAAATTTGTAACAAACAAATTGTTTTCCATAATTAAAGGAGCCAATACCAAAATTTGCATGGGAGCGTAAATAATGTCTATCATATTAATTTGTGCACCACCAAATAAAAGCTTCAACTAATAGAATTAAATTAAAAGATTTATTTTTTATTAATCAAATACATTTGGACAATCAAATTTTAGTTTTAAAAATGTAAGTATAGGTGACATCCTCTAATTTGATAGTTTGACATGAATAACAATGACGACAATAACCCAAATGCATTACATCCGTTGAATCCAATACTGTAGTGATATGACATTCATTTCCGGAAGGGATATCAGCCAACAATTCTGTGAAGGACTAACTATATGATTCCCAAATTTGGGAAGAAGAGAGTAACATTACAATCACTTATTTGTACACTTGGATGGGCATTTTATATTTAATTCAATATTCATTTAACAAAGTTTGAGTCAAAAAATTGTCTTTTCATGAGGTTGTCTTGGAGCAATTACGATATTGTTGAAGGTGTTATGAGCATCGAGTTGTTCGTAGTATAGGAAGTTGTCTTGGATCAATTACTAGAGTAGAGGGTGTGACATTATTGTGGGAGTCAGGAAAAGAGGAAGTAATGGAACAAAGAGTACTCGCAAAATACTTTAAATATTGAAAACAATTATATGAAAAACAAATCTACAGGGAAATAGCCCCTTCACGAAAACCTGGTAAAGTAAGTACTAAATAGAGCATGAAGCAATAGAGCCAAAAATGCTACAGAACATTATGTACAAGTATAGACAGGAGTTGCACAATGGAGATATAAATGGACTGTAAAACAAGAGAAAATGGAAGCTACATGAACAACAGATAGGATAATAAAAAGATAGGAGACTCGAATTGTGGATGATTGTTTTGATTATGGGCCAGTGAATCTCAGGACTGAAAAGATAATCCAAAAATACTGGGACAGTCATTTCAAAGTTGTTGAGAAATTCTCTGGCAGGGAAATATGCATCAATCAGTAGAGGCTTAGTGATCCTAGATTTACCGAAGGATTGACTTAATGTGTTGTAAATCTCCGGGCGAAAAGCTTGTTCCAAGTGAAGAAAACGACGATTTACTCTATATATGGATAGGAATATGTCATACTATACATGGAATCCACACAGGCATGAACACTGTGTTGCAGTTAAATCCTTGGCAAAGAAATGTTATGGCATCTGGTAGTGATTCTTCAGACCACTGCATTAAATTTTGTAACACTCTTACAGGAGAATGCGTAAATAACATTGACACCAACTCTCCTCTTTGTGCATTTTTGCGGACAATATAGAAATACTCATCTATTGAAAAGATTGCAGACAATGGTGAAATAGATGTCCAATTGAAGGCATGGACATTACAGGCCTGCACCATCCTTCCAACCTACCATTACAGACACCTAACAAACATAATCATTGTTCCAAGCCAGAAGGGACAAATTTTTGTCATAACATCCATGTCTTGAGAAACTATCCTGTATCAGTTTGCAGACATATGCATCATAATTGCAAAATGAGATGGAAATGTTGATTTCCTTTCATTTTAATTGTAGATATGTTTCTATAGTATATATAATGTTCATTCATTCAACACATTCTTCTCAAATTCACAACACCCACTGAGTAGGGGTGTATGAACACCGATTGCATGTGCCACACGTTGAGGCTCTTGACCATGAAAGGTGTAGTGGCATTGTTGAACAAGAAAAGCTTAGCAGAATCAATAATGGCTGCTTGGATAAACCCTCGATGTAATGCATGTTCTTCCCCCTTGGACATATCTTTCAACAATTGAGTGGTGAACCTGGAGTCTGGACAGAAACAACCAAAAGGAACAGTTAATATTTTGTATGAAACGAGGCACTTGTTGATGTCTATGGTAACTTGGAACAAACACTAGATCTTTCAAAATGGGCTTAGGTTGAATACATGAAGCTATATTCTATAAGTCTTCTACTTCTAAAATTAGAATTAATTTTGCAAAACTTATTTTTGAAACTTGCAATTACCAGTGTTCAGACTGACATTATTTTTCCATCCACAGGGACAGAATTCCATGGATTCTGATTAGATGCATGTCATGACCTGCAATTGAAATAAACATCAATACAAGACAGTTAAAAACATAAGAATAAATAGTTTGTGAAAGATTCACCTGATCTCGTCATGGCAGAAAAATGTCTTGACCTGCGCGTCAGAGGCATTGGCAATGTAAAAATAAATAGTTGTTTGTTCCGGTTTGTTCTCGTTAGCCATAACAAGTAGCCGAAAAGGGTTGATCACATTGTATGTGAAATGCAGAACTTGCATGACTCTGCAACCTAAGCTTCTTACAATCTATCAAAAACCAAACAAAATCCGCTTCAAAATATGGTTCACAAAGGCAACTGTCATGACCACAAAACAAAAAAAGGACAATTTCTTGAGCTCCCCAAAAGCATGAAGCCTGTCATCCACAGTGATATCCTTAAATGCACTTAAATGTAAGGAAGGACAATTTCTCTTCCTCAAAAACAATCACAAATAAAGGGAAAAGTTGACTGGCAAATGAGATGAGAGATAAATAATATTTTAAAATTATAAAAAAAGTTATTTTTCAAAAAACTATAGTCCCATACAAAAATAATCCATGTGGCGCCATTTGATTGAGCAAAGAGAAAAAGATTAATGAGTGCATTGAAAACAATATCCTCGCCTTCGGTAGGAAAATAAAAGATGGTGGTATGGAAGTATATTTGAAATTTTAAATCTAGAATTAGTTTAACAAAAAGAAAATTGATGCAAATGTTAGGTTGTTAACACTTACACAATAATAATAGCCTAGAGAATATACAATCAAAATAAAAGTAATGAACAGAGAACACAAAAGACACGATAATAATAACAACAATAAATATGAAAAATGGTGGAAGAGGTTGTGGAGTGCTATTTCATTTGCCACTCAACCCACTAATCCCTTAAGATTATTGATCTAGGATACCTTCCTATCAATCTTAACTCTTCCCCGTAATATAACTAAAATTTTCACCCTTTAACAAATATTATATTTTTAATAATTATTTTGATTTTAAATGTATTATAAATGATTTTTAATAATTCGTTATGATCCTCATGTGTGGATTTCACTAATGCCTCGAGGTTTTGGTGTAACGGTTCGTTACATTTGGTATCAGAGCAACCACCCGTGTTCGAATCCCACTCGGTTGGTTACGTCGTGTAGCCGGGCCCGTGGGGCACCTAAACGTCGGTGAAGCGGGGCTCGTACGTATGGGAGTGCGGGTGCAAACCCAGTCCCGAGTCGGGCTCTACGGAAGCATGGTGGGATGTTATGATCCTCATGTGCGGATTTCACTAATGCCTCGAGGTTTTGGTGTAATGGTTTATTACAAATTCAATATATATGTATGTTTGTATTAAGAGTAATATAGAATGTTCAATCAAAATAAATTTAATAAACAGAGAACACACCCACCTACTAACCCCCGAAGACAAGTGATTTGGGACACCTTCACAACAAGCTTAACTCCTACCTAGATAATATAACTAGCAATTGCACATGAGTTGTTGAGAATAACGTTATTAAGTTTATTGGAGTTGTAATTTGTTGAAATGTAATATATGATCTATATGATGTCTCCTAACTCGCAATCAAACTCCATCCAAGGATCTTTTCAAGACTCTATATTTTATCAATCTTTGTATCAGTTGAACCTCACCTCACCTACCCACTTTTGAATAAATGTCGAGAGAAGAACATAAGTTGCATTTTATTAAACAGTTCATGTGCCTTATGTAAGGTTCCACATTTTGCATACATGTCTACCAAAGCATTTACAACTACAACATCTAACAAAATTCCTCTATATTTTATGTTTTGATGGTTGTCCATACCTTGTTCAAGAGTTCATATTTTGGCACAAGCTAGGAGTACGCTAGCAAATTTAAAATGATTGGGTTGGAGGCTTGTTTGTTGCGTATATGGTGAAACAAGGCCGAGAGTATCTTGGCAAATGTAAATGGATAAGGTTGAGACTCGTTTTGTTGATACGGTGAAACAATGTGATTTCGATTAAGGAAACCCATGTCTTATGAACGTTGTCGTAAATGTATTCCATGAGAACTTGTCTTGCTCTTTCAAATGATCAAACACTTTATGGGCATCCATCAACCTTCGCACTTAACATGTACATGTAAATAAGTTTTTTATTTATTGCGGGCGGCCACAATAAAGGATGTTGAAGACAAAGTTGACGGGTGATAGACAGGAAACAAGAAATGAATTTCGATAATTTGAAGTTTTAAGCAAATGAAGTTGGCGGGAGTTAAGAGGCCTTGGGTACGTAGAAGCAAATATGATTGTGAAATGAAAAGCCAACGCACAATAACATTTTCTAGTATCCTCCAGGACGTATATACAAAGTATTAAACCATACAAGCCATGCGAAGATGCCTAGGAGTCTGCGAATACGGAATAATAAAAAGAAAAAATGAAAAACATGCGATGTAAACAGGAAACCACGTCTTTGTACCTAGTGTTCTTAATGTGCAAGCGGTTGCAAAAGTTGACGAATATGTAAAACGAGTAGAAGCGGTTGGATAAGAACTTAAAGATGGAGGCCACATTTATAGGGAGAAGAAGATATTTTTAGTAGTTATTGTTGGGATGGATGAATTGACTGTTTCACCAGACGCAAAGAATGGTATGGGACAAATGCATGGTGGTGCGAGGGTATAACGACCGTTGAAGTGCTAAGACCCATAATGGGTGTGCCAACAAGATGCAAACAAACACCTAAGCCTATGTACGTCGTGCAAGTGGCGACTATGGTTTTAAAAATGAGGCCTCAGCACACAAAACCCCGTGGTCTCCTACTCTTGAACAGTGGCATATTTTCTTGGCCCAAAATCGATGCCATAAAATGAAAATGAGGAAAGCAATAAGTGAAGGTTGACTTGTTTTTCAAGCACCTGGTGGATAAGACAACAAACATCGGACTATCGAATTTGACATTTTCCAAAAAAAACAACTCCATAATGAACGCCTCTTGACGAACAAATTTTTTTACACTTTAATAAATATTATGTTTTTAATAACTATTTTATATTTTAAATTCATCATAAATATTTTTTTAATAATTCAATATATATGTATAGTACGTATGTGTATATATATGTGTGTGTATATATACATATAAGCCAAACATGAAATCACCCTAGCCACCTAATTATAAGAAAAGCCTTCCCACAAAGTGAGGTGACTGGAAAAAGAAAATTTGCCAGCATTTACCAGGTTTTAATAGGTATTACCATTTATAACATTTAAAATTATAATCGCATGGTTATAAATGGTAATACCTATTAAAAGCATTGAATAGTTTTGCGTAGGATATTTGCTAGCCTACCTGTCCCTTTCCCAATCCGATCCCATCTGCCAGGATATATTTTGGTCACTTGTGTCGACACGCGTATTCTGCTGACGTTTTGACATGTCATGGCAAAATAACAATTAGCCGCAGATTGCCACGTGGATCTCTCAGCGGAAATCTCGCCGGTCGATATAGGCTCGGCGGTAGGCAGCTGGCGAGGAAAGTGCCAGGTCATCCGTTGGGTCGATTCGTGTGGCACCAGGACATGGACCCGCGGATTGCCCGGGTAACTATTGTTTTGGCTGACGTGGAACATATATGGACGCGATTCATTGGTGACACCTGACACGGATGGAAGCAAGCCTGAGATTTTTTCGGTTTTGCTTGTTGGTAAAGCATTCGGATAGCGTACGTCACTAGGGGATATGTTTTATAGTTGACACCCATTTAATACTGCTTTCAACTAACCAATCAACAATATTTAACTTCTATTTACATAAATAAGTATTGTATGAACATTGTTCTCGGAGGACTCTCCCCATCTCTAGTCACCGGTGCACTCACCATAGTGGAATAGCGCTGATACACTTTAAAATTGTGTTGCCTCTTCAAGTTCCTCCCTAATCTTATGTTGTGTGGAGTAAAACATTGGTTCTTGGTTCATGGTTCTTTTTCAAATGGAACATTGGCGAGTTGTAGGAACGATCATGGCCCCAAGTAACCTTTAAGAAAATGCACTTGGCATGTGAATTGTTTGACAACATCGCTCTAAGAGATGGCATCTCATGGAATACAACGATTTCAACACACATGACACAATAACTATTTGACAATTGCCTCAAAGAAATGTGGTCTCGTGGACTTCTATAATGACAAGGCATGCACAAAAATGGGTATGTTGAGAATGCTTCATAAACTTTAAAGTAAATGCAATTTGAAAGTGTGAGGCCATACTCTACATCTTGTGCCAGTGTACTCAAAGTCGATGCCAAAATGGGAGCTTCAAAGCAATTTGTGGACATACAAAAAATTATAATGGAAAGGGGATTTTTCATAGATGTCATAGGTGTAAATTCCTAATAGACATGTATGTAAAATGTGCAAATATAAACAACCTATGTGAAGTGTTGAACAAGATACCTCCAAACAATGTCATTTCACAAATTGTTATGATTATTGTTGGTGTGAGGTATTTATTTTTCCTTTTATTTAGTTATTAGGTTTTTTCCACCTCACACATGGTGATTAATCTCACTTAGGTGAGTCATAGGTCTTTAGGGAGTTATATGACACACACGATTCTATCATACTTGTCATATGCGTCATTGTCATATGGGAGTTACATGTTATTCCTAGCATTATAACTCCTCACTCCATCATGGGAGTATGACATGTCTAGGCATGGGAGTTACACAACACTCTCTTATGTACGCTTTTTTAATCTATGAGAATGGTATACATGTTTTTCCTTCTTGCATGAACAATTGCTTGGTTAATTTTCTTGTTGATTACTTGGAGCACATTAAGACATGTTCTCCTTCCTGGAGAGAGTATGCATGCATGTTAAGACATGTTCTCCTTCCAAGATAATGAATGTTATTTTGGTGTGTGACTAAATTATTATATACATCTTATCTCGAGACAAATGATTTGATCCTTCTAGAAATCTTACATGGCTAACGTCAAAGGCTAATGACGCGGATAATGGTTCTTGATGTATTGAAACAAACAACACAAAGCGATTGGATGGTAGGTAGGATTTCTATGGTAGGAGACATGTTAGAACAAATAGATCAAGTTTCATCAAACAAAGAAGAATGTATGTAGCTCCTCGCATACATGTGTAACCCGAGAAAACACGTCAAACAATTAAATGATGAGTTCCCTTAGGAAAATTTTGAGGAGGTCATTCATTTCATCGTCAAGGGATCCATTTTGTGTGTTTCACAATTAAAATCTAACGTAATATGGAGGTGACATGTCTTTTCCCCGATCATATTCTCCCATATTTTAGCCTTATATAATCCCAAAACGTGGTGTTGATCATCAAATTGCCTTGCTGGCATAGTTGTTTCTTTGCTCTAGTAGATGCTCAATAATTAAAAAGTATTCAACTGAAAGCAGGAAATAGATTATCGACACGGAAATCCAGACGTGGACAATGGAAATTGATGATGAAGAGCAACTTCGGATGCGTGCAATAAAAATCGATGGAAAAAAAGCAAAGCACAAATCATCAGCCGATTGCCACATATATTCTATCCGGTTTGAACCGTTCAAATGTTTGTCAATATAGAGTATTTACACGGTTATATGTTGTTAGAAGGGGAGGAGCTTTCTACTAGAGACAACGCCTTTTAACATAATAAGGCTATAGGGTAGATATAATCTCATTAGATCAATTATTCCTACCAATATTCAATATAAAAGTTATCAAGTGACTAAGTCAAGGGTTATGTTTAACATATTCTAGATAGACATGCCCTAATACAATGAATAGGATAAGGGCATACCATACACCTCCCCATTTTTGTGTTCATAAGCAAGTGGCGTACATCATATACCTCCCCATTTACAAAGCACAAAAAGTCTCAAAGTATCAAAATAGGTCTCCTCCTCCCTATTGTTCTTCTCCTTGGCATCACATGTTCAAAGGTAATAGTTTACATTGCCTTGCTCTAATTATTTCACCTTTCATACAAGTTAGGGAGGGATTGTAACCATTGGTCCTAAAATCATGGTAGGTTACATATGGTTCTTTCTCGTGAAGGGAAAGATGAGGAGCATACTTCTAGTTGGTAGCGTATCCTTGAATAAACTTGTACATGATGTTTTGGGTGTCCCAAAGCATGATGATGATTGTGATGGCATGATACTGATTTATGTTATATTTATTGAGCCTTATTCTTGTTGAATTTATTTCAAGGCCATGATTATGTTGTAGTATTGGTTATGATGACTCCTACTTTGTGTGTTGTTTCCTTTTATGCCTTCGATGATATCAACATGCACGTCATGGTTTTTAGTTTCATCCATGTTCCATGACGACTCTTCCTTTCTTATATCGTTTTATTTTTTCATTTCTCATACTTTAAGGTTGGTTATAAGATGTGGTTCCATTGCACACCCACATTTTAAAGTTCACATGTAACTTGCTTCAACTAATATAATATAAAGTCTATTTGTAATGACAATGAACATCATATTAAATCCGTTTCTAAACTCTCCAACCTAATATGAAATGTACCAATATGTAACATGTTTTTGAGAATTTAACATTCATATTAATAAATTTTAAAAATAATAAATTGTATATTTTGATCTTATACATTTTCATTATTGTAAATTCGATGTCTTATATTTTTAATAAATATAAATGAAACATGTATGAAATCTTTGAAAAGGACCACTCTTGTTCATTCTCTAGAATTTCCCTTCTCATTTACATTTGTAATTAAACTTTTTCCATTATTTATGTCCTCCTCTTCTCATTTATATTTTCAATTTGTTCCTAATATATATATACTAATAGGCACATGTAAATAGTAATAATATGGAAAGTATATATGTATAGGTTTTCCAATGTATCGTCAGTAAACAAGATATTTTTTTAAATTTTACATTTAATTATAACACAACTCACTCTTAATTATAAAATGACTTTTAAATTTCCATTTCCATTTCCATTTTAATTATTTGTTTTCTCCAAAAATACATACAAATGTATAACAAATTAGTTTCTATGTGTTTTGAAAGAAAATTTCATTTTACATGTATGTAATAACTAAAGCAATCGCACGTGAGGTGTGCGATGTTAACGCCGAAAGCGAAATATTAGTGAGTGGAAAAGGAAATTGAAACACACAACAAAGCATTATGATATTTCTAATTGGAGAATGAAAAACATAACGAGTAGTGGAAACTGGAGTATTATAAAAGATTTAGATTCCAGAAGAGGTGGAGTAGCTTGAAAGGGAAGCGTTGTTCGATAGATCCAGTAGCACATTTTACAAGACATGTTTCAACCCACAAATTTACGGAAAGTATGACTTTCTAGTTGACGTAGAGAAAATATTTGTGTTGTAACTGATCATATTTATCATATCTTGAGTCAATATGTTTGGTGTTTTGAGTAATGGATCTAACAACGAGAGAGCTAAGAGATTTAAAAATTTGAATAGTCTGGAGGCATCTTAGAAATCAAGGTGATGTCAATGAAAGCTTGAAAAGAAAACTTGCATATTTTGGTTTAATGTTGAAGTCAACATATGTTAAAAACTGCAATTTTGCATTGAGGGTTCATTATGTTGTCAATTTCATTGTCATTTATGATAACGGTTTATCTGTAGCTTTTAAGAATTAAATTAAGGTTCCCCCTTATAAAAATTCCTATTGATTCATGGAAAAGGTGTGGGACATGATGAAAGAAGTATTGAGTATCACGAGTCAACAAAGTAGAAAAAAATGACACCGTAGAAAGGTGTCGTAAGTAAATGTGGACGGAGGGGATTTAAATGAAGTCGTCGATATGGTCTACTCAAAGGGATGACAGATATTTTCCCGCATTGTTACAGATGTTAGACACCCTCTGAATTTATACCTAAGTAAACACCTTCGATGTAATAATATTTTAGATTAGACCATATGCGTAATTTACGAAATATTACATGGCTCAAAATACTCCACACCTAGGTTTGTTCACTATACGTGTACATACATATGTGTTGTTTCAAATGAATATGTAAAGCCATGCACATATGATATCACCTTTCTGATTGGAAATTACAACTATCACATGTAGCTTTCAACCCAATTTTTGAAACCTTCAGAACAAATTACATTAATATTATGTTGTCAATGCATAGATGTAAATATACACATTCACCTCCTTATCCGTTGTTAGAGGGGGGAAGCCTCAATCAACTGTGAGCGCCTTTGGCGTAAATATCTATTTGTAACTTCAAGATCATGTGTAATCGTTTAGAAAAAAAAATTAAATAATCACAAATTGGAACACCAAAAGTAGTGTCTCGAATTCAAGACATTTTATTATTTATTCAAACAATAATGAATACAAGGTTTGTATTTTCATATTTATAAAGAAGGTTGTTTAAATGAAATATATTAAGGTTTAAAAACATGAAGCAAAAATGCGACAGTGGTGTAGGGCTGCACCAAAAAAATCCTAAAGGAAATCATTCAAAATTTTAAATCCTTTTTAATGTTTGCATATAAAACAAACATGGTGTATGATTATGTATATTATGTAAAGGAATCTTCTAAATTAACATAAATTACGTGCCCGAACACAAACCAAACATGTAAAGGATTATTTACTTTACCCCATCCCAAAAAAAGAAATCCAATCTAGTTGTAGGGATGCCCTTGTTGCCCGAGAAAAGCTTGCAATGCCATCCCCACGAGGGTGGTATGTTATTGATTTGGTCACATCGAGTGCCAAAATGTGGAATGAAGACTCTCAAAGCGTATAGTACTTACACATGGGGATTACGCCATGTATCATCCATAACAATAAAAAGCCTGTAGAAATTAATTTGATCTAATACAAAGAATCCATGAAATAGATACACAGACAATAATTGAAATCAACAACTCTATATTATATTTTCATTAATTCACTATTTCAATACACTCCATTATATAGGAGATGTAAAATAACAATCCTTACAACAACATTTGTCTTCATATACAACCATACACCCATATGGTTTCAACCTCTCACCAATATAATAATAAAACAATACTAATTGTTTTATTATTCTAACTTACTAACTTACCACATACTAACCACATTTTACATTTACTATTTACATTTACATAGTAAATGTACTTTCACTAATTTACCATAATAATAATTACACATGTAATTATTATTCACCCATACAAATGGAGCACTAATATATATTTCCTAACATTCCCCCCCTTAGTGCGAACATGGGAAAACCTCTTTCAGATTTCGCAACGTGCCACTACGTAGCATGCTCATGATCCGGATGGTTTTGAGGATAATACCAACAACCTCCGGATGGTTTTCCAAGTGGTTAACCAACAACCACACAAACGGATGGTTTTGAGGACAAGACCAACAACCTCTCGGATAGTTTTTCTAGTGGATAACTAACAACCACAATATCATGATGATGCAAAGAGTATCAACAACTCTCATCACTATCTCACTTTGCAGGAATAACATAGGAAATTAACTGAAATATGTTGCTCGTACATACATAGAAAAAGTTGACATAATGGAAATGGAACATTGGATCATGTTCCCCCCCTCAATGTGAAATTTCCACTTATTGAAAACAGGATCACTGCAAACTGAGGCACACCACACTGGAAGCACTAAAATCAAACCGCACACACACACTGTCACCAAAGCGATATGCGGCCCGTCGTTGCAATCGACGAGAGGTCATTTGAATGACCTCCAACCTCCGTTTGCCTCCATCCTCCAGTAAATTCACTTAGTATAGAAATTCTTCATAATTATAGTCAATTTCATTTGTTATTTGTTCATCTCTAGTTTCCCATTCTACAATTTTGCTTACATCTGTAGGTGCTTTTTCATTTCCATCTACTATCCTCCATAGATTTTTATTCATTAACTGCATCTGAATTTTTACTCTCCATGTATGGAATTTCAACCCATTAAATTTATCTAATGGTGTATCCATTTTGCTGAATCTAAATATCCAAAAAAAAAAAAAAATTGAATGCAGATTTGAATTACCTCTGATTCTCTGATTTCTTCAAAAAAAAGAGTGATCAATGTGCTGTATAGTAAATTGCACGTTTCTCCCAAACTGTGAACTGGGTTTTGCTGAAATTTCTACTGTAGCTTCCTGTATAACAGATCATTCTGCACGCAAAATTTTGGAGAAACCCAGATCGCGAAACTAAAGTTACGAGATCATCTTCGAGACAGATTTAACCTGCTCTGGTACCAAATGTAGAAATTAATCTGATCTAATACAAAGAATCCATGAAATAGATACACAGACAATAATTGAAATCAACAACTCTATATTATATTTTCATTAATTCACTATTTCAATACACTCCATTATATAGGAGATGTAAAATAACAATCCTTACAACAACATTTGTCTTCATATACAACCATACACCCATATGGTTTCAACCTCTCACCAATATAATAATAAAACAATACTAATTGTTTTATTATTCTAACTTACTAACTTACCACATACTAACCACATTTTACATTTACTATTTACATTTACATAGTAAATGTACTTTCACTAATTTACCATAATAATAATTACACATGTAATTATTATTCACCCATACAAATGGAGCACTAATATATATTTCCTAACAAAGCCTTCTAACATACCGATCAACTTTGTATGCGGATGGGTACAAAGAACCTAAATATTACACGCAACTACATTTATCTAGGTCCTTCGACGGTATAACTTCGACGTTGTTTTGTTGGATTGCTTGCGTAAGGCCATGTTTTGGCGGAGGTGGAGCTAAAGATAATATAGTGGAATGGGTCATGCCTCTCGTAAGCACCTCTAGAGCTCTTTCATACTTTACCCTATCCCAAAAAAAGGAATCCAATCTAGTTGTAGGGATGCCCTTGTTGCCCGAGAAAAGCTTGCAATGCCATCCCCACGAGGGTGGCATGTTATTCGACTGGTCACATCGGGCCAAGATGTGGAATGAAGACTCTCAAAGTGTATAGTACTTACACATGGGGATTACGCCATGTATCATCCATAACAATATAAAGCCTTCTAACATACTGATCGACTTTGTATGGGGATGGGTACAAAGAACCTAAATATTACACGCAGCTACATTTATCTAGGTCCTTCGACGGTATAACTTCGACGTTGTTTTGTTGGATTGCTTGGCGGAAGGCCATGTTTTGGCGGAGGTGGAGCTGAAGATAATATAGTGGAATGGGTCGTGCCTCTCGTAAGCACCTCTAGAGCTCTTTCGTACTTTAAAAAGCAACCGTCACAGGGGAAGATCACAAGACATAGATCTATAAAAAGTTAGACATGAGTTGATATCAGTGTAGAGTCTATGTTGGCGGTTTAGTATCAACAGTCGGAGGGTGTTCCAGACAAATGTTTCCATGCAGTGAAACGTGGACTGTCGATCTACTAACACTTGTCAAATACCCCAAGGTGTTTCCCATTGTAATAAACACGTCGGTGTAAAAATAAGAAAACAGTGCAAGGAATCGGTCCTACACGAAGTGATGTTATCAGAGAAGAAAAATTAAGTTACATAGTGCATAAAATATTTATCTTTTTATTTGTTAATTTTGATTATATATGTATATCTTTTTTTTATTTTTAATAATTAGAAGGTTTACATTATTAACTTTATTTAATAAAAGAATATGTATTATATATTGTCGGCTGGAGTTTTTTCATCACGGACATGATACGAAAGACTTTTTCCCTCCCTTTTAAAATAGATAAAACGTGACATATAATGTTCTTCTATTGAATTAAAAACAAATTATTAATCAAGATACAAATAAGATAACTTCTTTTGAGAGTATAATAATATTGAACAACAAATACATGTCACAAAATATTTTGTTATTAATGATAGGTATACCTATCCTACTTTTATTATATATTAAAAGAGAAATACCATTTTCCTTCCACATACTTACATCATCGCCATCACATAAAACCAAATATTATATACCTATAATTAAAGAACTTTTTTACACAATAGATATCCCCGCATTCTATAAAGCCTAGTGCATGCTTTTGGAAACTATAAAGCCTAGTGCATGCTTTTGGAAACTTTTTTATTAACTCAAATCTCCATATAGACTACGAAAATAGACCCCCAAAATATTGACCTCGGTTTCTAATCAATGATATTCACATACAAAAGTTATTTAAAAGAAATATCAAATAAAAGATGTTTTGTTGCATGTGGCTACCAAATTAGTTAGTGCAATCCCAAGTTTTTACAAAAACAAATGTTGAAGTGATACCACAAGTTAGAAACCGGGTTCAATATTAAATGAATTGATTTGGGGCCGTATTTTTGTAATCTATTTAAAAGTTTGAGTTAATATGTGCCAATAACACCTAATAATTTATACTAGTGAAATAAACAAGTATTCAACTTGTACGATTTTATTTGATTTGTCTTCTTTGACCTACTTTGTTTCTTTTTTCATGTAGCAGTAGTTTGTTGTCATAGACAATTGAACCTGCTTAAACTTAGAAAACAAAGATCAGTTGAATATACTAAGAAGACTACATTAAACACGTATTCCACTCATGAGGTCGAGAAACGTTGTGGTCAATAAAAAAATTTGTATTTTCATAAGGTTTTATGTGGTTGACTCATCATTTTGTGGAGATGCCTTGGAAGGCCAAATATATTTGGACCCAAAAAGACACAACTTTTCCCTCAATAGAAAATAATTTGTTGCCCATATGGGTTTTCCTAGACAAAAAAACATAACAAAGAAAGTAGCATGAATTAGTTTGAACAATGAGCAGCCTACATTTATCTCGTAATCAACATATGACAAGCCTAATTCTTATGTACTCAATTCACTTATGTCTCAAACTTTGGCCTCAAATAATATATTTCTATCAAATTTGATGTTTTACAATAAATAAGGAAACACCCGTGCACCCACGGAACCCATGGCAAACGAAAACAAAATATTTTAAGCATTACAAAAACAGATTGCAGTTGCTCTTCTAGAGAGACAGAGAGAGAGAGAGCTCCATTTATTACAGTTCCCTGTAATGTTCTGTTTTTGTAATTGTGAGAGTAGAGAAGCCTGCCTAATCATTGTTAGTAAAGCGGAGCTACGACTTCTGTACTTGCTGCAGCTATCCAATTACTACTAAATTTACAACGTTTATCGGGTGGTTTATTTTTCCCACTCAACTTTTATTTGGCTGTTAAATACATGGAGAAGCAAACAATCAGATAACAATACTTTTGAAGCTATACAATTGTTATATCTTTTCAACCAGAATCTTATCGCTGATATTTATATCAAATGACAAATGCCCGAAAAACAAAACAACAAAACAAAAATATGAGTGTGTGATATGTATATACACATAAAATCTACACTAGTCATAAGAGCTTTGCCAACCTACCAGCATACTCTTAGGTTTAATATTAAACTTAGATTTAAAAATAACAGTTTTGGAACATGGTATCGATATCCTTCAAAGCAAAATGAAAGAGAAATTTTTGTGAAGACACATAGACGCATTTGTTTTCATTTTGTCATCCATTTTGCATACATGCCTGTCAGGGCTCTCAATTGGTGTTTGATTGACTGACATACCCTGTTCCAAAGCTCCCATTGTGGCACAACCTAGGAGGATGCTGGAAAATGTTGTGGTCTTTGGATTTAAACGTGCCATGGCGCTCTATCCCGGTACCTTCCCGAAGTGGTCTCCAAAATCTATGGCTATAATCATTTTATGCTTAGGCATGCTCAGTCCTCATCATTCAACTAAACTATTATAAGACAGACTAGGGTTTTTCAATTTTGTTTTTGAGTTGATAAGGATCAGAGCTAATACATAACCTTATTGTTTTAGTTTTATTTCCTTCTGCATATCCAAAAAAACATAAATACAGCCTATGAAAATTACCTCGACTTGCTCCACAACAACTTTCTGTGTCTCTATAGTAACCTCATCCTTGAAGTCTTTTTGTAGACACCTGTATAAACAGTTCCATTATCATGTAAACTATCATGACCGGTGGTGGTGTTGTTGCCTTTAAAGCAACTGTAGCAGCAGTAGTACTCGCAATTTCCCTTGTGCTTAATGGAGCAACAGCGGGTAAAATGGCAGCAACGGAAGAAACTCCTAGTCCCCCACCAATGGCCACTGTAACTTTGTTGTAATTACTGTTGGGATTCCCATCATTGCTTGCATTTCCCCGTGATTGCTATTATTGGCGTTACCATAGAGGGCCTCGAGCTGAGTGAAAAATTTATAGCTTTTACCATCTTGTCTCCCAGCCCGCCCGCCCTTAGTACGTTTGTAGTACTTGTGAACGTTTTCAAAATTTTCTTTGCATTTCTTGGCGTTTCTGTAATATCCCAGCTCTGCAAGTCTCCTGATCACAAAATACACAAAGTAAGGCCTACTGCAGAAACAAATGTTATTGCACCCAATATAGCAAACAATTAGCTCTTGCTAAACATAACACAAATGAATCTGCAATGGTTGAATTGGATGTGGCATTGGAACAGTGTAAGAAATTTTGTAGCATCTCATTATCATATACAAGAATCTGCAATGGTTATAATTATTTGATTGAATGTCACACTGGAACAAGTTACAATAATAGTTCTACATGATACAAATCAAATCACACCAATATATAACCAAACTATATTGATTCGACGTGCCCACAAGTTCTAACAAGGAAGTTACTTAAAATGCGTTGTTAATTGGGATTTGCAACATTTGGGCAGTTGAGTTTATTTTTCCTTTATCCTTGTCAATGAAGAACATTCTACCATACCAACTACCCATATTATATCAGAACTTGCCCTAAACGAGGCTTAGGTATCGGTATGGAAGGAAACAAAATTGAGGACTTTTGGCTGTGTAAGGCATTTTGTCAAACAAGTCAGGTGCATTGTGTATGCATCCCTATTTTGCATACGTATAGATATCCCCCTAACTGGAATCTATATTGGATAGGTATAGATACTGTAACGATAATGTTGTGAATCTTGTGATATTAGATGAAAAATTGAAAGCTAATAGTTTTAGTTTTTTTTTAAATGGAATTCTCATATGGCATAGAATAGTAACAGAGAAGCTGAATCTTATTGTTTTTTATTCAATCACCGTTTCCCACAAACAAAAAATGATTACCTTGAGACGTCTTCCCAGAGGGGTCCTTTTAAGGCTGGCATCTCTGAAATTGGCATCCATTTCAGATCGAATTTTGAGCAGTGCGAGGGTTTCCTGTCTGGGCTATCGATTTCCCACCGACCCTCTTTCACAGTCCAGCACATCCTCATCCCCAACTCCTCCAATCTGGTGCTGTTCACTTGAATTAACATTAAAACTATCTGTATTGCTGTTGTTGTTGTTGTTGTTGTTCCGCTTTAATGGAGGAGCGGGTGAGGGCAAAGCGGCCTCCTGTGAATCAGACTCCAATCTGACTTTCTGCACATTAACCATTTGTTGCAGTTAAGTCTGCTTTGGTGGTCAGAGGGCATAGAAAACATGTGACTGTGAGCTTGAGCAGCTTATTACTGTAGATTCACCAAGTTTCTAAAACTGTAGATTCAGAGAATTTGAAAGAATTGTAACTATATATAATTTGACAGACTGAGGTTTTTCAGAAGGCTGAGAAAAGTTTTATCATATAAAGCCTAGCCTTATACCACTTACTTTCTCTGATAACATAAACATTTTCTTGAGTAGTCTGACACTTACATGACCTGGGCATCTTTCAGAGTGATTCAGTAGTGCAAAGAATTTGAAAGCATCCATTGTATACATAACCTGCAATGAGGGCAGTCAATGAAACCACATCTGTGTAAGGCATTTTGTCAAACAAGTCAGGTGCATTGTGTATGCATCCCTATTGTGCATACGTGTCTACGAGGACACATGCCACTACAAATAAAAATAATTAACGCATCAATAAGGTATTTGAAAAGGGACAAGTAAATGAAATGGAGAAGAAAACAAGAAGGGGCATAAGTACCTTGCGGCGCAATAGGAGGAGGTTTTCCGGAGGCATCCATTACCAGCTGTTATTCTGATACTTTAAACATAAGGGGAAAAAATCTGAGAGGCCAGCAGAGACAGGTTCATAATTATTCTCGGGTATTTGCAACAGGAATTGGAACAGGCGTGCACATCGCAGGAGCCTTATGTCTCACAACAGGCCCGAGCCCTAGAATCATGGTTGCTTTAGCTAGTGGTTTTGAGGGCTAAAACCAATTGCAGAAGAGTTCTATAAATAAAGAAGGCTTTAGCGCAAAAGTTCATTGCGCCAGGGGTTAGGGAAGAGAAATAACAAGCTTAATTTACCTTCAGTGAGGCGTTCTTGGGCGTCGACAGACTTACCACCCGTGCCATCTCCGTCAGATATATGCAGCTCTTCCTCATCGACTTCTCGCCTGCAACATATATAAGCTAGCTGCCATTAAAATACATACATATGTAGTCGATGGCGTTGGGGAAAGTGGCGGTGCTGATGGCCAGGACGACGGCAGGGCCGTCGGCTCTCGGTGCCTTCCTGAATGCTTCAAACTCCTCATGTTGATGTTAACGAGGGAAACAGATGATCTCGGGAAGACCGTCCAGCCATTGCCCGCCACGTGAAGGGTTGATATGGGTTCGTATTTCGTCGACCGATGCATCTAATCCGTCGATATTCTGACCGTGTCAGACCCCAGTGGTTTCTCCATTGTAGACACGCCTTTCGGCATAAAAATAGAGTAGAAGACACTTTTAAAGAGTTAGAACACCCTTTTGGCATTGTTTGAAGAGTGTTCTTTATTTAAGATTTTAATTTTTATATATATTTGAGAATTATTATATTTTTATTAGAATTTTACATTTCACATTATTATTTATTTTGAAATTATCTTTAAATTATATTATTTAATAAATTATATACTTCTTTTTAAAAATGAATTTTATATTTATAATCAAAACATAAATTAAAAGACAAACCATCATAAAATTTTCATCTCATAAAACCATTATATTTCATAAACAAACCACCATAGAATTTCTGTTTAGTAGCCAAACCATATTGAGCCTTCCCAAACCTATCACACTTCGTAATAAATAAGTAGTCTATTAAACAACTTATTTACATAATTAAAATCGAACTTAATCTCACCATCTTAGTGCTGCGTATTCGAATTCAAAAAATAAAATTCCATACAAAATTACTTTAGTGCCACTGTTTTTTCCGCCATTTGACTTATCCGTTGTTACATTGCATTTGCGGCACTCGTTGGAAACAGTTGTAAGTCGGACGAAGAAGATCTCCTTAAATCGGCTCCGAATAGCATGACAGAATTTTCGCTCGTTGGGCTCACAAATTCCAAGGAAGACGAGTTCACGTCATTTGACGGCGATGACGATCTGTCTAAACCGTAGACGAAAGAATCCCGTTGGTCTGACGGAGGAACTGGAAGCGAACTGTGGTAGACAGTTGTATGCTGAACCGGCGGCTGCGAGTAGAATACATGTGTCCACTGGCCGTAGCCAGTGAGGGGGTCGATTGACTGCCGGGGAAGGAGAAAACAACCGGGAGCCGCCGGTTTGTGCGGCTGGCTTAGGAGAACATTACACGCGCTGCGGCGTAAGCTGATGTAAAGCTGCTCGGACCCGCTGGTGCTGCGCTCGAAGATGACGGTGTCCACTGCTGCGAGGCGCTTTTCCTTGACGTAACGGCTCCATCCCTTTGTGAGGACGTAGCTCTGGCTGCTGTTCCAGTACGAGTATCTGAACCGCCATGTTTTCCCCGCTGTGTCCTCGAAGTTCAGCAAGACGCCCTTGCTGCCGGATGCGATGTCGAGAGGGAAGTATTTCTCGGCGTGCTGCTTGGGGATCACCAAGCGATTCAGCTTCCCCACGTCGCTGGGCGTCACGGCCTTTTCGAAGAGGTGCTCTGGCGGGTAAATCGCCCTCTCGGCCTCGGAGGGATTCGAACCCGCGACATTGCTGTTGGGGTTTAAAGCAAATGTTGCGTTTGCGTTGTTGATCTTGATCGACTGCTCGAGCTCGTCTTGGAAGGTGTGCTTCCGGAGCATGTCGACTACCTCCTGTTTGGAATGGCGGCTGAGAAAAACGGCCTCCGGGTGAGCTTCGTGGAGAGGCGAGAAATTGGTGATGGCGTCGCTGCCGCGGAATTTGTAAGCGGCGGTGTCGTATGTGGTAGCGGCTTCTTCTTCGCGGTTGAATGTGCCCAGCCAAACCCGCTGATGTTTCTCGTAAATCTGCGAGCCCCAGCGGCCGTTGGGCTGCGGCACCACGCCCTTGTACTGTGACGACGGTAGCTTCCCGGCCTCCGTCCTCTTGAAGACCTTATTCTCAATTCCGCCTGAGGTAGGCGATTCGAGGAACGAGGTAACAGGTTCGCCATTTGCAGGAACACTAGAGGAAGAGGAATTCCTGTAATTTGAAGCTTCATAATTTGCAGAGCTTTGACCTCTGCCACGGCACAACAGCTGCCTAATTTCAGTCCCACATTCAGACTTAAGCTCACGATTCGATGCGATCTCTGAAACAGACGCTTAAACCCCCAATGTAAATCAAATGTGAAAAAATACAGTGGCTCTGCAACAAATTAAATCCTACAGAATCGAACACAGAATGCAAAAACCAAAGATTAACAATTCCACCTGCACAATTAATATATCCCCTACACAAGCATAAAATCCATTGCCACGCATGGTTGGATTACTCACAACTCATCCGCGTGCTCCAGTAAGAAAGAGATGGACAATCCCCATCTGTGACAAAATAATAACTTTTAATCACAATATACACCTAATTCATTTACTAAAAAAAACAATTCCCCAAAAAACAGAGCAAGAAGGAAAACCCCAAATTTCATATACAAACTTAATTGACACAGATACACAATGAATATGTTCACAGACCTTGCGCAGGGGAGAGGCATCAGCCGCAGACATTTCTTGTCACGCGTTCTCAGAAACCTCAGAGATTTTTGCAGGGGAACAGGACGTATACTCACAAGACCGCACCCGAACTTTGAGTCCCACTATGGTGTATGTATATTCACGGAGTATATGCTACGACAGGAAACACTTGAACTCAGCTAGATGCAACTGGTTTGAGGTAGGAACTGAAGATTTCATATTTATATCGCCTAATAACAGAAAGCATGGAGGGAGGGAGTATTTATAAGCATTTGCCTGTGGGAAATATCCTACCGCCCCTCCAGGTATCAAATTGCTCCAACCTGGATTGTTGGTTTAGTATATTTGTTTGTATTTAGGTCCAGTCACACAATTCTGCCGCCGCCCAACATAGCACATCCAGCGGACCCACCACACATGTAATCCATAGATTATACACCACAAATAGAGTATATACTCATATTAGGAATGCACACCACAAACATAGTATATACTAAATTCAATGTAGCGTTCAATAAAGTTATTCGTTTGAAATAGATTCTTTTTAAGTACATAGGTATGGGTTTTTCCACCTTCAACCAACACACTCTTTTAATAATAATTTTTTTGGTTTCAACCCTGGCAAGTCGTAGACTGCCATATCCACGGTTGAGGTGGGTAGACTCTTTTAATAATTATTTTGTTCTAAGTTTTAAATAAATGTTTTTTTTTAAATAATTTTATATAGTCATTTATTAAACTTTAATTAGTGAGGGCAAGACGTAGCAAGGATCTTTGGCGGTATTTGCGCATAAGGACGACAGAGACAGACCTATGTCGAGGCAGGGGAGACAAATTTTTCCATGGCACATTCATTCGGGGGCAACATGGAGGCATTAGGAGGTCGGGGTATATTCACAACGGTCATGAGGATGTTGCCCAATCCAATGATGTTCCTCCTTTTGTTGCTGTATTGCCAAATCATATAGAGAAATGATGAGATTCTTGCTTTAGAGGTCAAACATGGAGTGGTAAAGGAATTTTGTGTATCCCTTCATTCTCTAAGTGTAATATGCAAATTTGATGGATTTTGGCCTAAGGCTACGAGTTTCACCAATGGGTTCATTCCAATTGGTCCTCAAGATGTGATATTATGTTATGTTCCAAAGGTTTCTTTATAGTTCAATGCCATTGTTGAGTTGTGAAGCTTAATTACTTCATTTTAGCATACAATGAACTTGCTAGATTGTAGAGAAATCGATAAGTTCAAGGTTAACCGATGTAACAATAGAAAGTTTTAATTAACTTTCGGGAATTAAATCTATTTTTAGCATTAAAGTAGATTTATTGGATGTAATTGCATGGCTAAGTGCCCTAAGTTTATAAACGACTATATAAGCATAAAAGCTAGGATTTAGAAGTAATGGATGTATCATAATTACAAGATAATTATGTGAGAGAAAATTCTTGGTGAAGAATAAAAAAAGCTTGAAGGAAGAAAGTACTGAACATCTGAGAAGTGTAGAAGATTGTAAATCTTCATTGTATATCTTGTCAAAGCTTTGGATAATAGATTGACTTGTTTCTTGGTGGACGTAGCCCACACTGGGTGAACCACGTTAAATCTGGTGTTGATTTATGTCTCTTGTTTTGTATAATTCTTCTAGTAGAATATCCGCTTTTATTTTCATGTATGCTTAGATCTGATATATTGTCTATACAACCGGTGTGCTAACCCCAACAACTGGTATCAAAGCTTTGTTTGAGGGTTTTGTGTGTTGATAGATTTACTCACATAGGGTTTTCTAATTGAGTGGGAGCTACAACAATGAGAAGATAATAAATACAAGGTAGAGAAGTTTGACGACCAAAATTATCAATTATGGAAGATGCAGATTGAGGATTATCTGTATCAGAGAGATTTGTACTTACCGTTGGATGAGAAGTCTAGACCTACGAAGATGACTGATGAAGAATGGAAGATTCTTGACATAAAGGCTTTGGGATCTATAAGATTGAGCCTGACAACATCCGTGGCTTCCAATATTACAAAAGCGGCTTCTACGGTAGACTTAATGAAATCTCTTGCTAATTTATATGAAAACCTAGTGCTTCAAATAAAGTTTATTTGATGAAGAAACTTTTTAGTTCTAAGATGCATGAAGGTGAATCGCCTCTAGTCATTTGAATGATTTCCAATCTATCAGTAAATCGCTTAAAATCGGTTTCACCATTTGATGATGAAGTAAAAGCACTTTTATTCTTATGTTCTTTTGCCCGATAGTTGGGATAACTTGGTAATGGTTGTTAGTAATACAACATCTCGCTAATAATATTTTGAAGTTTGATGATGTGGTTAGTATAATTTTGAATGAAGAAATTCACAGAAAAGTATAGAGGAAACATCATCCGGAAATGCTTTGAATGTAGAAAGCAAAGGGCAAAAGGTAAGGAGAGATCCAAGAGTAAGAGTAATGGGAAATCAAAGTCAAGGGATAGCAAATCTAAATCAAGAAGTAAGGGAATTACTTGCTAGAAATGTGGAAAGAAAGGACATGCAAAGAAAGATTGTTGGTCAAAGAATAAAGAGAACCAACAACCAGACAAAGGTAAAGAGGTGAATCTTGTTGCATCAGAGGTAATGCAAGATGCTCTTATTCTTTCTTTAGATAGTAGAATTGAATCATGGGTTTTAGATTCAGAGCTTCTTTCCATGCAACCCCTAATAAGGGTTATTTTAGAAATTATGTCCAGTGGAAATTTTGGGCATGTCTATTTTGAGATGATGAACCTTGCAAAGACATCGGTAAAGGGAAGTTCATCTAAAATTTAGAATGGAAATACATGGGTATTGAAAGATGTGAGGCATGTGCCAAGCCTCGGAGGAATCTTATTTCGCAGGCAACTAGGTGAATCTGGTCGCATGGTTACTTTTACAGAGACTCTTGGAAAGTCACCAAGGGTGCTTTTGTTGTGGCAAGAGGTAAGAAGGTAGGAACGTTATATTTATCTACCCGTAGACATCGATTCCTTTTCTACATTATCTACTTTAGATTTAGATGCATGCATGTGGCATAATTGGTTGGGTCATATGAGTCAAAAAGGAATGCAAATCTTAAAGGCTAAGGGTAAGTTATCGATTTGAAAGATTTAGATCTTGATTTCGTGAGCATCAGATCTTTGGAAAGCAAAAGAGAGTGAGATTTCTCAAAGTTGGGGCAACTAAGAAGGAGCAGAAGTTGGAGTTTGTACACTCGGATGTGTGGGGACCACGTAGCTTCTCATGGTGGATCCCAATATTATGTTACTTTCATTGATGATGCTACAAGAAAGGTATGGGTTTATTGTATTAAACACAAATCTAATGTTTTTGAAACTTTTAAAATATGGAAAGCCCTTGTTGAGAATGAATCAAATTCTAAGTTAAAGTGCCTTAGATCTGACAATGGTGGTGAATATTGTAGCAAGGCTTTCAATGATTATTGTTCAGTGAATGGGATACGTAGAGAAAGAATGGTTCCAAGAACACCACAGGAGAATGGTGTTACAGAGAATGAATAGGACAATCATGGAACATGCTAGAAGTATGAGGATACATTCTGGATTGCCCTTGCAGTTTTGGGTAGAAGTAATTGATACAACGGTTTATTTGATTAACCGTGGCCCTTCAAGTTCACTAGATGGAGGAATACCAGAGGAAGCATGGACCGAAAAGAGGTAGATCTTTCTTTTCTTAAAGTTTTTGGTTGAAGTTTTTTTGCATGTTGATAGAGAAAAATAGAAAAAGTTGGATGCAAAATCCAAGAGGTGCACTTTCATTGGTTATGGATCCGTGATTTTGGTTTTCGCATTTTTGGGATTTAGAGAATTCTAAAATTGTTAGAGTCGTGATGTTGAATGGAATGAAAAGAGAATGTACAGGATCAAATTTTGGTACCCAAGGATGAGAAAATTGAGAAGTTTATTGATGAAAATGAACTCGGGTTTTAAAGAAACACCTTAGTAAATACACAAGAATCGTGGCTAGTTAGGCCCCCGACCGACATCGGTCGATGAACCGCCGACGCGGTTACAGAGGATCAAATCGGCGTCGCTTAGCCGAACCGACATTTATTAGAGGTGACCGCGTTGATCATCACGTCGGAAGTTGATACTAATGTCTAAGAGGTCCAGATTGAGCCTCCAGTACCCCAAACTCCCCGTGAGAAGGTCACAAAGGGTAAGTAAATTTCGTAAAGATTTTCACCTTCTCTATTTTATCTATTATTGACTCGATAGTGGTGAACTAGAAAGCTTTGAAGAAGCAATGCAAGATAAAACTCACGCTCAAAGGGGGAGCATGGCATGGATGAGGAGATGAACTCTTTGGAACTTGGGATTTGTTAAGTAGGAAAGAAAACATTACAGTAACAAGTGGGTTTATAGAATTAAGGAAGAAGAGGGTGGATAGAAAAGATACAAGGCAAGGCTTGTAGTAAAGGGATTTGCACAAAAGGCAGGTATTGACTTTGGTGAAATATTTTCTCCTATTGTTAAGATGACTTCTATTCGTATTGTATTGAGTTTAGTTGCATAATAGAAGATTTACATTTAGAGCAACTAGATGTGAAGATGGCTTTCCTTCATGGTGATTTGGATGAAGAGATTTATATGCAGCAGCCGCTTGGGTATGAAGTCAAGGGTAAGGAGAAATTAGTGTGCAGGTTGAAAAAGAGCCTATATGGGCTCAAGCAAGCTCCAAGGCAATGGTACATGAGGTTTGATAGTTTTATGCATGAGCATGGTTACTTGAGATGTGAATCTGACCATTGTGTTTATTTCAAGAAGCTTGAAAATGGGAGCTATATTATTTTGTTACTGTATGTGGATGATATATTTATTGTAGGATCTAGTATGCATGACATGTGTGAGCTTAAGAGAAAGCTAGCTCACACGTTTGCAATGAAGGATTTGGGAGCTGCAAAAAGAATCCTTGGCATGTAAATACATAGAGACAGGAAAAACAAGAAATTGTATTTGTCTCAGGAGGATTATATCTATAAGGTGTTAGAAAGGTTCAACATGCAGAATGCAAAACTTGTTAGCACACCTATGGTATGGACACTTCAAATTGAGTAAAGATTAGTGTCCTTCATCACAAGAGGAGGTCAAATACATGACACGAGTGCCATATGCTTCAGCAGTTGGAAGTCTCATGTATGCTATGGTTTGTACAAGACCGCATATCGCATGTGCAAAGTGGGAGTGTGGAGTAGATATATGGCTAATCCAGTAAAGAGCATCGAAAGCAAAGTCCAATGGATACTCATGTATTTGAAAGGGACATCTAGCATGTAGTTATGCTATGGAGGTTTGGATATTTCATTACGTGGCTATGTTGATTCAGATATGGCTGGAGATCTGGATGGTAGGAGGAGCACTACTGGATATATTTTCACAGTAGGTGGAACGAAAGTTAGCTGGATTTCAAGATTGCAAAAGGTTGTGGCTTTGTCTACTACAGAGGCAGAGTATGTTGTAGCTACAGAGGCTAGCAAGGAGATGATATGGATGAGTAGGTTCATGGAAGAGTTGGGAAAGGAGCAAAGTAATTGTAAATTGTTCAAGTGACAATGAGTGCAATTCATTTGGCAAAGAACTCAACATTTCATTCAAGAACAAAACACATTCAATTGAGATATCACTTCATACGACAGGTATTGGAGGATGGACAGTTGAATCTAGAAAAGATTCATACGAGCAAGAACCTTGTGGATATGCTAACGAAGCCATTAGCAAAGGAGAAGTTGGAGCTACACTCCACTTCTGTTGGTCTTCGAGTTTGAAACTTGAAGAGGAAGAAACAAAGCCAAGGAAGGATCCAAGAATGATGTTGTACATGTATGGTGCAGTAATTAAACTCCAAGTGGGAGATTGTTGAGTTGTGAAGCTTAATTACTTCATTTTAGCATGTAATGGAACTTCATTGAAAATACATTAACCGTACAGGCTAATCGTCGGGGTTAACCGTACAGGTAACAAGAACCGCTTATTGGATTAAAGCGTAACCAACATCGTTACTGCAGGCGAGAAACTTTTTTAATTAACTCTCGGGAATTAAATCTATTTTTAGCATTAAAGTAGATTTATTGGATGTAATTGCATGGCTAAGTGCCCTAAGTTTATAAACGACTATATAAGCATAAAAGCTAGGGTTTAGAAGTAATGGATGTATCATAATTACAAGATAATTATGTGAGAGAGAATTCTTGGTGAAGAATCAAAAAGCTTGAAGGAAGAAAGTACTAAACATCGAGAAGTGTAGAAGATTGTAAAAGATGTAGTAAAGTTTTGATAATAGATTGACTTGTTTCTTGGTGGACGTAATGGGTGAACCATGTTAAATCGGTGTTGATTTATGTCTCTTTTTTGTATAATTCTTTCCGGTAGAATATCCGCTTTTATTTGCATATATGCTTAGATCTCGATATATTATATATGGGTGTACCTGTGCTAACACCAATGTACCATGAGGATGAGGACTACCATAAAGTTTGTGTAGATGGCCCTTAGTTTTGGGCTAAGTGCAAGGCCCTTCATTACCCCTTGGTTTCTAAATTTTGACCCCTCCATCATGGTAGTCTCCACAATGTCGGTTTGGTTCCAGCTCCCCAATTTGCCTATTCCTTTTTGGGATCATTTGGTCCTTTAAGATATTGGCAATACTCTGGGTATATTTTTAAAGCTAGATGATACGTGATCTAATCAACATATATTCACCTATGCTCAAATTTGTGTGGAGATTGACCTTAGTTTGGGTCTCCTAGACAGTCGATTCTAAATCAAGGTTGATTCTAAATCGAGTTGCTCCAAATTGATCCAACTCTTGGAGTATAAAAATAAAATATCTAGTTGTTTTTGCCATCAAACAAGTCATCTGCGGGATTCTGTCCTCAAGCTTAAGGGTTTCCTAAAAGGTGGAAGGGGCAACCTGTCAAACCTAAAAGCTAACAATCATATGAGCTTCCTTTTTCGAAGGCAAAAGCGGTAATAATATTAAATATTTTCACATCTTAGGGATTGAGAAAAAGAAAGTTGAAGCCATAGAAGTCCAAAATGAAGATTTAAATCATGCTCCCAATGAAGCAATGGTTATGGAGGATCCTTGTTGAAGAGAATTAGTTGTTAATCAAGTTTCGGTATGTGGAATAAAAAGAGTCCATGAATCTCAAAATTCGAATCTAATAAAGATCAACCCTTAATCAAAATAGTTGGAGGTGAATTAAATCCGAGAAAAATGAATTAAATTTGCGACATTCCTTGAATTAAGATATATTTATGTCTAGATATTAATGTCCACTAGAAACCAAGAATTGATAATTTAAATAAAAAATGATTGAAGAAATACGTTAAAAGTTTATACTATAAAAACATAATAATTTCAAACAAAACCAATATGTAATAGGAAAAACAAGAAGAAGAGATTTAGACGTTGTTCCCATCTAACGCCAACAATTATACAATTTTTTAATGATTTGGAAACCATTACACAATATTTTAATTTGAAGAGACTTTATTTGTAGTTTTAACTTAATCACGTGTCTTTTCTTCATTATTGATGTTGCACCTTGGGTTCAAATTTGTTTTTATAAGAAAAAGATGCATCACACTATTAATAGAAGGGGAACAAAAAGCTCGGCCGAGACAAAGCTAAATGGGGAAGTAAACCGTGAACTAACTCTCACTTGAATATGCCCAACAAACCTAATGATTTGGAAACCACCACACAATTTTTTAATTCTAACTTCAAAATTCCTTGGCCAAAATGGAAGCACCATAGCCACCTGGTTCCCGTTACACCCCGACACGACAACAATAATTTTTATAAGAAAAACCAAGTGAGGTGACCGGGAAATAGAGGTTGCCAGTTGCCACTGCCAGCAGCATACCACAAATAGAAAACAAAAATCGCATGGATTTAATACGTGCTTTTGGATAAGATATTTGCGAAGTATCCGTCGCTCTTCCTTCCTCAATCCGCCATGTCAATAAATTTATTTTGGTTGCGGTGTCGGCACGCGTATATTTGCTGACGTTTCACCACGTAATGGCAAAATAACACGGCCCCATCAATCATTGTGATTGTTGACGTGGAGGCAACCGATAAAAAAGCTATCCATTTTTGGTGACGTGGATAGAAGTAAAACGGGAGATTTATTTTTACTTTTTTGTGAAGGAGGCACTCTAGGGAGAAGACCCAGTATGTGAACACGTCCCAATACTTGAACAGTATTTTGCATTTAAAATATCCAATACTTGATGGAATAAAAACCAAAATTTTGATTATTGAAGTTCAAAAATATGTTTTTTTATAAACCATATGTGCATAGGGTCAACATCACAGTATTACTTAGTACACAATAAATACTGATTGGTACTTTCATTTTCTACAATAAAAGAGTCATTTGTTCAAAATATAAAAACAACATATCAGTTGACAAACCCATCATATCTATTTAATGGGTTGAATATTTGTCTTCTCAATTCATGTCTTTCCATATTCCAAGTTGGGTTGTTCAATCACCAGATCTTTCATATCCAGGATTAAGTCATACCTGCAGAAAAAAGAGGGAACCTTCTTCTCAAGATTCAAATTCATCCATTAAAAACACACAGAAAATTGTATAGGATATGGTAAAAAATAAATATGAATATCAAATCAAATAATTCCAGCCACAAGATCATCTCAAAATCAATTTCAACCTTTGATTAAAAAGACCCTACACCTTGATCCATGTCTTTCATTTTGATTGGATACTCTCAAATTGGTATTGGTATTATATATTCACTTTCCTAGTCTTCTTTACTGCTTTCTTACTTCTGCAGGGTGCCTGATTACAGTGGATTTTATAAGAAGAGGTTACTTCTATCAAGTTTTGAAAGGAAAGGTCCAGCAAAGCAAAAATTGCAGGTTAGTTTTCATGCCAACTGCTTCAAGAGGACACTTAAATATGTAAAAAATAGTCACATTTATTACTTAAGGCCCTTTTCCACTGGAATGTATTCATACATAGAGCTCAACTGCCTGTTTTCTCTGATATAAGCTAACGTATACCTTGCACTTCTGCTGAAAGCATGTTGTGATCTGCTTTTTGTTTGACCAAAGATCCTGCTAAATAATTCTGTGAACATCTATTAGATAATGGCTTTATGTTTTCTCCCATAAAGTACCTTAATTGGAAATAATATTAACTTCACAATAGAATTAGTAACTTCAGAATGTAAATGACTTTTTTTTGAGATATTTTATTTGATCACTCATATGTAAGCAAATAATATTACAATATGATTCGAAATTAAAGGCTTAGGATAAAAAAATGTTTAATTATAACTAGCTGTCAAATTGGTAATCCTACGTGGCGAGGATTTGGCTCCATGGCCCTGCGATCATATGGCTGGAGTCTCTTGTTATCTGAAAATAAGTCATCTACAGATATATGGAGAATGTGCTGGACATATCAATTGGTATCGTCCACAAGCCATAGACATCTGCCAAATAATGAGAACTGAATTTTCTCACAAACAACATCCACTGCATCCTATAAAATTGAAAAACTGAAATTCAAACCATTATCAAAATCCACAAGGATTAATGGTAGTGAATATAAATCGTAGTACAGTGTAGGTAAAGAATGCAACAGCTCAAACCTATGTCCAGCACATTCTTTATATATCTCTAGCTAACTCTGTAAGATATAAAATCTGTACCATTTAATACAAAACAGAATTCTGTAACTCTATGTGAACACTGCCCAATACTAAGGAGATAAGATAAAGAGTTTCCAAACTACAGGGATAAGATAACTAGCTATGTTTATTTATAGCTAGCTGTAAAATTGATAAACCTACATGACAAGGAATTGGCCCGATGGACCCGTGGACTCGGGGTGCTGACATAATGGCACTACTCCCAGAAATTAAAGATATAGGAAAGAAAAATGTTTATTTATAGGGGAGAAGGGACAGTATGCGAACACCCTAAGTTCGCAGGCCCATGGAGCCAATTCCTTGCCACGTAGGATCACCAATTGTAATATTATTTGCTTACATATGATCGATGAAATAGAATCTCACAATGAAAGGCTCAACCACCCTTTACCAGCGTTGTTTACCCGCCTTCCAAACTGGTTTGCTCAACCACCATTTACCAGACTGTTCCATGGCGCGTTTTGGAGTCGTTTCAGACTGTTTTGCTCAACCGCCATTTATTTAGAAGAGTTTAGGGGAGAAGGGCCAGTATGCGAACACCCTAAGCTCAGACATTAAGTGAACCAAATCCTTGCCACGTAGGAGTGACAGTATGCCAGCTAGATATAAATAAACATTAACAACATCAAAGACTTGTAATAAATTCTGAAAAAAATAACGAAGCTTACAAAACTCGAGAGTAGGTTATCAGATTTGTTTAATTGTTTAAGACTTTCAAGTTGTTCTGCCCATTCCTGTTTCAACATCTCCTTCTCATCTCTCATTCGCGAGATGCAGTCAGAGCTTCAGAAAAAATGAATGCAAAAAATGGATAACAAAATGCAATGAGTTTGGTGAAAATGAAAGGAAAAAAATGGCTAAAAAACGAGTTGGATTATTTCATAGAAAAAGGAGAAAACGAGTTGGATAAGATAAAGAGTTTCCAAACTACAGTGAAAAAGATAGAAAAAAATGCGTGCCTGTAGGGTCGGATTGTTCACTGTATAATGCTGTGGGCAATATGACAACCTCGAGCAAGGCACTGTGAAGCCACCCTTCACGCAAAACTCGCACAGGCTGTAAGCCCACTCACAAACAACCACCAGTCGCAACTACGGAGAAAAAACGAAAAACGAGAAAACGAGTATAAGGCACCGACAAAACGAGAAAACTACAAACAAACACCATTTGCAACTACAGAGAAAAACACGAGAAAACGAGCAACCGAGTATAAGGCACTGATAAACAGAGAAAACTACAGAGAAAACGAGATTAAAATGGGGATTAAAATGAAGGTTAAGATCCTAATCTGCCCTCAGTATTGGATGAAATAATCAGTATTAGAGGAGTGGGAAAAAGAAAAAATGGATGAAATAATCAGTCCAAATAATACAGTATTTATTGGTACTTTTACAAAATTGAATTGTTGTTTTAGGTCATAAAGCTTTCCCCTAAAATACAAGAATCAGGATGACTTCAAATTTTAATTCCTTGATGGCTGAAATACAAAACACATTTTCGGAACTTAATGTTACACCTGGCCTCAGTTGCATATGTCCCCATTTATTTTGGAAATCATGACCCGCCCTAAAAATGGATTAGCTACAGCGATCAGACAAGCATCATAGAGGGATTAGCATATGTATTTTAGACAGGGGTGTGATCTAGCATGTACCCAAATCAGTAACGTGATACTTAAACAGAAAGAACAATAGAATAACTAGGTCAACGTTGTTAACATTGGCACCGTGCTTCTATTAGGAGATGACCATGCTCATATTCATGGTTTCGAAAACATAATGCCAGGTGATTCCTGATATTCATGATCTTGATAAAGAAATGGGAGGAAAATCAATAGAATTTGGAGCCGGTATAATAGGCACTGCCCTAAATCTAAAATCAAATAATGTTGGAGCTGCGTTAATGAGCAATGGCTTGACAGAGGTCAGTTCCAGATCACAATGTCAATTTGACAGCTAATTATAAATAAACATTTTTTTATCCTAAGCCTTTAATTTTGAAACATATTGAAATATTATTTGCTTACACATGATCGATCAAATAAAATATCTCAAAAAAAACACATTTACTGGTGGAGACCCGAAGTGGTTCACTCAACTTGACAGGGGTTGTGCATTTAATTCGAAATAAAAGAGGGAAACAGTATCTGTCCTCCTCACCTTGACGCGCGTAATAGATAAGCTCCAATTAAATGCCAAGACGTACAGTAGTACAACAGATTTGCTGCCACCGTAACAGCATATGTAGTCAAGCTATTACAATTAGGATTCTTACAAGCATTCAATTCTGAAGATGGTTTGATGTCAAAAAACATTACATTAACAAGACCTGCGTCAATTGATCGATATGAATTACAATGTCGAAAGGGGCGACTGTATGTTCGCGTGAAACATTCGAATTAATATTGATCAATTACAAACAAGCTGATGAATGTAGTGTTATTTGATAACACCTCATCTTTAGAAGTGTTTATAGATGATCTTATTGATATATTAATACATATTTTACTAATTTTATATTGTTTGATACTGCAGCGTTCAGAGAAGATGAAGACAAAGAGGAGTTTACATCGAGCACAACGTATGCCCAAAAAACGAGGTGTACAATTTGAAATTGAACCATCTAACCATGAAACAGATGAACATGATGCTACAATAATAAGTGAAGAGGATGGTGCAACAACAAAGCAAGGAGATACAAACACAACTGATGATCATCAGCGAGAACCTGCTGGTTGTGAACTAAATAGGCATGAACTACAGGAGACTGTGCTTGTTAGAGGCAACACTTCGACCAAGAAGGTTAGAATTTTGTCTAGTTGGTCAAAAGAAGATATGTTAAAGGCCATAGATGATATTGAGTTACTCGCATTATTCAATTAGAGCTGCTGCACTGAAATATCATGTCATCCGTGACATGATATTTCACTTGAACACTATTCTGCATTTAAAATATCCAATACTTGATGAAAAAAAAACCAAAATTTTGATTATAGAAATTTATATAGGGCCAGTATGCGAACACCCTAAGTTCGCAGGTCCAGGGAGCCAATTCCTTGCCACGTAGGAGCGCCAATTTGACAGCTATTTATAAATAAGCATTTTTTTATCCTAACCCTGATAGATAAGACACAAATAAATGCTCAACCACCATTTACCATGGCTTGTTTTGGACGCGTTACACACTGTTTCCTCTGGACGCGTTACACATTGTTTTCTTTGGACGCGTTGCATTTCCTCATGCCGAGTTGTAATGCAAATGCTGGTTGTTTGTGAGTGGGCTCACAGCCTGTGCGAGGTTTGCGTGAAGGGGTCTTTCTCAGTGCCTTGCTCGAGATGTTGACCCTATTCACATGTGGTTTATAAATAAACAAATTTAGAAACTTCAATAATCAAAATTTGGGTTTTTATTCCATCAGGTATTGGATATTTTAAATGAAAAATAGTGTTCAAGTATTGGGACGTGTTCACATACTGGCCCTTCTCCCCTATGTAATCAACAACCCAGCTTATAAATTTTGTCTTTATCAAATAATATGAAATTAATAAAACATGTATTCGATCATCGTTAATGGCGCCCGACGGGGTAATCACAAGTCCACCTACAAGTTCATAATTCATACTGTCATGTATGATAAGCTTGCTAAAATTTTCCAATTGTAGATGATCTTATTGATATATTAATACATATTTTACTAATTTTATATTGTTTGATACTGCAGCGTTCAGAGAAGATGAAGAGAAAGAGGAGTTTACATCGAGCACATCGTATGCCCAAAAAACGAGGTGTACAATTTGAAATTGAACCATCTAACCATGAAACAGATGAACATGATGCTACAATAATAAGTGAAAAGGATGGTGCAACAACAAATCAAGGAGATACAAACACAAATGATGATCATCAGCCAGAACCTGCTGGATGTGAACTAAATAGGCATGAAATGCAGGAGACTGTGGTTGTTAGAGGCAACACTTCGACCAAGAAGGTTAGAATTTTGTCTAGTTGGTCAAAAGAAGATATGTTAAAGGCCATAGATGATATTGAATTCAACAATTATTCTATTAGAGCTGCTGCACTGAAATATAATTTACCTCCTACATCTGTTCATTATTGGCTGAATGGTCTGACCCATACAAAAAGGAAGGGGCCTACACCTGTTTTGAGTGAAGGAGAGGAGAAAGAGATAGTTGAATGGTGTAAGAAAATGGCAGATCTAGGGCATGGAGTGGGATTTATGCAACTGAGGGCATGTGTTGCACAAATTTGTGAAACTAGAGAGACTCCATTTCGAGAAGGATTACCTGGAAAATCTTGGTGTGAAGGATTTAGAAAAAGACACCCAGACATAGTCCTTCGGACTGCTGAAGGTCTAGAAAGAGATCGTGCAATTGGTTTACGTCCAGAGGTGGTTAGCAAGTTTTATGAAAAACTAGCTAGCATTAATATCAATTCCTATGGTGCAGGCAAAATATGGAATTGTGATGAGACAGGAATCCAGGCAGGGAGAAATTGTGGCATGAGGGTGCTTGCCACCAAGGGTTGCAGGAATGTTCCCAAAATCATTCCTCGTAGCAGAGAATGGATGACAATTCTATGTTGTGTAAATGTTGTAGGGCAATGTATCCCTAACTTTTACTTATTTAAAGGTAAGAAAGTTTCACAAAATTACATCAAGGGATGTGAACCAGGTGCTTGCATGGCTGCTCATCCGAGTGCTTGGATGACTAGAGAGTGTTTATAAGCTGGTTGTATCATTTGGTAAGTCCGCACTGGAGGGGTGTGCCCTGAAAATAGGCATTTACTTATATTTGATGGTCATGGAAGCCATGTGGCATTGTCAACTATAGAAGAGGCCAAAGCGATTGGGGATTGATTTATTGACACAAGACATACTACACACAAAGTTGCAACCACTAGATGTTAGTGTCTTTGGTCCCTTTAAAGCATATTTCAGATCTGAGAGGATGTAGTGGATGTGTAATAATAAGTACCAAGAAGTCAAACGTTCAGACTTGGCAGAAATAGGTAGTAGAGCTCTCGCCAAGGCCTTGACACCTGCAAATATTCGTGCTGGTTTTAGACGAACAGGTATATGGCCACTTGATCCAAATGCATTACAGAATGACATGGAATGTAGTAAACTATATATCATTGAAGAAGATGCCAACGAAGAAGCTGCTGAAAATGTCACAGATGATGATACTACTGAAAACATTATGAATGTTGATGGTACTGAAAACATAATAGATGTTGATGCTGCTGAAAACATACTAAGTTTGTCAAGAGATGTAGCTCCACCAGTTGGTGACAAAATAGGAGAAAATTACTTAATGGAATCAGTTGAGAATCTGTCAACAGCAAAAGAATTCCATCCAACCATTGAAACAATGGTTGTTGCTAATACAGAGACGGAGGAACCAAGTGTACAGGGAGAAAGACAAAGTATAATGCAGACCAAAGATTATGAAGTGAACCACATTGTGAATACTGGTGACCAAGGCACATCCAGCTGCAACACTGAGGCCCAGGGATTTGGAGAGGACGATCTCTCATTGCCAAGTGCACCAGAACAACCTACTTGGCTGCAAGAGCATATTGCAGAGTTGGGACTTGATCAGATTGGAAACATTGAGGATGAAAGTATATCTTTACCTTCGATGCCAACCAACCTTGAGCCAGCAGACTTTGAACCAGCAAACTTTACTCATTATTATGCTGACACAGAGGAAATTGAGGTCATTGATAAAGATAAAAATGAGGAAGAGACAACTGGCCATGATGTTGTTTGTGGTATATCAAATGATGGTGTTGCTGCAAATGAGAAGAAATTGGGTAAATTTTTAAGGTTACCGACACAAATTGTACGGGATCCTTCCAAAGGTAAGAGTGATGCTGCACTCCGGATAAGTCGTGCTTCACAATTGTTAACATCTGATGCTTATGTTCAGATGTTAAAAGATACAGAACATAAAAAACAAGAAATATGTGAAGGGAAACAACGTAAAAAGGAGCATATTGAGGCAAAAAAGCAAGAAAGGTTGGCAGCAAAGGAGCAGAAAAAGGAAGAGAGATTGCAACACATTAAAGAGAGGCAAGAAAGGGATCTACAAAAGTTTGTTGAAAGACAGAGCGAGAAACAACGGAAGTAGCTCGCCAAAAAAGGAATTGGAATTACAATAGAAGGAAGCCACTCGCCATCAAAGGGAGAAAGAGAAACAAGAAATACAATGTTAATTTAGGGCCAACAAATTGTGTTATTCACTGTTGTCATTTATTTTGTTTTATAAATACACTTCTAAAGAAAAACTTGAATCTAAAATTGAGCAAATTCCTTTGTGTCAATTGGAAATATGTCTTTATACATTTGGGATTATTGAATATTATTTAAGCACTAAATAATCACCAGACATAAGGAATACAAAGAGTAGCGCTCACACTTTGCATTGAAATTGTTTTCCACAAAAATATATCTTTTGGTAAACAAATATTATCAAGTCCCCAGTCTAGCACTTCTAATTTAGTTTCAAAGGCACTAGAATTCGTGAAGAAACAATTGCAATAGAGTAAACATGTTGGAGTATAAAAGACACTAGCAATTCTGTTAAGAAACAATTTCAATAAAGTAAACATTTAAGAATAAAGAAGGCACTAGCAATTTCCATGCAACATTTCTATTGGCCACATCTAAAGATAAATATTTGCAAGATACATCAATAATACATGATATAAATCATAACCAAACTCACAGACAAGAGACAAAGAGAATTGGCTAGTCTTCCTAGTGTCATCTAGATAACCTTGTGAGTATAGATCAATGTACTTTCCTTCAAATTGTCTCACTCCAAAAGATTCTTATGATTATGCTTTTATATAGAGAATCAGTTTTCAAAACTATATAATTATCTCAATGCTTGTTAGAAGACAAATGTAAGGTTAGATTTTGTAAGCTCTTCTTGAACATGTGGTATTCCCTCTAATTTTGTCTACAATTCTGGAATGTTCTAAATAGGGAGTTACAGTCCTTTAACATTCTTGTTGCAGTTGTTTTTGTAACCAAGTAGAAACCTTGACCTTGAGACCGGTTCTTTGCCGATCATTGACCGCTTTACCACCTTCTCGAGTAAGATATGGTGCTTGTGTGTGGTCTATAACCCGTAAAGTGATGGTTCCTAAAAAACTTGTTGGGTGAAACATCTATGTTGAGAGTGTCTCTCATTTTTATGATGGCTTATGTACGCTCGGGTTACGTGCCGATGCCACACACGCCTACATCGAATCTTCTTATAAGAATTAAAATTATTTTAGTTTAGAAAGAATTAATGATAATTAAAGTTTGAGTTGTCACAACGTTTAAAATCGTATTAGAATATGAGCCTTACTTGAAATATGAGTCGTGGGCCCTAATAATGGTAATGGTGCTTCCACAAACCACAACATCTCTTGATTACGAGATGCAATGTATGTGAATGTAAAATAATTAGTTGTATGTCATTTGGAAAAATGTAAATTGTGAAACTTGGTGTGTATGTGAGACCCATACTTGTATTTGGTGACCATCATTAGTGCTTGATAAGTGTGTTTTTATATAATAATAAAATTATTCCATTATTTTTACTCTTGTTTTGGGTGCGAAAAATTTGGGCATGATATTGACCTCCAAAAAAGGAGCACACAAATCCAATGTGCTACGAAGGACTTTCTCTTTTTCACCCACATGACAGGAATGCCCGAAGAAGAGTATTTGAAAATAAAACATTAACGACAAAATTGATCAAGAAATGACACATAATTCTATCTTGGGATGGACTATGGCTTAGAGTAAATAATCCACAAGCATAAGACCATGAAAAGACAACATGCAATAAACCCTCGAAAGCTATGGAAATATGACCAACAACAACCTATCTTATGTTATAACAAAAATAAAGTCCTAGAAATTGTTTCTCACTATTATTATAGGTGAAGTGAAATTTTCAATGGTTTTGGTGAAGATACACACACAAAGATAGCAGAAAAGCCAATAGTGGCAAGTTGTAAGGACATGCGAATAGTTTCTAAATGTGATGCATGTCTACCACAAGTGACATATATTTATGCCCCTTCCCATCTTTGCCCATCTAAATGAATTCCATAAAATATTCAAGCTAATCAAATGAATAGGAGTGTCAACCTACCCTTGTTGGCATTAAGATCGATGGTCAATATCTTCCCAATGGCCCTCCTTTCCCATCATGTGAACGCCTATTAGCATAATAAGGAATCGCTCATTCTCCTACACACAATAGTCGTCCCATGCCAAAACTTATTCTCCATCATCAAGATTTGAATCTGTAGCAAGAAAAGGTTTATAGCAAATAAATGTCTATCAATGTAATAAATAAGTAGTGTTTCAAATCGTAAATTTGCTCAATTATTTGTAATTTCATTGGTGTAAATCAATCGAAGCCTTACTTCTAACATAAGCAATTTTAATAAAAACATTGTAAAATTGTCTCTAAATATATGTCTAGCTACTTAAGTTAATTCGCCTCTTCACCATATTTTGGAATTGCTTCCACGACTACGAAATTAAGTATTGCGGTTGTGTCATTACAATTATATTATATAGATATATTTATTTTTAAATTTAAAATTGCGGTTGTGTCATTACAATTATATTGTATAGATATATTTATTTTTAAATTTAAAATTCAAAGACAAATATTCAATTAATGTTTATCCATTCTTGATCGGGATATCAAATCAAATCGTTTGAGAGTGATGGACTAGATTTTTAATAAAATGAATTATGGGTTACATTCACCATTTTTCCCATTCGAAAAAATGTTTACGGCTAAGTGAGTTCCCTTACCTTATGATTATTACTAAAAAAATACACGGAGGAAAAATTCATTTTGATTAATTAGAGTCATGATGGTCTTCTTGAAATGACTTAATTAAACACACACAATCAAAACTCCCCATTTAAAAAATAATAATATTAAGAGTATTAATTACGCCAGGAGACGTTTATAAGTGAAACTAGACTTGCCCCCTCTGACATCCATCAGAATTTAGACGACAAAGATTGAATTTAAAATGGTGCGTTGAAATCAAAGGGTGTACGTAAATCTGCGCTCCCACCTGGACAGTTTCATGCCTACGCGAACGTTACAATTCCAGCCCTACACGTGGCACAACAGTGGACCTTCCAGTACTGCCCGTGTCGCTAAAAACCCATTTTCCATCGGTGCAGGCCACGTGGATCTGCTAGCTGTTGTTAATCCTAGCCACGTGTACCACAAGACTACATCAACTTTCTCTGCAATCTCAACTCCGCCATTAGTGGAGCTGTTCAGACGAAGAGAAATAACGATCAAGTATGTTGTCCTACGCACATGGACAAGAGCCAAGCCCAGGGTCAGGGCTCGGTGCTGGAGTCAATGGCCCTCGACCCTTGATTTGCGCACATGAGGGCACAACAGCCTCAGCGCAGCTTCATGTCAATCATTAATACATAGGCAAAAAAATGATTATATTTCAATTTCTGTAGATTCTATTAATATTTTATTGCAGATACATTAAAAATAATAATTTTGGGCCACATCATACATTAAATGCACAATCAGTACAGTCAAATATACCAAACGCATTCACCAGGCCTGGGCTGCACTAAGGCTTGAAGAGAAGCTTGCAGTACGGCTGCACTGTTCATAGCCTGAAGCGTGCTTTAGCCCGCTTTTCCTATGCATGTGTGTAGGACATGTGGGATCAGAAATTCTAGCGATCTCGTGTTTGAAGTGAGTGTGAAGAGCCAAATACATTGCACTTCACACAACTATCACCTGTCACTATCTATGATATAGTACCTATGTAAGGTTAGTTTCATTATGTCGGTTTATTGCATTCTAAATAATACAATTCAGTTACATTATATCTATTTTTTTGTATATACTTACCTGCAATACATGCGGCATTGCTTTCCCCTTCTCCAGCCCCAAATAAGCCTCGGTGATTTCCTTCATTTTCATAAACACCATGGACGATATCTCCTCCGCCACAAATAGTCCTTGAATTGAACTTTCATTGTTGGTTGTTAACGACCTTCAAAGGCCAGAGCTTCATGTTGCTCGCACATCTAAGGAAAGAAAATGATGGAGAAATGAAAGTCCTAATCACCTTACATGATATCATGTTGTCGGGCTTCACTTGACGCTGCAAAAGAAGACATGCTGACAGAAGAAGACATGAAATAATTGGAAACAACATTGTGCTTTGACTGAGCAACCCTCAAGAACAATGCCCCCATTGTCGTTTTTATCAACACCCCTATAACACATTCTTTCACCATCACAAGTGATTAAGATTGTTCGTCCTACAATGTATTTTTCTATTTTTGTTTTTCGTGGACACATGTTACTCAATAATTATTTAATCATATCCCCGCTCAAAAAATTACCTCCTTATTTTCTCCTTGGTACAAAATAGATTTTAATAGGCCCTATATACATGTGGAAATATCTTCCCATATTTGTCACTTCTCAAATATTTCTAATAGAAGTAAATTGATCTATCACATTTAGTATATTAAATTCCATATCAACAAGTGTTTTAATTTCATCCACTCAAAAAACTTTACACCATAAAAAAGTGAAATAAAAAATAGAAAATATCAATCGATGGATAAAATCTTCGTGTCGTTCATACTTCCATTCCTGAAGGGGCTCAATTATTGATGAGTGTTCCTACATCTCCTATTTTTTTCAGTAATTACTCGACCTTGAAACTACAAAGCGTGCTTGCAAAGTGTTACAAGAAGCAACAAGTGTGGTTGGGTTTCAAACCTGGCCCCTATTGAATACTCGCCAAATTTTAATTTTGGCCCCTTTTATCTCGCATTTCACTCACGTGAATATTGTGCATGAGTTTGAGACAAATAATTGGAACACAAACGACAAATATTATTTGGGTAGGAACAATTTGCTATGTGGAATAAGTGTGAGACATGCAAGTATTTTACATCCACCTTTTAATTTCCAATATCCCTTTTATGTCTACGTCTTACCTATCAAATTAAACATTGTCCAATCAAAATCATTTGTGCCATCAAATAAAAGAAATTAGCAAACTTAATTGACAGATCAAATCTACCTTTTCACCGATATGTTTGATGGCTTGATGGCCTCAATTATGATGGTTTTTTTAAACCACTGATTATCGTACAATTCCTTAAGCTTACAACTAGAAAGAAAGGATAAAAAATTTTGTATACAAGATAATTTTTGGGGAGGATTATTCTGAGCCATCGAATAGGTGTAGGGCTTGCACATAGTTAATTTTCCTCCTCCATGCTAATTTCTTACTTTCCTTCTCTCCTCCATGCTACATTCCTTGACCCCTACCCTTTCAGTTTTCATAAAGGAGATGGGCACCATTTATTCTTGTGCTGTAAATAATGAGCAACATATGTTGTATTCTGGTTTGCGGGAATGTTTTTGATTTACTTGGTGTATCATTGGCGGTAATGGTTGTCGACAGATGAAACCATCACGACTGTTGCTAAGGAATAACCTTTTTGTTGTCCTCATAGCAAGAGAGAAACCCTAATCCAGTATATATGTGTGTATTCACTACCTTTCGATGTTAGGTCAACTCCATATCTCCTCAAAATTGCTCATCGGACTTTTGGATCATGATAGATTCAACCATGCCACCAAGACGATAAGCCCCGATTTTTAATCATTTTTTTTGCATTTTAGGTTTTTTTGCATTTTCATGGGTTTTTTGAAATGTTTGTTTATGTATACAATTTTCTTGTTTTGTCAGTTGGTCGGCAAGCTCGAAATCATGCAAACCATCAAAACATTCCTCAAAACCCACCGAACATTCCTCAAAACCCTCCGAACATTCCTCAAAACCCTCCTCCAAACATAGATCCGCCTCCTGTGGCTCCTTTTGTCCCCACTGAACCAACAAGAACACAAGATAATATCATTGGAAGAATATGAGAAAATAAAATTGTCATTGAGAACCTTATTCAGACTATAAGACAAAATCATGCCACAAATCCATCCCGCATGACTTTAGCCAACACATTGCAAACATTGATTGGTGAAGTCGACTCCGCAACCAACCAAATACATAGATGGAATACCTTTAGAGGTGATTGTAGGTGGTGGTATGTGGATAAATTATCCCATGTGGCCGTAAAAGACAAAAAATTGGAAAAGACCTCATTTGTGCATTATTTACTAACCCGAGAACCAATGCCCCCCGCAGTTACTTGCAAACGGTTCCCAATCCATTGGTGCCATGATGACCGAATCAAAAATTTTTTTTTGGGACCGATGGTGGATGGTTTTTGATTATCCACCATGCAACAACAATGAGGTTCCTCTTTATTTTTTGAAGAAATTATATATGAGTTCGTGCTTAATGAGGTCCTAAATTATTTTGACTTTTCTAACTTTTTTGGTCGAGGAGGTGGCTCTGCACAGAGTAGACCTAGTGCACGCATAGGTCAACCAAGGATCCCCCATGCCCCAAAACCCCCACTGCCTTCAGTTATCCCTCCTACAGTGAAGGAGGTTGTGGAGATTGACACATTGCATGCATTGAGGGAGCTCATTGACACTCTGACCCAACATAGTGACCAGATTGCATCTGGTGATGTTGGTGGAGGTGCTCAGTTCTAGCGCACCACACCACTGTGGATCATGTGGTGCCGTATGCACTGTGGGTGAGACATCATTTGCTGGTTCACAGGATTTCTTTTCTATAGATGAGATGTTGGGGGATGTTTTTGGAACTGGTGCCACTGATATTGGTCTTTCATAGGTAAATTTCAAATAAATATAATATATATATATATATATATATACAATAGTTTAATTCACATGTTTGAGATTTTAATATATATGTATTTGATTGTACGTCATGTACATACATGTAAAAACTAATTTTTTATTTTATTTTAAATAGCAAGAGCCGGTGAAGGAAACATCTAGCATCGACATGCTACAGCTACGTATTGGGCGTGTTTCAAACGTAAGTTTCAAGTTGTACAAACTTACATTTTTAATTTCATTTGATTGCACTAGATTATTATTATAATGTTTCACGTGTATGTTGTACATATTAATATGTTTGTCTTTTATACACAGGAGCCTCGGTGGGTCATCATCTGCTCGGGAACCGAGGCTATGCACGCACCTCACATGAGTTTACGTAGGTTAGTTTCTCTTTACACTTTGTTTCTAATTGTGGAAGTTCACGTGGATTACATGCTTTGGACCTCTGTTATGTGGTGCATAGTCATCATGTAGATTTTAATATTGATTTGTACATGTTTTTTGTATAGCTTATGACTCCAGAGAGACTCCTCCATATATGCAGATGTGGAGGCTGCTTGTAGATATACGCCATAAAGATCTGCAGATCCACTAATTGAGGTACAATTTTTCAAATTTGTTAAATTTTGGAGGTTCATTATTTCTTATTACTTAAATCTACAATATCAAATTTTGTATGTATGTGAAATATTTAATTTGAAAATTAATTATTTGTATGTAGCTTACCCCTCGTGAGTCTATTGTTGTCCCTGCGATGCGTCAACAACAAATTGATAGGGATCATGACATTGCGGTAAGATTTCACATGCATTTTAACTAAATTGTACAAGTTTCTAAATTTTGAATGTATTTTAAAATTTTGGGTGTTAAAAACTTGTTGTTTATGAATGTGCAGGTTAGGTTGCAGCCTGCTTAGAGACGCCTAGGACCACATGGATGAAATCCGTAGTGGCATCTCCCTCCACTACATCCCCAGGTCGTGGACGTGCTACTTCTAGTAGGGCAAAGAGAGGGAAGATGTTTCATGAGTAGATTCATAGTCCACCTGGATGTACATATATATATATATATATATATATATATATATGGGCCATCTGGTCCTAGTGAACATGTTTCTTCATATAGTCCATTGTATATATATAGCCTTTTCATGACCGCATGTGGTCCTATATACATTATGACACACTTAGTTCGAGATGTACACATGTTATGAACTTACATATTTTCAGAGACGTGCATCTGGAGCACACTTTGTTTGATTCTTATATATCCATGTGTGTTGGTTTTCATAACGATATTACTGAACTATATGTTTGATTTGATTTCATTGCATGTATGATATCCTTCTATGTATGTTTTCATAACCATTTATTAGTTCTAGATATGTATGTTTGATTTAAAATTAAAAAACCATGTCCTGAGCACTACATGGTACAATTGTTAAGCAAACCTATTCCATTAAGCAAAACCATGCTAGGTGAACTACAAAAGGGCAATACGTACAATTACTTTTTTTTTAAAGCTAACACTCATCTGTTGCATATCAACTAATGCGAACATTGATAGAAATAAGTGAGGTAGAGTTCATCTTGAACTATATGAATATAATGTTACTTATGGTGCAACATTGAAGATTTTACAATTTTCCCGATTTTCAAGTTTTACAATTTTCATATTTCTAGAATTGAAGATTACACAGAGGTTTCAAATTTTTTTCTTTGTTATCAAAACTTATTATTTTTAGTAAGGCTCATATGCCAATTTAATAATAAATATAATCATGTCTTCTTGTATTTGGATTGAGATGAATTTTTTTCATTAGATTAGGTATTTTCATATGGTTTCCTGCTTCAAATTTCAAGTGTTTTCGATCTCCATAATTGCAAGGATCTAAAAAGGCAAGTTTTTTCTCTGAAATTTTAAATGGGATGCTATAAAAATTTAGGGTACCAATGGAAAATATTTTTAGATCATCTTCAAGGAGTTCATGAGTAGAAGTTACGGGAAAAATTGTAGGGAAATGGAGCAAAAATGAAGGAGATATGAGCAAAAATGTGATTTTTGCAATAGGGTTTCTTGAAAATTTAGTAGCATAACTAAATACTAGCAGCAATGAAGGAAAAGGAAATATTAAAAAGGGATTAAAAAAATGGCTAAGTGTTTGTTTATACTCACCTCTTAACATTAACCTAGCTAACTCACCTTCTAACTCATCCTTGACCATTCTGGATTAACCCGGGTTACATGGCATGACAGGGTAGGGTTAAAAGTTTCTAAATGGGTTTTGGTTTTCCCCATTTCCCTTACCACATTTATTAAGGGAAAAAGGGACTTAAAGGGGTGATAATGTGTGAAGGGGTTAAGTATTCATGAGAGGGGGCAACATAATCAAGTTGGGGTGCTGAGGAATCATACCTAGTGAGAATGTTACAAGCCTTAAGTGACGAAAGGGAGAGATTTCATGTGGTGGTGCATTCTGATGTCCCCCACGTCCCTTTGAAAAGGGTAAAAATTTGACAGTAAGCCCTTATTAGTATTCTTAGGTTCCACCCATCATGAAGAATCCTCCTCTAATGAAGAATCAACTCATGTCTTCCTCCACGGAAGATCTTGAATGATGAGGCTTTTCCATAGACCATCTTGTTGAATCTGGAAACTACAAATGAAACTTTCTCATCTTCCAAGATGTTCACATGCTCCAATGTGTTGAGTCAATTCTCAGGAATGGCATTGATATTTCCACATTGACTAAAATATTTTTCATAACTCTTCATAGGATTAGAGATATAACCTATGATCTCTACAAGGGCTTCTAAAGTATCACTATTGAAGGAAAGGGTCACAAATATTTTCCTGAACCAATTCTTGAAATTTGAATCCTGAAGATTCTTCATGGAATTATTCTCCCTGAGAGGAGTACCAAGCTCATGCATTCTTGTGCCAAGATCTTCCAAAATTTTTGATACATTCTCCTCATGGGATTCAAAATCAGAAATGGCTTCTTTTAGAGCATCAAACCTCTAGGTGATGGTATGGGACAAAATGTCATACAAGTTCTCTGAGTCAGATGAAAACACACCTGAGCTCACCAAGGAATGAGAATCAAAATTATTCATCTCACTCGCAAATGGGAGATTATTTTCCCAATGGAATTTCTCTTTCTTGATCTCAACTCTATTCCTATTGATTTTCAAATATATGACCAAGAACAATCTAAACAAAGAGATAATCTCAAGAAATAGATCATTCCCTTTTTCAAGGATCATGCTCACCCAATGGTCACATGTCCTTCTTTGTAGTATGAATGCTTGATCTTGCTTGATGGACTGGGGGGTTGAAGTTTCAGATGGGAGACATTGCTTCAATTTGAGGTAGAGATGATTAATCTCATGCAATAAATGATTGCACTTATGAATAAAAGGTCCTCACATGTTCCCTTAATTGTTTGATGATTTACTTATACTCCTAATTCATGTGTAGTGATCTGTGATGAAGAATCCTATTACAATGCAAAAATAATGAGCATGTAAGCACATAGCTGGGGCAAAAGAGGATGGAGAGAGATCACCACAACAACATAGCTCAAGAGAGAAAAGAAAGGATAGTGATGAAGCACCTAAGAGGACAAGAGGCAAGTCCAAAGAGAACAAGAGAGATGGAAGGTAAACAAGTGACATTGAATGTTTTGAGTCCTAGGAAATGAATGGAGGTGAGGAGTGAGAAGTCATGCCTCATGACTAATCATGGCACCAAACAAACCACCACACATTATCTAGGTGGCTAGGTGAATGCTAGAGGAGGTGGTGTTTTGGTGCGTGACAAGGTCATTTTTTTTGCTACTTCATTTGGGCCTAGTCCCTTAAGAGCCCCGAGACCAAAATATCATTCAACTTGATGGTGACACTACTCCATGTGGCACCTAGAGATGCCTCCTCATCTAACACCTGCAGTGTAGGGACCCTCTACAATAGCCTCTCTTTTTTTTTTCCTTCTCATTCATCGGCAATGCACTAATCACCTTGAGAAAAGTGAAAAGTGCAGCTTTGAGCTATTAAGGTTTGTCAAATGCTATATTTTACAAACGGTGGGTCCTGCACCAAACTTCTATGCACAACATATCTAGTGTGGCTAGGTCTGCAGAGGAGGTGGTGTTTCAAAAGGTTGTAAGGTCGCTAATTCATTTTAAAGACCCTCCCGAGACCAAAATATCATTCAACTTCAATGGGTGTACTGATTTCCAGAGAGAAAATGCTCTTAATCAAATTGAAAGGATCACAAAATAGCCTCTCATGGTTGTCATAAAGGACTGCCCTATTGTTTGAAACAATGGGGAGCAGAGAAGGACATCAAAGCTATATTTTGCAAACTCGGTGAGCACCAAACCAACTCGACTGCATGCCAACATGTGGTGGCTAGGTGAACACTAGAGGAGGTGGTTTTTGGGGATGAAAGCTTCGCTGCTTCTCGGGCTACTTGTCTTGGGAGTAGTCCCTTAAGAGCCCCGAGACCAAAATATCGCATTCAACTTGACGGGTGACTACTCGGACTCCGTGGCACCTAGAGATGCCTCATCTAATCCAAAACCTCGATGTAGGGACCCTCTACAATAGCCTCTCTCTTTTTTTCCTTCTCATATCGGTGTCTCGCTGCCCTATTGTTTGCAAACACGTGAAATAAGGTATTGAGAGATCTAAGTAAGGTTGTCAAATGCTATATTTTGCAAATGGTGGGTCATGGCACCAAATGAACTATGCAACACACATCCAGGTGGCTAGGTGAATGCTAGAGGAGGTGGTGTTTTGTGCGACAAGGTCGTTGCTTTTCACTACTTACTTCGGGCGTAGTCCCTTAAGAGCCCCGAGACCAAAATATCACATCACGAGTGAGTACAACTTCGACGGGAGACTCGAAACACTGTGGCACCTAGAGATGCCTCAATCTGACACCTCGGTGTAAGGACCCTCTAAAATAGCCTCTCTTGCTTTTTTTCCTTCTCATCGGGTGCTCTCTCTGCCAACCGCCTCTCTATTTTTTTGCAAACACGTGAAATAGTGCAATGAGAGCAATGTAAGGTTTTCAAATGCTATATTTTGCAAACGGTGGGTCGTGTGGCACCAAAAAACTCAACTTCGACTGAAGGAATCCGGGGTGGCTAGGTGAATGCTAGAGGAGGTGGTGTTTTTCGTATGTCATCATCAAGGTCGCTTTCTTTGCTCTGCTACTTGTTTCGGGAGTAGTCCCTTAAGAGCCCCGAGACCAAAATAGGAGTTCAACTTCTTAAAATGATTTGTGACTACTAGAGACACTGGTGGCACCTAGAGACCTCTCATCTAATCCTAACCCACCTGAGGATGACTAGTAACTCTATAGGGACCTCTGAAATCTCTCTCTCAGTTTTTTCCTTTCATATCGGTTTTGAGCCCTATTGTTTGCAAATGCGTGAAATAGTGCAGTTTGAGCCAAAGGTGAAGGTTCAAATGCTATATTTTGCAAAATGGTGGGTCGTGGCACCAAACCAACTATGCCGACACTATCTGGGTGGGCTAGGTGAATGCTAGAGGAGGTGGTTTTTTTGGTGCGCGACAAGGTCGTTGCTTTCGGGCTACTTCGTTTGGGCGTAGTCCCTTAAGAGCCCTGAGACCAAAATATCGTTCAACTTCGACGGTGACTACTCGGACTCTGTGGCACCTAGAGATGCCTCTCATCTCGATCCAAAACACCTCAGTGTAGGGACCCCTCTACAAGCCTCTCTTAGTTTTTTCCTTCTCATATCGGTGCTCTCGCTGCCCTATTGTTTGCAAAACGCGTGAAAATAGTAGTTTGAGCTAGTGTAAGGTTGTCAAACGCTATATTTTGCAAACGGTGGGTCGTGGCACCAAACCGACTATGCCAACACATCAGGGTGGCTAGGTGATGCTAGAGAGAGGAGGTGTTTTTGTGTGCGACAAGGTCGTTGCTTTTGGGCTACTTTGTTGGGCGTAGTCCCTTAAGAGCCCCGAGACCAAAATATCGTTCAACTTCGACGGTGACTGACTACTCGGACTCATGTGGCACCTAGAGATGCCTCATCTCGATCCAAAACCTCATAGGGACCCTCTACAATAGCCTCTCTGGTTTTTTTTTCCTTCTCATATCGGTGCTCTCGCTGCCCTATTGTTTGCAAACGCGTGAAATAGTGCAATGAGAGAGCAAAGTGTAAGGTTGTCAAACGCTATATTTTACAAATGGTGGGTCGTGGCACCAAAACCGACTACGCGACGACACATCCGGGTGGCTAGGTGAATGCTAGAGGAGGTGTTTTTTTGGTGACGTGACAAGGTCGTTGCTTTCGGCTACTTCTTTGTTCGGGCGTAGTCCCTTAAGAGCCCGAGACCAAAATATCATTCAACTTCGACGGGTGACTACTCGACTCCGTGGCACCTAGAGCCTCCTCATCCGATCAACACCTCGGTGTAGGGACCCTCTACAATAGCCTCTCTGGTTTTTTTCCTTCTATCATATCGGTGCTCTCGCTGCCCTATTGTTTGCAAACGCGTGAAATAGTGCAGTTTGAGCCAGTGTAAGGTTGTCAAACGCTATATTTTGCAAACGGTGGGTCGTGGCACCAAACCGACTACACCGACACATCCGGGTGGCTAGGTGAACACTAGAGGAGGTGGTGTTTTGGTGTGCGTGACAAAGGTTGCTTCCGGCTACTTTTTCGGGCGTAGTCCCTTAAGAGCCCTGAGACCAAAATATCGTTCAACTTCGACGGGTGACTACTCGGACTCCGTGGCACCTAGAGACACCTCATCTAATCAACACCTTAGTGTAGGGACCCTCTACAATAGCCTCTCTTAGTTTTTTTCCTTCTCATATCGGTGCTCTCGCTGCCCTATTGTTTGCAAACGCGTGAAATAGTGCAGTTGAGCCAATGTAAGGTTATCAAACGCTATATTTTGCAAACGGTGGGTCGTGGCACCAAACCGACTATGCCTGACACATCTAGGTGGCTAGGTGAACACTAGAGGAGGTGGTGTTTTGGTGCGTGACAAGGTCGTTGCTTCCGGGCTTACTTTTCGGGCGTAGTCCCTTAAGAGCCCTGAGACCAAAAATATCAATTCAACTTCGACGGTGACTACTCGGACTCCGTGGCACCTAGAGACACCTCTCTCCGATCCAACACCTCAAGCATAGGGACCCTCTACAATATCCTCTCTCATTTTTTTCCTTCTCATATCGGGTGCTGCTCGCTGCCCTATTGTTTTGCAAACGCGTGAAATAGTGTAGTTTGAGCCAGTGTAAGGTTGTCAAATGCTATATTTTGCAAAATGGTGGGTCATGGCACCAAACCGATATGCCGACACATCCGGGTGGCTAGGTGAAACACTAGAGGAGGTGGTGTTTTTGGTGCGACAAAGGTCGCTTGCTTCGGGCTACTTCATTCGGGCGTAGTCCCTTAAGAGCCCTGAGACCAAAATATCGTTCAACTTCGACGGGTGACTACTCGGACTCCGTGGCACCTAGAGATGCATCTCATCTGATCCAAAACCTCAGTGTAGGGACCCTCTAAAATAGCCTCTCTCAGTTTTTTCCTTCTCATATCGGTGCTCTCGCTGCCCTATTGTTTGCAAACGCGTGAAATAGTGCATTTTTGAGCAGGTGTAAGGTCACAAACGCTATATTTTGCAAATGTGGGTCGTGGCACCAAACCGACTATGCCAAACATCTGGGTGGCCAGGTGTGAATGCTAGAGGAGGTGGTGTTTTGGTGCATGACAAGGTCATTTGCTTCGGGCTACTTCGTTCGGGCGTAGTCCCTTAAGAGCCCTGAGACCAAAATATTGTTCAACTTCGATGGGTGACTACTCAGACTCTGTGGCACCTAGAGATGCCTCATCTGATCCAAAACCTCGAATGTAGGGACCCTCTACAATAGCCTCTCTCAGTTTTTTTCCTTCTCATATCGGTGCTCTCGCTGCCCTATTGTTTGCAAACACGTGAAATAGTGCAGTTTGAGCCAATGTAAGGTTATCAAATGCTATATTTTGCAAACGGTGGGTCGTGGCACCAAACCGACTACGCCGACACATCCGGGTGGCTAGGTGAACACTAGAGGAGGTGGTGTTTTTGGTGTGTGACAAGGTCAAGGTCATTGCTTCCGGCTACTTCATTCGGGCGTAGTCCCTTAAGAGCCCTGAGACCAAAATATCATTCAACTTCGACGGGTGACTACTCAGACTCCGTGGCACCTAGAGATGCCTCTTATCTAATCCAACACCTCTGGGTGTAGGGACCCTCTACAATAGCTCTCTCTCATTTTTTTCCTTCTCATATCGGTGGTGCTCTCGCTGCCCTATTGTTTTGCAAATGCGTGAAATAGTGTGTTTTTGAGCCAGCAAGTGTAAGGTTGTCAAATGCTATATTTTGCAAACGGTGGGGTGGCACCAAACCGACTATGCCGAAACATCTGGGTGGCTAGTGAACACTAGAGGAGGTGGTTTTTGTGCGTGACAAGGTTCGTTGCTTCCGGCTACTTCATTCGGGCGTAGTCCCTTAAGAGCCGAGACCAAAATATCATTCAACTTCGATGGGTGACTACTGACTCGTGGCACCTAGAGATGCCTCGTCTCCGATCCAACACCTCGGTGTGTAGGGACCCTCTACAATATCCTCTCTATTTTTTTTTCCTTCTCATATGGTGCTCTGCTGCCCTATTGTTTGTAAACACGTGAAATAGTGCAGTTTGAGCCAGTGTAAGGCTGTCAAATGCTATATTTTGCAAACGGTGGGTCATGGCACCGAACCGACTATGCCAACATGTCCAGGTGGCTAGGTGAATGCTAGAGGAGGTGGTTTTTGTGTGCATGACAAGGTCGTTGCTTTCTGGGCTACTTTCGTTCGGGCGTAGTCCCTTAAGAGCCCTGAGACCAAAAAATCGTTCAACTTCGACGGTGACTACTCGGACTCCGTGGCACCTAGAGATGTCTCATCAGATCCTACACCTCAGTGTGGGGACCCTCTACAATAAGCCTCCTCTCTTAGTTTTTTTCTTCTCATATCGGTGCTCTCCTGCCCTATTGTTTGCAAACGCGTGAAATAGTGCAGTTTTTCAAAAGCCAGTAAGGTAAGGTTGTCAAACGCTATATTTTGCAAACGGTGGGTCGTGGCACCAAAAAATTTGCAAAAACACATAGGTATGGTCTTTTTCAAAAACAACTTTTTCAAAATTTACAACTTTTTCAAAATTTAAAACTTTTTCAAAATTTTTCAAAATTTACAACTTTTTCAAAATTTAAACTTTTTCAAACAATGAAAGCTTTCTTAGCTTCAAGAATTTAAAATTCTCTACTAATAAAGCTGCCAACCACGTGAAGGTGGAAGCTTTTCTCAGCACCACTAACTGAACATAAAAGTGTTAGTCAAAGAAATTTAAGTTTCAAATCAAAACCATATACTAGATATATACAAAATACACAAATTTAAAATAAAATATATGAACTTAAATCTAGATCTAACTAAAAATTATATATATATCAAAGAAATTATATAACTAAGACATGAGCATTATAAATTCATTCCAATGAACCATCGTGATCGGATCTACTCGAATAGCAGCAGACAAGATTGCTTCATGATCTCGACTCGAACCTTCCAAAGAATCTTGTTATTAGGCCTTCCTCGATATCTATATAAGCTGAATATTTGTCGCTAGAACTAGATGCGAATATAAGAGTATTTTCTTGTGTGTCTCAAAGTCTTCAAACACCCAAACAGAGGAGTTTTTTAATGGATACCATCGAAGCCAAGTTCCAATAACTACCACTGACCCTGTAGGATACTCAATATCTTCGCCATCTATAATAGGAGAAGTCAACTTCTTTCTTTCCTCGATGCAACGACATAAGAAATAGTTTGTTCCTTCTTCATTGTCTTTCATTCGCAATAATTGCAAACACATGTCCTATAAAAATAAAGGTTGAACAACTCAAATTTAAATTACATATTAAAATTTCAATGGACATAACTCAATACAAAAATTAAATAAATAACCATAAAATACCTTGTCACACCAAAATCAAAATTTCATCAAAGTCCTTGGATGTTGCAACTTCATCTGCAGTAAAAACAAGTCGTAATGCTTGTGGAGGTTGATAACTAGGAAGTGGAGTTAGAGGCCTACAAATCCATCCATCCACCCATTCTTGTGAATCACACTCAAAAGTGACAAATTCGATACAAGATGCACAAAAACATGTCAACTTTCTTGTCCATGTGGCCCATGAAGTAGCGTTTGAGCTACAAAATGAGTGCATATCACTAGACCCAAGTGAGTGTCATACAATCCTCGTAGTTAGCAATTTGTTGTTCCTCTATCAACCAAAAATATCTATGAACTATGTGGAATTTTCTTGAGAACCTCGAGCCATGTTGTCAATACACCATTCCACTATGCTCTTTGCATCTTTTAATTTAGCACCATCTTTGTACTTCAACTCTTCTCTTGCAAGAGCTCTTTTCACACATGCCCCCGCACCGTCATGCTCTCCTTTCCATGTGGATAGCCCAATGAAACTCCAAATATGTTGCACACCCATCTTGACGTGCATTCTACTCATCCAATAAAACATTCATGCATTCTTAAACCGAGACGTGTAATTATCTGACCATATATAATGTTGTTTGAAGTGGATGTCCCTATCAGACAAGTTTCCATAAAATAACTGGAAACACCCTTGCACAAATTCAGTAGAATGAGTATGATCATCACTGATATAAAAGTGGTACTCTCTTTAAAAAATTTGATCATTCTCTGTACTATCAGAGAATGTAGAAATGCTATATGCACAAAAATGGCAACTTGTACTGAGTTGTAATATTGTGATTGAACCTCCATTTGTGGTTGAATGTGTAATTCTCTACAAAATGACCACTGAAACAATAGTACCAATAGGAAATGTGTCCTTGCATAGCTTGAACTATTCATCCAACCATCGAGCTCTATGTGTATGCCTAGCATACTCATAAACAATTTCATCCTTAAATTTTCTCAAAAATTGGAAAACAGGCATTTGTTCTATAACTAGCTCACACCGTTTAGACTCTTTTCCATCTTTCAACTGGTATGCAACTGATTTATATTTATCAAACTCAACTAAATTATGTCCTATTGTACCTTCAATTTTCTCATGGATGTAACTTTCCAATTTAGGTAATCCGCCGCATGTACTACAACTTCCATCTAAACAATCCTGACTATAAAAAAATTGTCCAACTTCTTTTTCACAAAATATAGTAGGAATGAAATCCCTGGAAGATATTGGTGGAACTTGAACACCACATTCGATAACATAGTTTTAGAATGAAAATAGAATGAATACGTAAAAATTTAGCATAATGCATCGCAAATTCAACATGTTGCCTACAACAACAAGTGGTGCGAGCGTGGTTGATTTTCACATAGAATGGTTTCAACATTTCAAAAAAATGTTGACTAATTTTAATTTCCAGATTCTCTTGTTCAAACTTATGAAAAAATTGAGTTTGATTCATATCTAAGAAATGCTTTGGATGTGGTTCACGATTAGTAGAACCAACTCTCCATTTTATAACATCTCTTGTATTAGGTGAAACTCTAGTGTTATCATGCCAAAATTTAATAACAACTTCTCTTATAGCATCAAAATTATTTTTGTCCTTACACGGTGCTCTAGTAGAAAATGCCCAAAAATTGGCGTTATTGAGTGATTGAAGGATATTACGTCTTTCAATTGCTTTCATTAGAGTTTTTCGATTAACTTGCAACATTCAACTTGTTTGCATAATCAAACATTTTTTTTATTGATTCACTTACAACACTAGTAGCAAGTACACGACGCACAATATTACTATCCCTAGTGCGTCTCTTGACACCAACAGTGTGATATGCATCATGAAGGTTTTCAACAAAATTGTAGAGGTTTGACCACATATATTAGATGTTGTCAATCCTAAGGTGTTTAATGTAGGTCTCATTTTAATCAATTTCATCAAACTAACCAACAATTGACATCTTTGGGAATCATTTAAAATTTCAAAATGATTATCCCAAATTTCAAGTGGCTTTTCTTCGATTTGTCATTCGAAAGTTTTTGTAGACATTGGTTTCAAAATGTTTTCATCAATTTCAATAAAAAATTAGGTTTCTTACGTAAAATCCTAGGAGGTGTTTTTGTCAAATTTTTCTGTCTATAGTTTCAACATGAATTTCCTTATTCACATTTTCATTGTCTCCTTCAATTTCAACATTTGCTACATCATGAGTATTTAATTCTTCTTCAACATTGATAGTAAAAACATCTTCATCACGAGTATTTAATTCAACTTCAACATCGATAAAGAGAAACATTACCTGGTTCTTCATTGCTTACAATAGTTGGGGTTGAAGATGAACCTCTTCTTGATTCACGAAGATTCCGCATTCGCTCAACATTTTGAATTTTGTTGGCCTCTAATTCGTTTGGTGTTTTTTTACTTAATGACTTCCTTTTTTTTTGTTTTTTGTCTCCCATGATGTTTTGCTTCGGTGATAAGAAAACATGTAAAAAAGACAGAATTTTCAGTAGTAATTCATACGGTAAGGTCAGAGAGTAAAAATCACATGGTAATTAGACATTGGGATGTGTGTAAATATGATTTATGAACCATGAGTGCACTTTATAAACCATGATCATGGTTTTTATAAAGCGCGCTTTGGTTTGTGTTAAAAACCATGATTGTGCTTTTATAAAACCACGATCGGATCTATCTGCCAAACCTAAGCCTCGGGAAATCTTTGTTTTTCCCCAACCAAAGCTATGGAAGGTCATTATGAAGTGTAAAAGGTCAAAAACCTCAAATTTGCTCTTCCAAAGACTTGAACCATGCTAAAAAACTGAAAACATTTCACAAAAATGGTGCCATCGCGTAGGGGAGACTGTTAGCTTTGTAGAAATATTGATTTTAAAGTGAATAGAATAAGATAAATATCATTTTATAATTTTTTACTAACAATAGGTCTTTAAGACATTTTTTCCCGTGAATGTTCATGTCTACGTTTAAGACTATAACTTTTGTTTCGCTTATCAAAATGTGATAAAACTTATACCATCCCAAGCATGGACAAATTCTATACACGTTAAAAAAAAAATTTGATTTTGATATTTTTTGATATAGTTATGGTGGGCAAACGGAAAGCGCTCCATTTTCTAAATATTTTCAGACCACTTTCATGGAAAAAATCATTAAAAAAATATTGCTCAAAAAAATACAAAATAAAATCCATCCCAAGATAGACAACTACATCTAACGTTTCACCAAAGGAAAAAAAATAACAAGATTTGGTCATCCAAAATGCGGGCAAACGGACTACAATCTTATAAGTTTTTAAAAAAAAAAAAAAAAAAAACCAAGTCATATAATTTTAAGTGTTTAATATAGCTAAACTTGTCCATTTTTTAAAAAATTAGTATTTTAGAAACTAGATTCTGAATGCTACGATTCATATTTATATGAAAATATGATGTGAATGGGCTTGTTTTTGAGGTTTGCACACATGAATTTAAATAGAAGCAAAGTCAATTCAAAACACACGATCGGTGGAGTTATTAGTACTCATCGCTAAGGTAACTATTGTTTTCATCTTTGGCTATTATTTTGTCTCACTACTGTGGGATTATTTATACGCTAATGTTTATGTCAATGTTTGGTTTATTTATTGGTTGTGGAAGGTAAATGTTTTATTTTTGCCATCGCTGATTGGTTGGTTTTTGTTGCCTCATTGCCATATATCATTCCACCATTTACCTTTTGTTTAATTTTCTCGCTATGGTCCTTACATAAATGGCGGCTTCTCTTATTCACACCTAGCTTTTTGCATGCAAAAATATGGTAGTGTCGGAGAGAGGGATGTTTTATGCGGATGTAGATTTGGAGAGGCCATTTTCATTTTGTTTTGAATCGTGTGTAGAACAACGGTGACGATGATCATGATGTGGAAGATGTGTGTATCAGGAAAGGTTTTCATTTGCTATTTTCATTTACCTTGGTTAATGTATGTTGTTGTTGTAGGTACATGTGTGTTTTACTTGTGTGTCTTGTTTTTGGTGTCTGCCTTATGCTTTACATGGGTTTTACCTCTGCCATTGATCCTTGTTAGATCTGCATGAGACCACATTTCTTTGAGGCATTCTATCAAATTGTTCATGAGCCTTTTCAACAAATCCATTTTGTGCATATCTTGCAATCATGGCATTCCTTGAGATCACATCTCTTTGAGGCATTCTGTCAAACACTTCATCTAAATTTTCAACAAATTCATATGGTGCGTATCCTGCAATCAGTCTTGTTTGATAATCTGTTATAAACTTTCTGTAGTTTGGCTACACTGCTTCTCTTTGAAGCTACCCAATCCCTCATGAGAAGTCTTAGAGGCTATTTCATTAAAGTTGTTCTATCCCATGCAAGCCAAAACTTACTTCGAATCGTAGGGAAATTGTTGAGCAGTTTATATTCATTGGATAGAGATCAATTGCATTTTGATTTACGTAAAAAGAATCGAATTTTCTGTCAGTAATCTATTTCAAGCCATATGTCCTTTTTTCTTAGATACATGAAAACTTGTTGGTCTTGTAAGCTTCTAAATATTTGAACCTCAAATACAAGATTTTTAGAGTGATGTAGGAGTATAGTAAGAATACATCAGAAAATTTAAAACACTATGCGTTGAAGAGATTCAAAGATTTTGAATTGGAGGAAAAAATAGGAAAACTTTTAGGATAGTGATAACAGTAGCAATCTTCCCATGCAAATACCATGCAATAAGTAATATTAGCTTGATTTTTTCAGCTTGGTTAATGATTCTCGTGTGTTTCATTCAAAGTGTGCACATTATTAATCTTCACATTTTGTTTTTCAAATAACTACATGGCTTTACTAGATGATGCGAGGAATAATGTGAGTGACATACCCCGGGTTCTACAACATACCAAAGCATCCCAACAAAAATAGGGCTCTACAACACCACATCATTAAAATAGACTTTTAAAACATGTGGAAAATAGGGCCCTATAAAGAACACAACACTAAAAGCAGACTTTGGATCTCCATTTTTAGATGAAACACTAAATGGATACTAAACCACAAAGTGGAATTTTAAGCACTATGTCTCCTACACTGGATGATTCTAGAGAGAGTATTAGAAGTTGCAACAATTCTATTTGATCTGTTGCTATAGTTATGCATTGATGGAATTTGCGAACTCAGATGCTGTGGATTTAGTTAATGCATCTGAAATAGAGGACCTACTAATCAGACAATTTGTGCCATTCATCTCTAGTCTAGTGCAGAAACGTGTTCTTCAAGCACTAGCTACCTTGCATGCCAATGCTTCACCTCATTGGAATTTGTTTATGCAGAACCAATGAAATTCCTTATTGGACTGCTAACTATAGTAGGGCTTAGACTGCTTAAAAGAATTATATACCACTTGTTCAGATATCTAGAAATCTCTTAGGACATGAGAATGGATTTATTTTTTGAAATTCTTACTGAGTTTGTCAAGTAAACAACAAGAAGAATATCTTGTTACTTGTTATTATACAAACAAGTTGATGCAGGCAAGCGAGCAATAAAAGATGTTGGAATACTTCCAAAGTGCAAGATCTGCTTTGAAAACACGTTGTCTGAAAGCAAAAGAGGCTTCCGCATGTGTATAAAAGGGAGTGATGCATAGATATGAAAGGTAATAGCATATATAGGGGCTAGAAAATCTAGGAAAAGGGCATCATGTTTCAAGACATATACACAAGGAATTTGGGCTTAACTTGCAAAACGTGGATGTCTTTACTCATATACTTCCCTCTAGGCCTGGAAATTGATAGTCAGTAGGCCGTTGTATTTGATTTAGACCGTATATGGCCACTACAACTTTCTAGCAACTGTAGACAGTTACAGCCTGAAAAATTTAGTAGACCGTAAATTTTCTCTGAGAATTCCTTAGTAAATACATATATGATTTGAAGAAATTGAAAATTTGTTAGTATTTATGTGAAAGCAGAGACTAACAACATAGAATTTACCATATTAAAAAAATTAGTTTGCAGCCACCTAAAAGAGCTAGCTCGTCAACAAATTTTGAATTCGTAGGCACTGTTAAGTCAAAATTCAAGAGCCGCGATTTTGAAGATACAAGTATTTTTCTGTAAGTTTCCTGGAGTCCCCACATGCTCCCTTTTCTTTTGCTTGAAAGCTTCTTTAAGACCTGGTATTTTCTTCTGAGTGTTGCTTTTCCCCTTTTTCCCCAAATGTCCCGTGCCTTATCTATGCTTCCACATCTGAATACTGCACTACTATGAGTACTGAAATATGTAATAAAGCATAATGGTAAAAGTGTCAGCACATAGAACCGCAACAAATCAAGATCATTATCTAGAATATTTTTTTGTATTGCAAGCGCTAATCATTGCACTAATACCTTGGAACCGAGTAGCCATCATGCTAGCACTGGCACTAGCACCATACCCACTCTTGCGCTTTGATCCACATTGTTGAAGAAGGATTAAAACCATAAGTTTTTCAGCACTTTTGATTCAAATATTTTGGATTTGGTTCATGGGCGATAATTCATTGCTTACATTTTGTTGATGAGTGATCAGTCATCAAACTATTAAGATGTACTCAAGCATGTAGAGAGAGTGTGAGAAAGGACACCCTAGCTGTTCATCTTTGTACCTATCATTTTAGTGATTGAAATGTTATGCCATCAATGACTGCCATGATGCAAGTATATTTTGTGCACACAACTTTCTGGTAGATTTTGGCAATGATGTTTGAATAATCAGGCATTTTATCAAACAATTGACGTGCCTTGTCTATGCTTCCACATTTTGCATACATGTCTACGAGGAAGTTACAACTACATCGCTTAAAATTCCCGTATCCATTATGCTTTGATGGATGTCAATGCACATGAACTGTTTCAAAGAATGCCTGAAAAAGATGTGGTGTCAGCCATTGCCATGATTGCAGTATATGTAGCAGATGGATTTTTCACGGATGCTGCCACCCTTTGACGTACTAAAAGACTTTAGAACATGACCTCAACATTTAAGCTTCATTTTTGTTTTATTAGCATGCAACCATGCAGGTTTAAAGGATGACGGTTGTAGATACTTTTAAATTGGAAACTGCATAAAAACACAATATCAATTTCATGAACTATAATTTAAAAAAATTCATTTCACATGAGACATGTTAGGTTGACTATGCCATTGCACTTTTCGCTTTCCCGTCATGGCAGTAGTTTATGAATAGTTTAAAAACATGCGATGTCAAGCACATATAGCTTTTGGTCAAATGCTTTGCAGCTCCATTAGAATTATCAAGAAGTATTTAAGATCAGAATTATAAGGTTTCAAATATAGTCATGGATTCAATAGACTTTAAGGCTTAGGTCCCCATTTCATGTTGACATCTAGCTATTTAGATTTTGGTTGCTGATTTTTATCGTATGTATCTTTGTTGTTTGTGTGAAATTTTCCATATACCTGCTCCAAAGCTCCTATTTTTCCATAGGTGCGAATATCAAAATAAACTTTATCTGAAAATCAATAATTATTATTAAGTGCCAATTTACCATCTGCCGGACCATATTTGCATAGAGGACTTTGAAAAAGAAATTTTCCATGCATAAATTGCCTTGTTGTGTTTTGACATTGCTCTACATCATTGTGCTTGGCATTTGATTCTATTGAAATTCGTTCCGTTTATATTGAATTAGATAGATCATAGTAGCTCACGTATGTTAGTTATTTTTAAAATTGTATGGAATGTCATTTTATTGTGACCTAGGTATATGAGTGGGGGATATATAGACTCCCTTGTGCTTTCCTACTTCCAATGTGTGCTTATAACAATATTGCACTTTGGAGGAAGTGGAGTATAACTGTATATGCAGTTCATATAATTACTATCATGAAATCCTAGTTTTTTTATTGCTTCCTAAGGATATCAGTGGGATATAGAGAATCCTTCTCCACTTTCCTACTTCCAGCACATGCTTATATCAATAATGTGATATGTAATCCATATCATCACTAACATGGAATTCTAGTTTTCCTATAACATAGAATAGCTTACCAATGATTAAGTCATTCCAAATTTATTATTCTTATTATATAAAAAGAAGAAACCGACCATGCTCTATAATAAATTCTAAATGTTTTCCATTTATTGATGAAAACCTATGTCATTCTCTCGTGTGTGATTGCACATTCTAGAAATACATTTTTGCTACTCAATATGGATTAGACATAAAGAGAATTTAACTCTGTCACATCATGTGTTTCAATCACAAAATTATGCAATTAAATTACTATTCAACATTTTATACTCAATATATAAATTGATTCTACCTTACTTGGTCATACATATCACTTGCTTGGCTATGTCTGCCTTTGGATGGGCTTTGCTTTTCAGAAAAATTGTGATAAAAACTCACATTACTTTTACGGTTACATTTGTGAAGGTATGTAACAACATCTACAATATCTTCTCGATTTGATTTAGCTTATTCAACTTAAGGTTACGTAAGTCGTTACAAAAATGGGTACAATTGCAAATCATATAGAAACAAATAGGCTAATGTTATATTTTTATGTACTGTGTCATATTCAGGTACAATTATCAGAACATTTGCAATTGTTGTTACCTTTACATTGGCAATTGCATCATAAGAATAACATCATCTTAAAGGTTAGTAGTTTCAAAATTGCTATATGCCTATATATGGTTTCCGCATCAATTTGTATTAACCTTGTTCCATTTCTTCCATGCATAGACCTACATATACATCTTCAAAATGTGTCTTTATAACCATCCTTATTTTCTTATGTTCTATGCAATATATTTGGACACAGGTATCAAATTCTCATAATACCCCGACAAAACTATAAGAAACTCACATTACTTTTACGGTTACATTTGTGAAGGTATGTAACAACATCTACAATATCCTCTCGATTTGATTTAGCCTATTCAACTTAAGGTTACGTAAGTCGTTACAAAAATGGTCAAATCATATAGAAATAAGATTTAAAAATTTGCATGTACTTAAAAACAAATTGCGCAAGGGAAAACAAAGTAACAATAATATAGAAAAACACATTAGGAAACATGAAACAACAACTCGTGAAGCCACTTTGGTTTCCAAAATAGTAACAGGACTTCCTACTAATGAAGATGCAAATGAAAAGGAAGTAATTAATGCTGAAACATATATACCACAAAATATGCCATCATTTGTTGACATTGAAAGTGCATTGCAATCTGATCATCTATTTCAGAGTACATCATTCAACTACAATGCAGGTGATTGTCTTTTTGACACAATTCAAGTATTGTTGCATTTTCAATATATGTCAATTGAATTGCGTATGGGTACAATAGACTATTTTAGAACATGCTTAAACAATAGGGACCCAACAACAATATCATCATATGAAAATGAATTGCATGTTGATATGCTTTTCGATTTGCATAGAATATATGAAAAAGACACTTACTTGCGTAGGATGCGGCTTTCTGCAAATGAAAATAGAGATGGCATTGAAATAGGGCTATGGGGTGATACATTTTGTATCCATTGGCTCTCTAAATGGCTAAACATTTCAATTTGTATATGGTCAGTCACCCACAAAAGAAAATACCTTCACTTTAACAAAGAGTCATTGACACCACCATATTCAATTTTATTTCACGATAGAAACCCAACTTGTGGCCACTATGAGCCTTTGTTCTGTACCATAATAATCCCACGACAAATTGTAGATATCCACACAAAGTTATCACATACTTGTAATGATCTACGTCCTATTTGGAATGCCATTGCTCCTGAAATAGAAAGCTATGGCCTTTTAAAAACACATGCATTTAGTAATGACTGTGGCGAGAGCATGTTTACTGCAATTAGTCTTTTGACAATAGAAAATTTTAATGCAATAGCTCTTCACCGGTATATGGCACAATCTTTAACTAATGCAATTTTAGGCAAAGATACATACACAATCAAATGCTTACAGCTATGCAGCCCAAACTTTGGGCAGCAACAAGTAGAAAATCAAGTTTTCGACCCACAAATATATCTTGCTTTAATTGGACTACCATATGAAACAAGTGGTATCGAAAGTAGTGATTTATGCTTGTTATGGCTTTCCCATATTTTGCAAGCAAAAATCCAAAAATGGTCAGCAACAACTAAAAGAATTGTTCATGTATATGAATTTTTCCTGCAACCAAAAAGAACCTTCAATGTCATAACATATGAAATAGATACAATGCATATTCATTATGAGCCATTAAGTCATTTGCATAGAACAACAAAAATACAATGCATGGAACAATAGAAAATACAATGACCAATGAAATGCAATTGCCAAGAAACAATGAAAGTGCCCCAAACAAGTTTAAGCAATATTCAACATTACCATCTTCTACTACAAAGGCAAATGTAGGCGCTAGTACAAGATTGCACCATTTAAAATCCCAAATAAGGAAAACAAAAGCAAAGGAACAAGTAACTCAACAAGAAAACAAAATAGAAAATGCAATGACCAAACAAATGGATATGACCACAAGCAATGAAAATGGCTCAAACAAGTCTAGTCAACATACCCCATTACCATTTTGTACTATAAATGCAAATGCAAATGCCGCTATAAAATTACACCATTTAAAAGCCCACATAAGGAAAACGAAAGGCCATGAACATGCTATGCAACAACAAAACAAACAAGCAGATAAAACAATTACAATATACCTTTGTGCTTGTTATCCCGTAAAATTGACGAGGGCAATTTTATAGGTAACCATACCAAATTTTGTCCTGGTCCCTCGTTAGGGACCCCTCTGCGTTCGGAATGTTACAAAATCCCTTTCTGGGAAATCTAGTTCTCCGAACTTAGCCATTTTGGTCCTTTTTGGCTGGGCGCACCTTTTATCTGTGCATGAATAAATTTGCGCCCCCTTCATTTCCTTTGGCGCACAGATTGACGTGTCGACACATCAATTGTTGCGCCTTCCCGTGATGCGCCTTTCTTGTGTGTGCCAAGGCGCATGCGCCTTCATGTTAACAACTAAATTGTTGCGCCGTGTTTTGGTGCACCAAAGGGCGCAAGGAATGAAGTGTTGACAGTCTTAAATTTGCGCCCAAGGTGCAAATATTTCCGTGTTGACACACGTTTATCCATGCCAAAGGGTGCACCGTTTACGTGTCAACACGTGTTTTGGTGTGCCTCTCAAAACGTGGTTGGCACATTTATGCACCTTTGCCTATATATAGCGCACCCGCCCTATCACTTTCACATTTCAAAACACGTGATAACTTTATTCCTCTCGCACTCACAAGACGCCCGTCCTCCTCGTATCACGTTTGTGGACCCTGCTTTCGTCTCTCACATTCTATATATTCTAGGTAGGTGGTTCTTACTCCTCTTATGTTTTGTTTTGGTTGTTTGTGTGGTAGGAAACAATGGATTTGTAAACCCCTGCTGTTCTTACAATATTTCTCCCCAAAGCTGTTTTCTTCCTCTTTCCAGATCTGCTGGCCAAGAGGGCTCTACCTAGAAAACAAATCCAAAACCTCTTTGCTTTGCCCCCTTCACCGCTTGAATCAATGTGAAGTTAAAGGATCACAAATCTGGCTGTAAAGAAGGAAAGCTTGAAAACCATTTCCAAACCGTGTTTTTCCTTCGCGCACTAGCCACCCTCGCAACAGAAACACACATCGCGCTATAGCGCACCAACATTGATTCGCAACACATAAGCTCCTCGCGCCATCTCAGAAACCAAGTAAATCCTAATAAACGGCGCAGGTGCATCCCCGCTTACCACAACAATACGTCATGCAAGTTTTCCCGTGCGCGCCAAATGCCCCTTCCGAGCACCTAAAGTTGGTGCTACACGTAAAACCGCTCCCTTTCGCGCACCAAACTTCCATGTTGCAGGTCAAATACTTGCGCCATAGGTGCACCCTACCCCCATGCAACACCAACATTCCTTGCGCCAAGTATTAAACTGCATAACGGCGCAGGCGCATCCCCGCTTACAATAACATGATGTCATATGCAAAATCCTTGCACCCTGCACCCTTTGGCACTGATTTGTTCCCTGTAACACTCCGATTCAGTGCGTCATTCTAATAGCTCTCAGCCTCTGCAGATTCCCGCGCCCGTGCCCCGATGCCTTAAAATTGATAACTCCTCATTCTATTCAAGAGTGCTTTAATGGAAGATCCGACAGACTAATATGGTTCATGGCGTTGGACTTCTCTTCTTCTTCTTGCAGATCAAAGCAATCGAACTTAGATCCATATATGTCTACATCAAGTAAGAAGCCAACCAAGTCAAAGGGTAAGGCTAAGATTACGGAAGAAGAAATGAAGTATAAATACCGTGAGGGTCAGATGCCCGAGTCCCGTGCGAATATGACCTCGGACATAAGAGACTCGAACTCGGTCACATCGACATGGAGGATTTTGGGCCAGAACCAGGAGAGTCACAGGAAGTCCTTGGATGGACAAGTTGGTAGCAAAGTGGATCGTATTTTTGGGGGATCCCCGTCGGCAAAGAAACAATGAATTTATGATGGTTGGCCCGTTGTTACAACAAAGACACAAGATGTGTCAAAAATGAAAAGGGCGAGGTCATAATCAACCTCACCACCCGACACTTCGAAATCATGCTAGGCATCCCTCACCACCGACACTTTGTGGCTATAAGCCAAGAAGAATGCACCAAGGCATGGGAGGAAAATGAAGACAAGTGCATGCAGCTGATGAACGAAGTGTACTTAAAAAACAAGAAGGTAATAACCAGATGACCACAAGTTATTCACCACAAAGTGACTTCTCCGAGGAATTGAGCGACACCATCACATTCCTTAGTAGAGTTTTTGGGCTTTCTGACGCCCATTAATTTCACAAATGGATGCTCAGGTACCTTGAAACTATGAATAAGAATGTGCCAGATCAACGCTTTGAGTGGGCGGAGATCATAAGCAGCACCATATCCGAGTAGCTCCAACAACTCACCACAACGGGAGATTCTACATGAACTCCTACGTAGTCTACGCTGCAGCCTCGGAGAGGGCTTATCCAGCACTGAGCCGATGCGGGGTTTGGCCCCAGGTAAAAATATATGAATACTACCCAGAGCTGAAACTGGAGAACAACATCCCGCAGTTTACTAAGATCAATGATGCTTTCTTCTATGGCATCGTCTACCTTTTGAGGCTAAACATGATTCACTATCAAATGACCAAGAGCATTGTCACAGTAACAGAGAAGTGGGGGCCTTATTTACACAATTTCCCACCTTCACCTATCTCAAGGCAGCTAACTTCCTAGGTGAGCCCACCAAATTACCGAGATATGCCGGCCCCAAGTTGATCCTGTTGGAGCTATCCAGACAGCTCGTGACATACCATGAGAAGTGCCTGAAGAGAAAGAAGGGTGGAACTCCTTTCCCCTTTCAGTGGGAAGATACACATGCATCCTTCACCACAAAGCCCGGAAATGGTCACGAGCTAGAACTGCTCAATCTGAAGCACAACTTCCCGGCGAGGCCCACTTTTGATCCAAGGAATTGCCTTCCCAAGGTAAAACTCGATCCAATCCATATTCCATAGATCGAGGACATCTATATCAACCTGTACCATGAGGTCGAACTTAGAAGGAAGGACCACTCCCGCTTGGCCTTGGCAGAAATTATTCAATACGGCATGGGCATCACTCCAAAGGGTTATCAAACTACCGATCAAGAAGTTGATCAGGTATATCTAGATATAGATGGGGACAATCGGCCGTTTCTACGATCGATAGAATAAAAGCGCCCAAACCATTGAAGAAAGGGTCAAAGAGACGATGCGGAGGACAGAAAGCACCGGTGCAAGATGAATGGCCTCATCTACCTTGGGGTAGATTTCACTATGTCTCCATTAGGCAATGCACTGTCAAAGCCAAAACATCTCACAAAGGTTAAAGGCAAGGATAAAGAGGGTGAATCAAGATCTACTCAAGAAGGAGCCCCGAGAGCCCTCCTTCCATTGTATAAGAACAAAGTTGTAAGCCCGGTATCCCCAGAGAAAGAAGTGGCGGAAGGTGTTTCGACGGGCACATACATTCACGGTGTCACCACTACCGCAACCACCGAGGTCCTCTTGTATCCCTTCTCCCTCTCCTCCTTCTCCTCCTCGCGTGACCCAAATGACCATTCCTTTGGTCGTGTCCTCTCCCCATCTTCTACCTGCCCCCTTCCTCGTCATCCATCTTCTCTTCTCTCGCGGAGCTGTCCCCCACCATTTCTTTCTCATCTCTCGCCTCCCTTCCTTTCCCACATCTTCCTCCCCGCAAAGTGTCCCTTCCCCCGTGAGCACTTTCTCGGCCTCCCTCTCGATGCCACCACCAAGTGTCTCTACCCATTTCTACTCATCCACTATAGCTGCTCCCTCTTCTACCTCTCGGTCCCATTCCCTTAAGTCCGGCGTGGATCTCCCAAAGATTTGAGCCAAAGAAAGAGGAAAGTCCCTATTGCACCGATGGACTTCTCCGTCATCTCGGCAAAGGGAGGTAAAAAGCAAAAGCCTATAACCCGTTTCTCTCAGAGTGCATCGGGGAAAGAGTGATGGAAGTTGTATACCCCAATCCTTCAAAGGGTAAAAAGAGCTCAGTCTCCGGATATTATACAAGTGACCCAAGTCACAATGGGAACATCTTGTAAAGTCTTCAAGGAGAGACACTATCTCAGTAGTGGATGCCATTTGTAAGAAACTTCAAGAAGCAAAGGAGGAGAAAAGGTTGTTAAAGGAACAAAACAAAATCTTCTCAATGCCTTGCAGTAAAATGGGCAAGTGCACCTCCTACAACCGCAATGGAAACTCCCGAGGTCCTAAGTTAGGACAAGATAAAAAAATACGCTTAATGGCGAACAAGGTATGGCGATTTCCACGGAGAGATCAAATCCTCAAAGACAATGAGGAGGTAATAGTCAAGTTCACCGAGTTGTATCGTAACATCAATAAGGAGAACAAAGATCTCCTGTGCGATTGTAGGACCTATATCTAAGGAGTTGGACCATGCAAGACTACAACACGAAACATTCCAGAAAATGCTCGATCGTCACCAACGATCTAGTAAAATTTGGCGTCTTCAATCACCCCAGGTACCCAACAAGATCCTTGCTGCGTTGGATTACTGTGTCCACCATGATGGAGTTCATCCCGGAAAAGATTGATAAATTCAAGGAGGAAGCCCGGATGCAATGCATCAAATGGAGCAAATTGTTCGAGGATGTCTCTAGGCTTGCTTACTCCTTATTTCACCTCGAGGAAGGCAGAGATTTAAACTATCCGGATCTTCAAAGAGATCCTCTCGCAAGGGTAAGGGCCGAAGCCACTTTCGACACCGAATTCAGCAACAACCTTATGGCTTGCTGTGATTTTGTGGGGCGGGAGATCTGTGAGGTCATCGGTGATCATACGAAGGGTCCCGCCAGATCAACTTCAGCCCATGATCAAGAAATTCATGGAATATCGACTCAGCCCACATCACCTCTCCCGAACAACAATGAAGCAAGATACCCCCTTCCACCGTGAGACGATGATGAATAGGTCTCTTCCTATTGGCTTCTCTTTTTGTAAATATCTAATAGTATGTTGGTACGAAATCGACCTCATCCATGTTGCGAGAATGGGATGTTGTCATCCACCAAGTTGTCCAAAGTCAACATTGACTTTTAGATATTTTGTAATTAGTTGTTGGTTCCCTTTTGCCTTCTTTCTTCTCCTTCTTCTATATATACTTGGATACTTGTTGTATTCAAGGAGATGGATACTTTTCGATGAAAAATAGAAGTAAGAAGAAAAGACTTTGAGCTTTTGTAACAGAAGAAAATAGTAATACAAATATTAAGACTTTGTGCTGAATATGTGTGTTATGAGCATTTAATCTTTCTTATGTTAGATTTATGCGTTTATTCTGTTGAATCTATCTCTACTTTTTTGTCATTTATTCATCAGTATTGCTTTATTCATCTATGCAAGTAGGTTCTGGCTATGTTTACTACCAGCCCAAAACATAGACCCTCTGACCTTTCTGCTTTGGAATTCATTTCTTTTCTCCCTTCAAATCTTTCCTATCTCCCCACCTTGTTTCTTTCCCTTCTTTTATAGTTGGAAGTACCTCTACTGGGATGATATACCAACCATCGAAGGTAGAATATTGTGAGACTTGCACAGATTCCTGCTAGTAGAATAGTGATAAACCAATTTCACTTTGCTAACTCAAAGAGGGGCTATGCGCTGCACACTATTGGCTCGTCTATCCATAGATCCGTCCACCCGACCGATTTTCGGACCAACAGCTTTTGGTGACTCTACTAGGGATGAAACAAATCTATGATAGTGGTATGTTAGAAAATCAAGAAAATCGATAAATCACTACCGGTTTGCAAAATTTAACTTTTGTTCAAAATCCAAAATTTTTGCAAAAGTGATCCAAACCGATTTTTTTCTTCAAGGATCCATGGATCAGACTAGTTAGAGATCTTTAGTTATTGAGTTTTTACAAAAACCCGTATATTTCCGTAGATATGATATTTTGGTAGTTTTACAAAAATTTCAAATTGTGTGCATGTATACTTTGCTTAATGCTAAATCAAATGAAGCAAGAACTACCACCTAAAATAGTTCTACAATTTAGCTAAAACAAAGCATAAACACCATCATGATAAGAATTAAACAAGGGTTAGATGCTAGCATTCATCAATACAAACTTTGAAACTAACAATACTAAATATCTAAACTCCTCTATTCTCTAACAACAAATAAATGAATGGACCTAAGTAAGCTCCATGGCTATCAAAATAGTTGTCCTTAATGCTCCAAGAACCTAGGAATGGGGGCTAATCAAAGTTGGGCTACAAGACCCTTTTGACACCTCCCATATGACCCAAGCACTTTAAGAAAGAGGCTTAACTCTTCAAGATGATGAACTCTCAAAAGGGCAAGGTGCAAGCTCTTAGTCTCTTTGCTATATGCTTTGCATTTACTCTCTTAGAAAGTTTAGGTGTAAGTAAAAAGGTAGGTGGAGGGCTCTTTATATAGCCCAAAGGATAAAGGATTCAACACATTCTCATGAATGTGGGATAAAGGTAAAACATGATTAGGAATGGATAAGGTTGCTTTATTAAAGGTAACCTTACTTTAGAAGGGTTTAATACATGTTTAGCAAGTCATGGGAGTTGGGGGGTATTTTAATTAATCAAAGGTGATTAATTAATAGGTAGGTGTAAGTTTATAGAAGCCAATTAGAAGAATATTAGTGCGATTTAGGCTATTATAAGGGGATTAAATCAATTAAATATTGATTTATTGGTTAAATGGAAGGGAAAGCTAATTAATTAATAATAATTAATTAGTCTAGGTAGAAGGGGTGATTTATTAACGTAAGGTCGTTAATTAGGGTATTTGTTGGATAGGCAACTTAATTAATTAGCTTAGTGTAATTAATTAATGATGATATGAGGGAAAATGAGTGCCTTTGACGATATGTCGTTGATTTATGAGAAAGGGGATAATTAGCACAATTTAAGTATTTAAATTACTTGGGTGTAATTATAGGTGTCTACATTTGCCCCTCTTTGGGGTGGCATAAGTGATGCCACTTCAAAGATAGTAGACAAAAGAGATTTTGAAGAGATGGAAGAAAAATTAGTAGGAGGGAGAGATGCCCCCTCGAGTGTCGATGGGGTGATAGAAGAACTCGATCGACGATCGAAAAAGGTGAGAAGTAGGCAGAAGAATGGGGACGAGGCAGGATGCCCCGAGGAGAGAGAGAATTAGGGGTGAAAGGGAAGTCCTGTAGAAGAAATATGAATGAGGGGAGAGAAGAGCTTAGCCTCTAGCCGCTTATTTGTTTGGAACAAATTTGATGTCATCATATTGCCATAAGAACTACATCATCAGTCCTTATGAAAAATATAAGCATACGACAAAGGTAGAATGACATGAAAAGCCATAATATGAACAATTGTCCATTGCTGAAAATACCAACTCCACGCAACATACAATAATGCAATGCAATACGAGAAGGAAACAAGCTCATATAACAGGGAAAACAAGTACGAACGCACCTATCTAACCCAACAACGGTCAAGATAGTTGTACAAATGGTTTGTTATCAGTGCTGAAGAGATCCACAAGTTCGTGATTGACGAAAAGGGTTAAAAATGATGCCCCAAGCAAGGATACATGCAAGGGGAAATGAAAATGGACACGGGGTCCATGAAAAGCATTTGGTGCAACGAAACAAAGACACTGTGCAACCAAAAGTGCCCTGCAGCATGCGAAGCAAGCAGCTAGCTTTTGTGAATGGTTGTGAATCCAAAGTGATCCGCGAGTCGTATTAATCGGGAAGATGTGAGACAAACCAACAGATATGGAGAAAATACCATGCACAAGACACAAGTTTCAACTCGTAAGAAGCAAGTTACCATTTTGTAGGGTGTTTTACTTTTTAGGAATTTTTTGAAAAATTTTGCCTTGTTTTTAGATATATATATATATATATATATATATATATAGTTTTTTGCTGTTTTCTCGAAACAATGTTCTATTGTTTTTGTGTTTTCTCAAAACAATGTTCTATTATTTTTGTGTTTGTCTAAACAATTTTCTATTGTTTTTGTGTTTTGTGAAACAATTTTCTATTGTTTTTGTGTTTTGTGAAACAATTTTCTATTGTTTTTGTGTTTTTCTCGAAACAATGTTCTATTGTTTTTGTGTTGTCTGAAACAATTTTCTATTGTTTTTGTGTTTTGTGAAACAATTTTCTATTGTTTTTGTGTTTGGTGAAACAATTTTCTATTGTTTTTATGTTTTTAACAGTTTTTCCAAAGTTATGTGCAGTAACCAAGAAAGCATGGATGCCCCTAGCATTAGGTGGAGAATATACAAGGGTAGAAGCCACGCGCTTATGAACAAGAAGGTGAAGTTGTTGAGTTGCCCCAAAGATAAGATGGGAAATAACGAAAGACCACGCCCCTACTACAGCATTTAATAGAAGAAGGCAAAGCCGGATCAAGGCCGGACTAGATGGTGTGCACAAGGAACCTCGAAGGTAGAACCAGTCCGGGACAAAGACAACTACCCTTCTAATACTGAGAATGCTTGTGAACAACGAATCCTCCCGAGGTGCCAGAAACCGGTTTTCACCCAAGGACTTGTCCAAAGTGCCACAATTGCGTGGTTTTCACTAGTGGACGACCTGTTTTCTCTCTTTTTTTTTTGATGTTTTTGATTTTTTTTTTTTTTTTGATGTTTTTATATTTTTTTGTGATTTTTATGACTTTCTTGTGCCATGTTTAGGCATAAAACCTCTTAAGATGCATGGAATTCATGGGCTCCCGGAGCTCATCACCATTGGGGTGAGCCAACTTGTATGCCCCTGTGCCATACTTGGCAACTATGACATAGGGTCCTAACCAATGTGGTTCGAACTTCCCTTTCTTTTCTCGCTCCGCTCCGGTGTTGAACTGGTTCTCTCACGTAACTAAATCACCCACCTCAAACTCGGCGAGGAATGATTCTCTTGTTCAGAAGTTGCAAGGGAGATTTTGTGTTGATATACTTTCAGGTGATTAAGAGCACGAATGCGCCTCTCATCCAGGAGCTCTAACTCAGCCAATCTTGCCACTCGGTAATCTTCATCCTTATCCAAATAGTCCCGAAGAGAAATTCGCAGGGATGGGAGTTCAATCTCTAAAGGGATGATAGATTCTGTCCCGAACACGAGGGAATATGGCATCGCACCCGTAGGAGTGCGAATTGATGTTCGGTAGGCCCAGAGGGCTGGGTGGATTTGTAGGTGCCAGTTTTGACCAGTTTTGCTAACCATCTTCTCCATTATCCTTACCAAAGTCTTGTTTGTTGCCTCAGCTTGTCCATTACCCTGAGGGTAATATGGCATGGACCATTTCAATCTGATTTGGAACCGTTGGCAAAGACCTTTCACATTTTTGTTCTTAAATGACTTCCCATTATCTGTGACAATGGCTGTAGGGATACCATATCGGTAAATAATGTGATTCATGATGAATTTAGAAATCAGGCTCTCGTGACATAGGTTAAAGGACAGCCTCCACCCATTTTGTGAAGTATTCTCAGAATGTGATGATATGTGTATGACCATCAAATGAGGTAGGAGTAAGCTTCCCTATTAGATTATGCCCCACTGGAGAATGGCCACTGGGTAGTGATTGGTTGTAATGGTTGCGATGGAGCATCGATGAAATTTCCATACTTTTGGCATAACACACATTTTCTAACATAATTACAACAATCGGTTTCCATGGTGGGCCAATAGTAACCTACTCTTAAGTTTCTTAGCCAAGACCATTCCATTTGTATGTGCTCCGCATACTCCTTCGTACTTCTTTAATTGCTCGGATTGACTCGACACATCCAGACAACGTAATGCATTCCCATCGTAGCCACGACGATAAAGTGTACCTCCTAACAGGTGTAACGGGCTATTTGGCGAATTAGGCTTTGCTTTTCGAGAGCGGAATATTTCGGGAGGGAATGTACTATCCTTAAGATAGGTGAAAATGGGTTCATACCATGGTGAATGGGGACCAACAACCTCACAAGCCAAGCAAGATTTTGGCATGTCATACGCGTGGGCTGGCGAGATTTTCTACGAAGAATGGCATATCATTGTTCCTCTGGCGGAATACGAAGAATAGATCCCACCGTTGCCATAGCATCTACCGATCTATTCGCACTCTTGGGATTTGCTCAAAGGTAATGTGCACAAAATACTCCTTCAGGGTTTCCACCAACTTCTTATAAGGTATGAGCTTGTCATCCTTAACTTTATACTCATCATTAACTGTTTGATGATTAGTCGTGAATCACCTACAACCTTCACATGTTGAATATTCCACTTGATGGCTAGCTTCATCCTTGCAATGAGTGCTTCATATTCCACAATGTTGTTTGTGCAAGGGAAGGCCAGGCGGAAAGCCTGTGGTATAGGATCACCTCAAGGAGTAATAAGGACCACTCCTGTACCTAAACCATGAAACGTAAAAGATCCATCAAAATGTATCTGCCATACGATAGATTCTTCAATGTAGAGCAAAGATGCATCTCGCAGATCCAGACTCAAAGGTTCTATGCTTTGCAAAGGTGCTTCCACTAGCTGGTCAGCAAGTACTTGTCCTTTAATTGATTTTTGATGGACAAATTTATATCAAACTCACTGAGTAGAATGATCCAATTAGCCATTCTACCCGTGAGGGCAAGTTTGGACAAAAATACTTGAGTGGGTCGACCTTGGATATGAGCTTGGTCTTAGTATTTAGCAGTAATGGCGAAGTTTCAAAGGTAAAAACAACACCAAGCAAGCCTTCTCAATCTAAGGATAATTACATTCATAGGCGATGAGGGTGCGAATCGAGATAGTACACTCGCTTTCTCTTTATGGCTAAGGTCATATCAAGAGCAATTGCACCAATAGCATATGCAGCGGAAATATAGAGCAAAAGTGGTTCTCCCTGAGTGGGAGGCATGAGGACAGTGGATTAGCTGTGCATCGTTTAAGTAAAGCAAAGGCTTGTTGTTGCTCTCGTGTCCCCAAATGAAAGTGATGTCCTTCTTAAGCAAATGAGTGAATGAGTGACATTTATCCGCAAGTGGGAGATAAAGCGCGAATGGCTTGAATTTTCCTCGCAGCTACGCAGCTTGCTTGATATTCTCGTGGAGGCATTTCGTGATGGCGATACTTTAGCAGGTCTACCTCAATACCTCGTCTCGACACGATGAAGCCTAATAGTTTCCCGAGATAGCACACCAAAGACACACTTCTTTGGATTTAGCCCGACTTTGTATTCACGTAGGCGTTCAAAGATACGTCGTAAAATGATAGGGTGTTCCTCTCTTGTTTTGGACTTTCCCAGATGTTGTCTACATAGTCTTCCATGATGTCATGAATCATATCATGAAATATTATGCTCATGGCCTGGCCGATAAGTTGCTCCCGCATTCTTAAGGCCGAATGGCATCACGATAATGTAAGGTGCCCCAAGGAGTTGTGAAAGCTATTTTGTGTTGGTCCTCCTCAGTGATCTTAATTTGATTATAACCCAAAAATCCATCCATAAGTGATAGCATTTCATACCCGCGGTTGAGTCGACAATCATGTCAATGTTGGGCAACGGAAAGTCATTTTTAGGGCAAGCTTTATTGATGTCCCTAAAATCGGCAAATTCGGATACCAATAGGTTTCTTCTTGACAGAACAATGTTCGATATCCATTCAAAATAATCAATTGGCTTGATGAATCCTACTGCAAGCAACCTTTCCAACTCTTCTTTAACTAACAAGGCCACTCTTGGGTGCATCTTTCAAGCTTTTGTTTGATAGGCTTAGCGTCTTCGTGCACAACCAAGTTATGCACGACCAAAGTTGGATCTAAGCCGGGCATGTCTTTGTAAGACCATGCGAACACATCAATAAACTCTCACAAAGAGCATAGTGAACATCTTTTGTTCTCGGCAATTGAGAGTGATGCTCCCAAATTTACTATCTTGGGATCTTCTTCAGTACCAATATTAACATCAATGGTTTCTTCAACTAACAATTTTGATAAATCCTCCATACGCGTGGGATCGAGAGGTAGGTTGAGATCTTCATCCAAGGATGTCTCTACGAGATTTTCATCCTTGGCGTGGTCACTTTGTTTGTCCTTTGATTTTCTTATTTGTTTGTCAGCCAATGCCTCAAAGAGGTTTTCACTGTGTGACTTGGACTTTGATTTTTGCCGAGGCTTTTCTTTAGAACTCTTGCCCTTGCTTTTCTTTAAATTTTGCTGACCACGAAGTTCAACCTCCTCACCGAAGTAGGCGCAGGTGTCTAAGTCGATAAAGAAACCCTTCTTGTGATCTCCAATGGGAATTGTATCCCTTATGCCCATGAACTCTGCAATAGCCTCGTCATTCTCGAATAAATCTAGTGGCACGTGACGTTGTTGGTCCCATTCAACAAGGGAGGGGTATACAAGGTCAAGGGTTGGTTCATTGGGGGTGATGGTTAGGACAACATTATTCATGAAAAGGTTCGTGGAGGCCAGATCCTCATATTGGCTACAACAGGAATCTGTATCACTGTCTAGATAATCGGAGCTATCCTCATGCTCAGAACAAGTCGCATCTTGATCATTGGGGTGTGCTCCATAAGGGCGAATCCCAATGCCATATCTTTCTGTTTTGAAATGTGGAAGAGGGACTGGTTCTCTTTGTCCTTGTTCATTCCTCCCACATCCTAGCCTTGTAGCCCATGGAGTACATCATTCGCTAGATTTTTCATATTCGGGGTTTGATAACAAGATGGCCGAGTGTCCTCAGGGGACCCAAGTAGTAGGTGGATCAAGTAATTTTTCCTCGCCTAACAAGCCTCCGGGTGCAGGAACGACCCAATAGTATGTTCCTCTCTAGGTCTCTTAAAGCAAAGAGTTGGGTCGACCTCTAGTCTTGGGCGATAAGGAGAGGTCTCGAAACCAAGAGCGCTTGTTGTACATTATACTCCCCACAGCCATATTCCAGAATTTTCATCTCCCATGAATTAAATGGAGATGTTGAAGTAGATGCCCCATGAGTGCAAGAACTAAGAGAATTTGAATCTACTCAAGATTCCATGGCCTCAGAATGAAGAGGGACAGCTATATCTGTGGAGGGACATGCGTATGTACCCTTTCGTGCAAAGCTATTAAGAGCTCTACAATGAGCAAAGGGCTCTGAGTCTCCTGGTATTGTTATTGTATGTCCCTCATGCTTCAGCTTGATGCATTGATGAAATGTTGATGGCACTGCTTGCATGGCATGGATCCATGGTCGGCCTAGAAGCATATTATATGGAAGTTCCAAGTCTAAGACGTGAAACTTTGTCTGATGGCAAGTGGGGCCCACCTCCATTGGCAGCGTAATGGTGCCTGCTGACTCTCTTTCCGCGTTGTCGTATGCGGTGATAGTGATGATATGGGACTCAAGATCTTCTTCCGTATGTCCCAATTGTTTGACTAATTTAAGCGTGCAGATGTTCAATCCAGATCCGTTATCCACAAGCACCCGTTTGATTTTCCTGCGGGTAACAACTACCTCAATGTATAAGGGAAGATTATGTGTAGGATTCTCGGTAGGGACCTCCCTATGGTTGAAAGTGAGATGCTCACTGGGTGCAATATTTGCCACCGCGGCTTGAAGGTATGCAGATTGACTTCAAAGGCACTCCGACCCCCGAAGAGTTTGATACAAAATGTCCTTATGCAAGATTGGATATCTTGAGAAGATCTAAGATCGAGATCTTAGCAGTGTCTTCTCAAGTTGTTCTAAAAGGTTATATTTACCGGTTTGCGGGGTCAACAGAGAGGGTTCTAGAATCACGAGGCAGCACGCCTTGCTACCGCAGTGCAGCAGCCTCCTTTCCTCGATCCGGATGGTATTGACACGGCCGTAGGGGAGCGAACACATCCGATAAGTGAATCATAATGATTGTTATCTCTCTTGGTATACAAGTAATTTGTGGCTTTATAAGTTTGGGATGACTCTCCCCGATCCGGTTTTTCCTTTTCTGACTTATCATGCTTGGGGAATGGTTCCTTATAAATTCCCATTTTCTCATTAGGTGTTTGCATGTGGCTAGGGTTATCCACCTCTATCTCCCCGTTGTCAATGAGGTCTTGAATATAGTGGCGAAGTCGCAAACATTTGTCTGTTTTATGACCTTTAACGCGATGCATTTCGCAGTATTCATGCTCCTTATACCATGAAGGTTTAGGAGCGTTTTTAACGGTTGTGTTGTAGGATAGGTCATCATGTGGGCCGCATCCAACTGTTTTAGTATGACAGACAACGGCTCATTGAGGGAGGTGAATGTTCTTCGCTTTGGTGGTGGTTGAATTGGGCCCTTGGTCAGTTTAAAAGGTTGACTGGTTTGGACCGTTTGAACACGTTTGGAATCAGTGATTCCGTCTCCCACCACGTTTTTGTTTTTGTTAAAGATCTTTGGCTTTTCAATGGGTTTGACACTTTGGTTGTCTTTAGATTGGGTTTTGAGGGTGCCTTTGGCAATGAGAGCCTTTTCTATTTGAATCCCTTTCTCGATAACCTCCTCAAAGGTGCGGACACAATGCATTTGGAGGTGGAAAGCTATATCTGGGTTGAGATTAGGGACGAAAAATCGACTAGCCGCTTCTCAGGGGAAAGCGCAAGGGAAGCGACTAGCTATCCCTCTCCATCGTTGGAGGAAGCTGGTGAAGGTCTCATTTGGGTGTTGTTTTGTGTTGCACAAGTTCGCCATGGTGACGTCACTCTCTATGTTATATGAGAAATGACGCACGAATCTTTCGCCATTCTCGCCAGGTGAAAATTTATCCTCGTGGCAAGCGCGTAAACCATTCTAATGCTTGACCTCCGAGACTCTTAGGAAAATGTCGATGAGGTAATTATCACTATAAGACACCTCTTGACATGCCATGTAGAAATCTTTAACATGATCCTTGGGTCTCCCTTTCCTTTGTATTTGTCGAACTTTGGAAAGGGTTCAAGGGTCATTGTCTTGTCAAAAGGATAGGGGCATAGTTCTTCGTATTGGTATTTCCTAATACTCCCTATATTTCTTTCTTGTATGCTCGCAAGCGTTGCTTTCATAGATTGTACTTCTTGTGCAAGCAATTGTTCTTTAGTGGGAGAAACGGGATGTGTACATAATGATACCCTGTGTCTTCTTCTCCTTGGTTTTCTTGATGGAGTTCGTGGATCCTAAACTTAGGATTTGACTTTTGAACGTTCTTGTTTGTGTCTTTTTGTACTTGGAAAGTAAGCAAAGCTAGTTGTCACCTTAAGTTTACCGAGTTGTTGTTGGATTGTGACTTGGTTTGTGTCTTCTTCTTCTAAAGGTTCCTCCTCTTCGTATTGTGGAGGTTCTTCCCCTGTCTCATGTTCTATCTTGTTTCTTCGTGGCACTTTGATGAGGGGTATTCTATGCCCTACCACTTTATCATTTTCTACATAAGAAGTGGAAGCATGTCTGCCTGTTAAAATATCTTCCATATTGATAAGGGGTGTTCCTCCTTAGTAGTGTCATTTGTTTGTAGTATTGGTTCCTTCTCAATGGGCAATTTGGCCCCTAATTCCATGACCCGTGCCAAAACTCTATCTTTGTTTCTAAGGAGAAACTCATCTAGTAGAGTGGGGTCAAAATCAAAGTCTGCGTGTGGTGATTCTAATTCATTTCCACTATGATTGACCATCTCTTCTGTTTCCTTTTCTGCAGAAAATAGTGGTCCTAGATCGTGTCCGATAAATGGGTTTGACCCTTGTCTGTTAGAGGTTTCCCAAGCTTGCGCCTGTTGTTCCTCATATGTTTGTTTCTTTAACCCTAGACGCATCTTAGGAGCCATGTTTTCGTGATAAGTTTCACTAAGGTAAGTTGTAGATTTGTTCAAAATTCAATGACTACCCCTAAGTGAAACACAAGATGTACGTGTTAAGAGTAAATTAACAGTGTGAGAATACCAATGTGATAGAATGATAAAGTCACCAATGAAACAATCGTTTGGTATCAAAACTTAATCAAATGAAGTACCTCCTAGATTACGTTTTAAAGTAATTTACGACGCCAGATGATTAACAAGATGTCTCCACTTATGCCAAGTTCAAAGGAATGAACAAAACGTAAGTAAATACATGAAGTTAAATGCGATCTCCCAATCAAGATATACGATGAGCAAGCTCAAGTCTGATTAAGACCTATATCTCAAAAAGTGTCAATTACGATTTGTGAATGACACAACAATATCACCAAGATATGTTAACCCACTTTGCAAGAAAGTGGAGTATTGATATCGAGGTGTTATTGATATAACATGCACAAATGGTAGTTCCTAACACCTTTTGAAATCGAGGTAATAATAAAACTGAACAAAAAAAGCTCAAAGTATAGCTAGGAATAGTTAAGAATGTGTGCAGTGTAACCGTACAATATAGGTATTTATGTCGAGTTTACAAGAAACAAGACGTAAATATCGAAATTGTAATGATACGAGACAAACAAACTAACTCCTCTTATGGAAGTCCGTAGTGATGAACCACGCCTAACTACAATGACGATCTTGACGTGGGTATCAAGATCACAATGGCTACCAAATGACGTGAAAACGCCTCCACTCACTTTAGACGTTTAACTAACCCAGCCGCAAACATGGATGGGCGTAAACGGACATAAAAGTGAGAGAAACAGTCGAATGGCAACACAAAGGTAATCACACCTCTTTTGATCAACAAAGTGTCAAAAGAATATGAAGGAAATAAATCAAGAAAAAATGACAAAAAATGCTAGTCTTACTTCGGCAGAGTTTCGCCTTGCCCTAAGGTAAGTACAAACTAGGTGAAAGTAATACGTCACACGTTTCTCAAAAAGAAGGTTCACAACTCAACACTGTTTTACAGTGGTCAAAGTGGGCTCCTGGCCAAAGTATATTCTCCTAGGTGGTTCTCTCACCCTAGGTGTTACAAAGTTGCCACGAGCGAGCGCGATTTACCCAAAGTCACACTGACTAGTTTGGGAGTATCTCGGCTTTACTTTACCCCCTTCAAGAATAGTAGGCAACTAGTGCGTCTACGTGTACTATCACCGGGTCGCCACAATGGACAACCCGTAACTCTATCTCACAAAGGAATCACTAGTCAAGTAGGTAGTGCGGAGCACTTCCCGTTTCGCCCACAAGGTTCCTCTTGCGTGGACTACTTTGGGGTTCCCGAACCACCCCATTGTTGTAGCTTAAGGCGTTATGCCAAAGGGGTTATGTTCCAGATTGAGCGGAGAGGGACGCCCTTTTCCGAAACCTCGCAATACAAGTGTTTTGAATATGTTGTTCTTTTTATCTTGTTTAATTGGGTGTGGTTTGCTTGAACATTTTTTGGTAACATGTATAACAACTGTATTAGTAGTTTTTGATTTCGTTTTGATTCCTCCTTTCTTTGACAAGCGTTTTTAGGTCCTGCACTCAAGCGTTAGTAGTTCTCCAAGAAAATCACATTATTTAAAAGAGGATTAAAAGTTGCTTTTGATTCTCAAGATCATCCAAGGATGCAAGAGAAGAGCATACACAACAAATAATCCAACTAAAAAGTAAATAAAATCTTTTCAATCAATGAACCATACAAAATTTTTGATAAATGTTCATTCCCTTAAACCAAAAGTGAAAGATGAAGTTTCCAATTTACCAAATGTTATAAAATGAAGACTAAAGTTGCTTTTGATTCTCAAGATCACCCTAAGGTGCAAGAGAAGAGCATACACAAACTTTATCCCAACTATATAGAAATGGAAAACTTCAAATCAAAGGACCGTTGAAAAATGCTTTGTAAAAGGTTCATTCCCTTAAGCAAAATGAATAATTAAATTTCTAAGTTTAATCCCAATGTTAAAAATATATAGATCAAAGTTTTTTTGATTCTCAAGATCACCAAAATGTGCAAGAGAAGATCATACACACGCTTTGATCTAAATCGAGTAAGCATGGAAATACAACATTCATCAAAACATTAGACATGTTAGAAAATGACCAGTTTTAAAATAATAGAAAAACTTGCAACTTCTGTAAGTGTAAATCCCAAATTTATATTTTCATTGTATAGTTAACTTCAATATCTTTCCAACGCAAAAAAAATGGAGTCATTTCGAGGTCGGGAGCAAAAGTTATGGCCTTCGGAAGATGGGTTACGCATATGCTCTTATGCTCATGTGTATGCACTTGACATGCACTTAAAAAATGTCAAAAAAACGTCCCTTAATATGAAAAATGGGTAAATTTTTCCAACCAAGATTCAATTTTGACAACAACCCATCACATTAATATATGAATAGAAGACTCAATGCTATCAAACATTAACATACATGCTCAAGAATTTAAGATTTTCAAGAAATTGACAAAACTAGCATGTAGAATGATGAAAAAGTAAGCTCTAAAAATGAAAACATGATGAAATCTTGAAATTTTCTCACCAACATTAAATTTTGACAGCAACCCGCCACATTAATATGTAAATAGAAGACTCAGCACTATCAAACACTAACCTACATGCTCAAGAATTGAAAATTTTCAAGAAATTGACAAAACTAGCATGTAAAATGTTGAAAAAGTAAGCTTAAAAAATGAAAACATGATGAAATCTTGAAATTTTCTCACCAAGATTAAATTTTGACAGCAACCCACCACATTAATATATAAATAGAAGACTCAACACTATCAAACACTAACCTACATGCTCAAGAATTTAAAATCTTCAAGAAATTGACAAAACTAGCATGTAGAATGTTGAAAAAGTAAGCTCTAAAAATGAAAACATGGAGAAATCTTGAAATTTTCCCCTCAATTCCAATTTTGACAGCACTTCACCTCCTTCATACCTACAAGGAAGACCCAACACATGCAAACTCAACAAAACATGTTAAAAAAAACAAGTTAGATCAACATGTGTAAAAGAGGGTTAAGTAACAAAAATAAAACTTAACTACAAAAACTTGAAATTAAGTGCAAAGGACAATGGAGTAAGTCCCACCGGCGTGCCAAATGTGTGCATGTATACTTTGCTTAATGCTAAATCAAATGAAGCAAGAACTACCACTTAAAATAGTTCTACAATTTAGCTAAAACAAAGCATAAACACCATCATGATAAGAATTAAACAAGGGTTAGATGCTAGCATTCATCAATACAAACTTTGAAACTAACAATACTAAATATCTAAACTCCTCTATTCTCTAACAAAAAATAAATGAATGGACCTAAGTAAGCTCCATGGCTATCAAAATAGTTGTCCTTAATGCTCCAAGAACCTAGGAATGGGGGCTAATCAAAGTTGGGCTACAAGACCCTTTTCGACACCTCCCATATGACCCAAGCACTTTAAGAAAGAGGCTTAACTCTTCAAGATGATGAACTCTCAAAAGGGCAAGGTGCAAGCTCTTAGTCTCTTTGCTATATGCTTTGCATTTACTCTCTTAGAAAGTTTAGGTGTAAGTAAAAAGGTAGGTGGAGGGCTCTTTATATAGCCCAAAGGATAAAGGATTCAACACATTCTCATGAATGTGGGATAAAGGTAAAACATGATTAGGAATGGATAAGGTTGCTTTATTAAAGGTAACCTTACTTTAGAAGGGTTTAATACATGTTTAGCAAGTCATGGGAGTTGGGGTATTTTAATTAATCAAAGGTGATTAATTAATAGGTAGGTGTAAGCTTATAGAAGCCAATTAGAAGAATATTAGTGCGATTTAGGCTATTATAAGGGGATTAAATCAATTAAATATTGATTTATTGGTTAAATGGAAGGGAAAGCTAATTAATTAATAATAATTAATTAGTCTAGGTAGAAGGGGTGATTTATTAACTAAGGTCATTAATTAGGTATTTGTTGGATAAAGCAACTTAATTAATTAGCTTAGTGTAATTAATTAATGATGATATGAGGGAAAATGAGTGCCTTTGATGATATGTCGTTGATTTACGAGAAAGGGGATAATTAGCACAATTTAAGTATTTAAATTGCTTGGGCGTAATTATAGGTGTCTACACAAACCCTCGCAAAAAGTCAAATCTAAGATCTGAAAATCAGCTTACTAAGTTGGCCGTAATTTTAGCCCCATTAACATTTGTCATTAAACCGCAATCGGTTTTCAAAAGAGGGATAAAATTAAATATTTAGAAAAGTAAACGCTGCTGATTTTTGTCGGAAAAATTAGAAAATCAGCTAATACAACAAAAAGAATTTTTAAATCTGCTCCAAAATATTACAGATTTGGAAGGTACCACAGCAGCGAACCATTCACTCATGCAGAAGAGCTCGTGGAGTAATCAATCCTACTTTTATTTACTTCAAAGGCACAACTTTAGTCTAACATTCGCACGCTTCCCATCGCTAAGTTCAGCTGGCCGATCATCTAGGAGTGTCTCACCTCCACGAAGGAAGCGTCTCTCACAAGGAACATCTTCGCGTCACTTAGCAAATTGCGCTCACGCTCAATGGAATTGTGCTTCCAGTTCACGTCCTTTTTCCATTTGCTCAAATGGCAGTACCATGGGGAAATGTTATGGGCCCACTCACTTTGCCACACCCCGTTCATGCACTCCCTCACGGAAACCTAGAAGAATTTCCCTAAATTTGATGGTAGCGGGAACCAAAGCACGGATTCACACATATCTGCATTCATCATGTCATGCAGTATCCTGGATGTGACCCATGAAGATGTGTCAGTTCACCTCTTTCTAGAGACCTTGCAAGGACCTGTAGCAGAATGGTTTCAAAGCATTTGCCGGCTAGATCTATTACCAGTTGGGCCACCTTGCGAACTGCATTCAAAGAAAGATATAAGCCTTCAGAGGACACGTTTGCATTACTATCCAAGATCACTCACCTGAAGAAGGAGGTCAATGAAACCATGCGCGATTTCATCACCTGTTTCAATTCACTAATCAACCGGGTTCCACCTACCATTCTGCCAATGCCAGAAAATCAGAAGTGTTTCTTCGTGAATGCCATGAGCTCAAAAGTAAGTTTCTTGATCTTAAAAGAGCAGGTCACTACTTTGGTTCTCGCCCAAGCTGCTACCATACGGATTGAAGATAACTTGTTAATATCTGGTGAATTAAAGCGAGAGCCATCCAAGCCGAAAGTTTCAGCTCCTTCTCCCGCCACTTCATCCGACCCGGCATTCCAAAAGATGGCAAATGACTTGCTTGCATTAAAGAATCAGCTGGCTCAGGATTCTCCAAGCACTTTGTATCGGGATATTCCACAGAGGAAATTTACTTCAAGAACGTCTCACAAAGGCCCCGCTTTACCCGCACTGCTCCATGGCTGCGCTTGAGGCCCCTCCGATCAATACTTTAGCCGAAATCGAAGAAGAGGAGAAAATTATGAAGAACCTTCATCGCCAGGTGAAGATGATCAAGATGTTGGTGAACCAACTAGCAACTCTACTATCGGGTATATGAAATTTGATGAGGAAGAATCTAATGAAGAAGAGGGTACCCAAGGATATGCAAGCAGGCAGTCATATGCTATTTTTACCCGCTCGCAAGGAAAAGAAGCAGAAGTGGCTGCTAATATGCAGAAAGAGAAGGCCGTGTCACACATGCCTCCAACCATCTCTAAATGAGGTAGTCCCCTTCCTGACCAACCTGTTATTAAATCTTTTTCAAAAAAATCTTTTTCCCCTATTTCCTCCAAATCAGCCCTCTCATATTCCTATCAAGACCAGTAATCCTATCCTACCATCGCGAAATGAGGGACTCATTCCTTATCAACACAACCCTTGGCTGCATTTGACATAATTGATCACGCTAAAAAGACCAAGATCCAAATGTCTCAAGCCGAGTATATTTAGTCAAATCACGACCAGCTTGTAAGGTTGACCGAATACATCCAAAGCCAAGTCATAACTACTGTGTTTCCCGAAAGAAATCCTTTCTACTCCTTTTGCATCTCGCATAAATGTCACCTCGACATCTATGTCGTGCAAGATAGAACCTTTCTATCTCTCCTCCTAATCAATGGCCACAAACTAAGCAATTGCATAATTGAGTCAAGGGCTTCGAGATAATGTCATGCCAAAGAAAGTTGACCATGCCCCTGGCCTCACCCTTACCAAGCCTTTTGGCCAATGTTATTCCTTCGAAACCAAGCAAGTTTCATTGATCGGTCAAATAAAAATGTGCGTTTGCATTTGCGGCATTCTGAGAAAAGAGTAATGATGATCGTCCTTGTTGCCGATATTCCAGCAAAGATACAAAATTCTATTAGGAAGGAGTTTTTGGTGAGGTTGGTGGAGAGATTCATATGGACTGTCTAAGGCAAGGATTCCCGTCAAGGGTGTAATGCAAACGTTGGAGCCGAATCACAAAATAAGTACCTGGTTACTAACTCCGATGACCCCAAAGCCTAAATTCTCTTCGAATCATCAGGGATGGGAAACTATTTCTTGTCTACCGAGTCTGACAAAATGGATGTCCTCGTCCAAGCAGAGGATCTTAACAAGATCTGGACATTACAGTTTGATGGTAGTTGCAACTAAAGCAGATGCGGTGTTGGAGCCGTACTAATATCTCCCAAGGAAGAGATTATCCCTCTCTCTTTTAAGTTAGAGTTTTTCAATACGAATAATATTGCTGAGTATGAATCTTTGCTACTGGGCATGCAATCCGTGAGGGAAAGAGGAATCAAGAATCTAAAAGTACAGGGTGATGCAGAGCTGGTCGTAAATCAAGTTAAAAGGATATACCAAGTGAAGAATGAAAGGCTCAGACATTACCACAACGCGGTATGGGACAGTATTGAGGAGTTTGACACTTTTTCAATAAAAGCCATTCTTAGAGCTCGGAGAATGACATGGTCGACTCATTATCCGTCTCAAAGATCCCTCATGCTCCCTCACCTGAGTTTGAAAACAGACACATATACCATCGAGGTGGTTTTTCGCCTAAAGCGTCCCAAAAAATTCTCAAGATCTGGAAGGTATTCAATGATGACAATCAACTCATTGCCTTTCTTGAAAAAGTGAAAATTTTTAGTGAGCTTCATTTTGAAGGATCCACTTCCGCATGCCGTGAATCTGTTACTGATCAAGACGAAGAAATGCATGGAAGTGATGGCATATGTTATCTCAAAGGAAATAAAATTCCAAAAGGCCTGGTTTCTCTAGAGCGTTTGTTCAATAGGCACGATCGTTTTGTCAAGAAGAAAAGGTGAGATGATCCTAACTCCTCCCCAGAAACCGAACCGGTCAATTTAGGTTTGGTAGAACATCTGCAGTTTGTAAACATTGGAAAATGTTGCACACCCAAAGAGAAGCGGAAATTCGTCAAATTGCTGAAGAAATACATGGATGTATTGGCATGGTCCTATGTCGATCTAAAGTCTTTCAAGCCGAAGGACATCCAGCATGACATCCCGTTGAAAGAAGATGTCAAACCCTTTCATGTAAGAAGAGACATTATAATCCTAAGATCTCAGGTACTATCCAGGCTGAAATTCAGAAAATGCTGGATGCAAGGATCATTTTTCCTATCCATCACAATACCTGGGTGGCAAACATTATGCCAGTACGTAAGAAGAATGGTGAGATACGCATATGCGTAGATTTTTGTAACTTGAATCAAGCCTTCAAGGACAACTACCCCCTTCCCATAATGGATCAGGTTCTGCAAGCAGTGACTGGATCAGAAATGTTGTCCATGCTTGATGGTTTTTCAGGCTACAATCAAATTGAAGTCTCACCCAAAGACCAATTCAAAACAACATTCACTACCCCTTAAGGTACATTCACTTATAACTAGATACCTTTTGAGTCGACCAATCTTTGGCGCCACTTTTAGTGGGCCTGCTGACACTAAAATTTTCCTCCGTAATTTCTATTTCATTAATGTATGTATTAGGAATAGGATGTTGTTAAGTATAATTAGTAGTAGATCGATAGAAGATAACGGCGCCACAAGACGGTGCCGCCAATAATGTGGAGTACGGAATACTGAGTCAAAGTACAATAGGAATGTTGTAAAAAGTAAATATTTGTCGTAAGTGGTCCGGTAATGTTAAAATGTCAAAGTTTGGGTAATTAGAGAAGTAAAGTCTACATGATTAGGAATTAGAAATATTATATTGGTAATAAAGACAAGGAGTGAGGTCATAAATATTTTGTGTATTTTATTTGTAAAAAGTCTAGAAATGTGGAACCCATGTAAAATGATAAGGTTTATCTTATCTTAATAGATAAGCTTACATGTACAGATAAGAGTTAAGGTATGGAATATGATTCGTCAGAGTGGATTTCTTATCCTATCTTAGAGATAAGATGGATAAGCCTGGAAGTTCTATAAATAGAGAGGCCACCCTCCTCATTTAGCATAGAAAGAAGTAGTGAGAAATATTGTAGGAAGTGTGTAAAGGAAGCCATCGATTAAGGTGTGTTCAAGAAACCATCGAGAGGTGTAATTGTAAAGTTTCTCCCATAGTCTTGTTGAAGTACCTCATGGGTGAGATTGTAACAATTTTATGTTAATATTATAATTTACTTTGATATTTCAGATTTGTCATCATTCCGTCTTATCATAGTCGATGGTATTCTTGTGTTCGGTTGTTGTTTTGTTTCCAGATTACATCTACCAAACTAAAGGTCATGGCATTAGTAAATAATCATAAAGACGAGGAGTTCCGGTGAAGAATTATCATAGTGCCGGATGGGGATGACATTTTGGTTCCGTTGCGGGACCATTCCTCATTGGTGGATTTTCCGGAGAGATATTCTCGGTTAGTCAAAAATCAATCGGGTAACCTTGTTTTTACCGTGCATAGTAGTTACCATGGTAAAGTCATTTTTACCGTGAATAGTAGTTACCATGTTAAAGTCATTTTTGCCATGAATAGTAGTTACCTGGTAAAGTCCTTTTTTGGGAATAGTATTTACCGCAAAGTAAAATCACTTTTTACCGTGAATAGTATTTACCGCAAAGAACTTCACTTTTACCGTGAATAGTATTTACCGCAAATAACTTCACTTTTACCGTGAATAGTGTTTACCATGATAAAGTTAGTTTTTGCCGCAGAAGTCAAGTTTTACCATAGTTTACCGTGGTCATTTCTATTTTCTTGTAGAAAGGTGTAAAGTCACTTTCTAGTATAGTGATTCCAATTATTTGTGCACATAAATCTTGTTGATTGTACTTGTGGGTTAGTATTTCACGGTGGTTACTTTTGAAAATGGGAAAGATTCCTGCTTTTTTCAGCTCAATCTAATGAAGATGCTTCTTCTTTCATTCAAGAGTTTAAACGATCTTGTATTTGTAATGGCCTCATAAGAAGGGAACAATGGACTGAATTTTTCCTACCTTTTTGGATGGTTCAAAGACTTAGGTGGTTTGAAACACTAGGTGATAATGTGAAAAATTCATGGGATTTATTAATCGAAAGTTTTCTTGAAGAATTTGGTGAACAATGAAATATGCAGATCTCATGATCAAGATCACAAAGCTATCCCAAAGAGAGAAGGAGAAGATAAGGGATTATCATGCTCGTGTTCTAGAGCTAAGGAGGAAGCTCGATGCCCAGATCCGGAAGGAAGGACTAGCGGATGGGTTGATGAATGGCGTGGATAATATCCTCTGTAAGCACTTCATTCTTGGGATGAAGCCGAGATCGACAATGAGTGAAGTATGACCGCCCCTACTATCAACAAGCAAAGGAGATTGCAAGAAGGCAAGAAGAAAGCATGGAAGAGGAGCCCAAAGAAATTGTTGCTAAAGTAGAGCCTACACCAAAGCACCTTTGGTCTAGAATCCACAATCACTCCCGGTGAGCACAAATATTTCTCCTAGTACATCTACCGAGTATGAAGATCTCGCTCAAAAAGATGGGTCAGCTTAACTATTAATCTTCTTCAAGGAAAGGAATTTAGTTCTCGGGGAGGAGATAGAGGTCCAAAAAGAAATATTTCGAAGTTGTTTGTTATGGTTGTTATAAAAGGGTCATTATAAGTATAATTGTCTAGATAGAGCTTCTACATCCGGTAAAGGAGATAATGATAAAGGAAAAGCACTGTGAATTCTTTTGATGTAGTAGATAAGAGTAGAAATAATGAAGTAGATGTGTTTGTAATAAAAAGAAAGGAAGGAAAAGATAATCAAGATGGAAATGATCCTAAGAAGATGAAAGAAGAAACTAGTAAGAAACATAGGAGAAAAAGTTGGGTGTGCGGGATTTTTTCGATTTCACAGTGGGCAAGGACCATACTCCATCTTGGAAGATCTGTCCAAAAGGCCTGCAAATATTACATATGGTCAACTCTTGGCTATGTCTTCTGAGAAGAGGCGGGAGTTGCGAGGTGGACTCAATGCTCGAAGAAGGAAGGAGGTTGAGGTCCCTGTTTTGGAGGCAGAGGCGGATCCCTATGCTCCACAAGCTGAGGTATTATGTAATGGCATTTCAATTCATGATGTCTTAGTTGATGGAGGTGCTGCAGTTAATGTAATGACCGAAGTCAGTAATGAATATGTTGGGTTTAAAATTTATCGCCCTTCAACACTTATGTTAAGGTCATTAAATAAGGGAAAAACTAAACCAGAAGGTGTAGTTTCAAATGTGGCAATATCTGTTATGGGTGTTGTATGTGTGGTAGACTTTCAGTGATGAAAAATGGTACTGTTGCTTACCCAATGCTGTCTTTGGGAAGACCATGGCTAAGGAGAGTTCATGCAAGAAACTATCGGAATGAAGGTTTCACGAAACTTGGACGTGGTAGAGAGAGGGTGAAGATAAATGTGATCCCTCGACATCATAAGGCGAACCTATGGATTCAAGTGATGAAACCGATGATTGGACATCCTCTCGATTACTCTAGTACCAATGAAGTGGACATCGAAGATGAGGAAAGTGAGGTGGATGTTTCAGTCATGGATATCCTTCCAATCACACCAACTTATGACCCCATAAAATTATCTCAAGAAGAAGTTAATGATCATCTCCAACAAATAAAGATTGGTGATCTTTGTGATGGAGAGTGAGAAGGAATCCTACCTCTAGCTCTTTCGAAGGTACATACACCTATTCACTTTTGATTACAAGGAACTCCGTCAAGTAAGTTGGGTAGAACATTGTATTGAGCTGGTAGATGGTGCTAAGCCCATAAAGCAAATGCCATATAGAATGAATCCTAATTTTTCCAAGACTATAAAAGAAGAAATAGATAAGTTGCTTGATGTAGGATTCATATTTGTTGTGGAGAATTCAGAATGGGTTTCTCCCATTGTGATCTCAATAAAAAAGAATGGGAAGCTACGCATTTGTGTTGATTACAGGAATCTCAATAAAGCAACAAAGAAGGATCATTACCCTCTTCTATTTTCAGATCAGATCTTGGACGAAGTAGCTGGCTAGGAGTGTTATAGTTTTGCTGATGGATATAGTGGCTACAACCAAGTTCGTATAGCAGAGAAAGATCAGCTGAAGACCACGTTCACCACTCCTTGGGGAACGTTTGCTTATAGAGTTATGCCTTTTGGGTTGTGTAATGCCCGCAACATTCCAGTGTTTGATGAATAGGGTGTTCGAACTCTACATGGGACCTTCATCGAGTATTTCTAGATGATTTTTGTATCTATGGGAGCAAGTTGGACCACTTGCACTCAGATGGAGACAACATTTCAAAGGTTAGATGAAGCACAAGCCTCACTAAACCCTACAAAGTGTGTATTTGGATGTTCTAAAGGCGTTTTGTTAGGGCATGTTATATCCAGAGATGGTATTGGTACTGATCCTGATAAAGTTTCAAAAATCAAAGATTTACCATTTTCTCTTAATAAAAGTAAGTTGAGATCATTTTTAGGCCATGTGGGTTACTATAGAAGGTTCATCAAGAATTTCTCAAAGATGCACACCCAACCCAGTTCCCAGAAGAAGGATGTTACTTATGAACCAGAAATAAGGTGCATGAAGCTTTTGGACAATTGAAGGAAGCCCTGGTGTCTTCACCTGTTTTGAAGAATCCAGATTGGAGCAAGCCATTCATTGTGTACACTGATGCCTCAGATGTAGCACTAGGAAGTACTTTGAGCCAAAAGGATGAAAATGGGAATGAACATCCAATTTACTTTGGGAGCAGACAAATGAGCAGTGCTAAGGTAAACTATACTGTAACTGAAAAAGAGGCTTTGGCTATCATTTTTGTTGTAAAGAAGTTTAGAAATTACTTGCTAGGGCAGAAATTTATAGTTGTAACAGATCATCAGGCTCTGAAATATATTGTCAATAAGCCTAACCCATCAGGGAGGATAGCAAGATGGATAATTTTGCTACAAGAATTTGAATTTGATATTATAGATAGGCCAGGAAAGAAGCATGTCAATGCAGATGCACTCTCTCGAGCCTATGATGGTTTAGGATCATCTTGTGATGATGATGATTTTCCCGATGCAAAGATTGTTCTCCTCGACACAATCCCTAGTGAATACATAGATATTTGGAATTATCTGAATGAATTCAAGTTTCCTGATGGTGCCAATGCAAAGACTAAGAGAAAGATTACTCAAGCCAGTCGTCCATATTCTATTCTGCATGGAGTATTATTTCGAATAGGACCTGATGGATAGTATAAGAGGGCAGTTGGACGTGATCAAGGGAAGGAACTGCTAGAAGAATTCCACAATGGTACATGTGGAGGGCACTTCTCTAGACAACTTACAACAAGAAGGATCTTGGATGCAGGTTATCACTGGCCCACTCTTTTTAAAGATTGTTATAATTATTGTAAGACATGTGATATTTTTCAAACACATGGTAACCGTAAGACTTCATCAGCTCCATTATGTCCTATTCTTCCCTTGGTCCCTTTGAAAAGTGAGGAATAGACATCAGAGGTCCACTTCCAACTACATCACGCCAAAATAAGTATATTGTAGTTGCCATAGATTATTTAACCAAGTGGGTTGAAGCTAGGCCATTGAAAACAACTTCCATGGATGAAGTGGCAAGGTTCATGTATGAACGCATTGTCACCAGATTTGGTTGCCCATTAGAAATTGTAACAGATCAAGGAAGCCACTTCATTAATGAGGTGGTAGAAGCCCTAGTCAATAAGTTTTCTATTAAGCACAGGAAGGCAACAACATACAAGCCAAGCACAAATGGACAGGTGGAACGAACAAATTTTGTGTTGTGTCAAATTCTAGCAAAAGATGCAGCCTTGCAGTACATAAGTGGGATAAAAGAATTCATGCAAAGATTGTGGGCATATAGGGCAACATCAAATTCAGCAACAGGATACTCCCCATTTTTGGCCTATGGCATTGATCCAGCTTTTTCCTATTGAGTTTGATATTCCCACTATGAGAGTTATGAAAAATGAAAGGATGGATGAAAGTGATTCAAGAAAAGAAAGGTTGGTACATCTTCATTTCTTTGGAGGAAATGAGAGAAATAGCAAAGGATACAAGCCATAAGAAGAAAATGAAGCAGAAGGAATACTTTGATCAAAAGATCCATTGGTCTCCATTTCATGTGAATGACTTGGTTCTAGTATATGATTCTAGATACAAAAAAGAAGACAGAAAATTTCTTCCAAAATGGATGGGGCCCTACAAAATAGCAGTTGTGCATGAAAATGGTACATATCGACTGGAGGAATTGGATGGCACTCCCATTACGAAATGGGTCAACCACGACAAGTTAAATATTTTCCAAGCACTGAATAGTCTACTCGAGGATGGAGTAGAAGCTAGGAAGGGGGAAGATGTCGACACTAAAATTTTCCTCCGTAATTTCTATTTCATTAATGTATGTATTAGGAATAGGATGTTGTTAAGTATAATTAGTAGTAGCGTCGATAGAAGATAACGGCGCGCACAAGATGGTGCCGCCAATAATGTGGAGTACGGAATAATCAAAGTACAATAGGAATGTTGTAAAAGTAAATATTTGTCATAAGTGGTCCGGTAATGTTAAAATTTCAAAGTTTGGGTAATTAGAGAAGTATGGTCTACATGATTAGGAATTAGAAATATTATATTGGTAATAAAGACAAGGAGTGAGGTCATAAATATTTTGTGTATTTTATTTGTAAAAAGTCTAAAAATGTGGAACCCATGTAAAATGATAAGGTTTATCTTATCTTAACAGATAAGCTTACATGTACAGATAAGAGTTAAGGTATGGAATATGATTCGTCGAGTGGATTTCTTATCCTATCTTAGAGATAAGATGGATAAGCCTGGAAGTTCTATAAATAGAGAGGCCACCCCCCTCATTTAGCATAGAAAGAAGTAGTGAGAAATATTGTAGGAAGTGTGCAAAGGAAGCCATCAGTTAAAGGTGTGTTGAAGAAGCCATCAAGAGGTGTAATTGTAAAGTTTCTCCCATAGTCTTGTTGAAGTACCTCATGGGTGAGATTGTAACAATTTCATGTTAATATTATAATTTACTTTGATATTTCAAATTTGTCATCATTCCATCTTATCATAGTCGATGGTATTCTTGTGTTTGGTTGTTGTTTTGTTTCCAGCATTACATCTACCAAACTAAATATCGTGCATTAGTAAATAATCATAGCACGAGGAGTTCCCGGTGAAGAATTATCATAGTCTTTGGATTGGGGATGACAGTGCCATGGACCTTGCATTCAAAGGAATGATGGGAAAACTCATCGTAGTCTACTTGGATGACTTAACCGTGTTCTCAAAACAGCGGAATGATCATTGTGATCATTTGGAGCAGGTATTGATTAGATCTTTGGGAACATGGAATCTCCCTAAATCCGAAAAAGTCTATTTTCTGAGTCATAGAGGGAAAGTTGTTGGGACACATGAAGCAACGAAGGAACGAAGATAGATGTTAAAAGGGTTAAGGCTATTGAGCCTTACTTTACCCACAAGCAAAACCGACGTTCACTCTTTCTTCGGAAAAGTGAATTTTATCAGGCGCTTTGTTCCCAACTTTGCTGAAAAGACTCGCCACATATCAAACATGATGAAAGGATCACCAAATTTTCGGTGGAGCAAAGAAGGAAAGAAGTCATTTGAAGATATAAAGCCTTCTGCCGCTCACGCACTGATCTGGTATGTCCCAATTTCTCCAAGGATTTTATCATGTATAGCTATGCATCCGAACATACAGACGGCTATCTTAATGCAAAATAATTTCAAGATGTTGAATCCCGATTACATTCATGAGCTCTCCTCTCAAGCCTCACGAATTAAATATGTCTCAGTTGGAAAAGCATGCCTTCACCGTAGTCAAAGCAGTCAAGAACTTCAGGTATTACATTTTAAATTCTCACACAACAAGATTTAGTCCCACGACACGACAGTCAAGTCAATCCTAACTCAACAGGAGTTAGGGAGTTTCATGAGGAAATTGGATTGTAAAAGTCCAAGAGTATAATCAAGATATAAACCGACCAGTTGGTAAGGGGCAAGGGCCTATGTTAGCTTATGGCTGGCGAGATTCGAAGACCCCGAGGAAAAGGATGATTGCACCTAGGGAGCACAAAGCCAGTCGGAGAAAGCCGATTCTCTACCCATGGTTCTATTTGTCGCCACTAGTGACGAATGGTATTCTAATATCGCTTTATTTCTCACTTATGGTGAGTGTCCAAATCATCTAATTTCAAAGGAGAAATGTGCCATAAAACTTAGAGTGGCTGATATGTCATCTGGGATGACTTTTTATACAAACGTGGAATAGATGGCATCTTCTTGCGATGTGTTGACAAGCCACAAAAGTTAAGCTCTTTGGAGAGTTTTCATGATTCAGCCTATGGTGGTCACTTCTCCTCTTCCGTGACGGCACACAAGATCATCTCGGGGCGGTATTATTGGCCGCCACGACTGTTCCAGGATACAACCACCTGGGTAGCAAAGTGCAAGCTCTGCCAACAATTTGTCGGCAAGCCAAAATTGGCTACTTTTCCCCTTAGGCCGGTCGTTATTGATGAACCATTCAGATAGTGGGGAATCAAATTTATCGGAACACTCCATCCCCAATTGAGTGTCGGACATAGTTATGTCCTAACAACAATAGATTACTTCACCAAATGGGTAGAGGCCATACCTATCAAGCATGCCACTTCCGAGGTTGTTTGCAGTTTCATCAAAGAGAATATCATTGTCAGGTTTGGCGTTCCAAACAAGATTGTTGCTGATAACGCTTCCAACTTCTCCTCACAAGAAGTTGTTGGTTTTTGCTATGAACACGGGATAACCTTGGCTCATGCCTCGGATTACTACCCCAGGAAATGGTGGGGAAGAATCCAAGTAATAAAAACCCAGTGGCCATCATACGGAAGCTAGTTGATAAGAGTCAACGTATGTGGCACAAGTCATCAGACGACGTTTTGTGGGTGGACTGCATTACTCCCAAGAGGTCTCTCGATATGTCACCTTTTCAAGTGTTATATGGGACCGACGCTGAGCTTCCCATTTTCGTAGAAATCCCTCGCTCAGCCGCTGGCACGAACAATCGAAGATGAAACCTTCCAAAATTCCCTTGAAAAGAGGATCATGTATCTATCAGAGCTTGAAGAGAAAAGAATAAGAGTGGTCGACAGGATCACCGAACATCAGAATCAAGTTAAGAAATTGTTCGATAACAAGGCTAAGCAAAGAGATTTCCAAGTGGGAGATCTCATCCTCTTGTGGGACAAATGGAGAGAGCCGAAGGGCATGCACGGGAAATTTGATTCTCTATGGAAAGGGCCTTTCAAGATCAAACAACTCAATGGAGAAAATAGCTTCTATCTCTCGTATCTGGACGGAACTGATCTCCCGCTTCCTTATAGTGGGTAGAACCTCAAAATATTCAGGAAGTAGAGCTTGCTCTCTTATTTGTATATTTTTCTTTTGTTGTGTGTTTTCTTTCGTCCTCACCTCGTTTTTGACCCTGTTACCCAATGGATAGGCACAAGTTGATCTAAGGTTCTCTACCCTTGAGTTTGGCTCAAAGATAGTCCCCAGAAAGAGCCAGCTGTTATCCTGTAAAATTGACGAGGGCAATTTTATAGGTAACCATACCAAATTTTGTCCTGGTCCCTCGTCAGGGACCCCTCTACATTCGGAATGTTACAAAATCCCTTTTCGGGAAATCTAGTTCTCTCGAACTTAGCCATTTTGGTCCCTTTTTGGTTGGGCGCACCATTTATCTGTGTTACATAGAATAAATTTGTGCCCCCTTCATTTCCTTTGGTACACAGATTGACGTGTCGACACATCAATTGTTGCGCCTTCCCATGATGCACCTTTCTTGCGTGCACCAAGGTGCATGCGCCTTCATGTTAACTAAATTGTTGCGCCATGTTTTGGTGCACCAAAGGGCGCAAGGAATGAAGTGTTGATAGTCTTAAATTTACACCCAAGGCGCAAATATTTCCGTGTTGACACGCGTTTATCCACGCCAAAGGGTGCACTGTTTTACGTGTCGATACACATTTTGGTGTGCCTCTCGAAAAAGTGGTTGGCGCATTTATTGCACCTTTTCCTATATATAGGTGCACCCGCCCTGTCACTTTCACATTTCAAAACATGTGATAACTTTATTCCTCTGCACCTGTCAGCACGCCCGTCCTCCTCGTATCGTGTTCGTGGACCGCGTTTCATCTCTCACATTCTATATATTCTGGGTAGGTGGTTCTTACTCCTCTTATGTTTTGTTTTGGTTGTTTGTGTGGTAGGAAAAAATGGATTTGTAAACCCACCGCATTGTTCTTACAATATTTCTCCCAAAATTTGTTTTCCTCCTCTTTCCAGATCTGCTGGCCAAGAGGGCTCTGCCTAGAAAACAAATCCAAAACCTCTTTGCTTTACCCCCTTCACCGCTTGAATCAATGTGGAGTTAAAGGATCACAAATTTGTCGGAAAGAAGGAAAGCTTGAAAAACCGTTTCAAAACTACGTTTTCCCTTGGCGCACTCGCCACCCTTGCAACAGGAAACATAGTCACGCCTATGGCGCACCAACATCGATCGCAACACATAAGCTCCCTGCGCCATCTCAGTAAACCAAGTCGGGCGCATCCCCTTACAAAACAATATGTCATGCAAGCTTTCCATGTGCTACGCCAAATGCCCCTTCTCGCGTGCCTAAAGTTGCTGCTACACGCAAAAAAACCGCTCCCTTGGCGCACCAAACTTCCATGTTACAGGTCAAATAGTTGCGCCATAGGCGCACCCTACCCGTATGCAACAAAAACATTCCTTGCGTCAAGTATAAAACTGCATAACGGTGCAGGTGCATCCCCGCTTACAATAACATGATGTCATATGTAAAATCCTTGCGCCCTGCGCCTTTGGCGCTGATTTGTTCCTTGTAACACTCCGATTCAGTGCGCCATTCTAATAGCTCTGCAGCCTGCAGTATTCCTGCGCCCGAGGCCTTAAAATTGCTAACTCCTCATTCTATTCTGTAGTGCTTTAATGGAAGATCTGATAGCTAATATGGCTCTTTGGCGTTGGACTTCTCTTCTTCTTCTTGCAGATCAGCAACTGAACTTAGATCCATATATGTCTACATCAAGCAAGAAGCCAACCAAGTCAAAGGGTAAGGCTAAGCTTACGGAAGAAGAAATGAAGTATAAATACCAGAGGGTTAGGATGCCCGAGTCCCTAGCGAATGTGACCTAGACATAAGAGACTCGAACTCGGTCACATCGACATGGAGGATTTCTGGGCCAGAACCAGGAGAGTCACAGGAAGTCCTTGGATGGACAAGTTGGTAGGCAGTGGACTGCATTTTGCTGGGGGGATCCCCGTCAGTGCAGTAAACAATGAATTTATGATGGTTGTGGTCCGTTGTTACAACAAAGACACAAGATGTGTCAAAAATGAAAAGGGCGAGGTCATAATCAACATCACCACCCGACACTCCGAAATCATACTAGGCATTCCTCACCACCGACACTTTGTGGCTATAAGCCAAGAAGACTGCACCAAGGCATGGGAGGACAATGAAGACAAGTGCATGCAGCTGATGAATGAGAAGTGTACTTAAAAAACAAGAAGGTAATAACCAGATGGCCACAGGTTATTCACCATAGTGACTTCTCCGAGGAATTGAGTGACACCATCACATTCCTTAGTAGAGTTTTTGGGCTTTCCGACGCCCATTACTTTCACAAATGGATGCTCAGGTACCTTGAAACTATGAACAAGAATGTGCCAGATCAACGCTTTGAGTGGGCGGAGATCATAAGTAGCACCATATCCGAGTAGCTCCAACAACTCACCACAACGGGGAGATTCTACATGAACTCCTACGTAGTCTACACTGTAGCCTCAGAGAGGGATTATCCGGCACTGAGCCGATGCGGGGTTTGGCCCAGGTAAAAATATATGAATACTACCTAGAGCTGAAACTGGAGAACAACATCCCGCAGTTTACTAAGATCAACGATGCTTTCTTCTATGGCATCATCTGCCTTTTGAGGCCAAACATGACTCACGGTCGAACGACCAAGAGCATTGTCACAGCAACAGAGAAGTGGGGGGCCTTATTTACACAATTTCTCACCTTCACCTATCTCAGGGCAGCTAACTTCCTGGGTGAGCCCACCAAATTACCGATATATGTCGGCCCCAAGCTGATCCTGTTGGAGCTATCTAGACAGCTCATGACATACCATGAGAAGTGCCTGAAGATAAAGAAGGGTGGAACTCCTTTCCCCCTTTCAGTGGGCAGATACACATGCATCTCTCACCACAAATCTCGGGAAATAGTTGCGAGCTAGAATCGCTCAATCAAGCACAACTTCGGGAGGCCCACTTTTGATCCAAGAAATTTTCTTCCCAAGGAAAACTCGATCCAATCCATATTCCACAGATCGAGGACATCTATATCGACCTGTACCATGAGGTCGAACTTAGAAGGAAGGACCACTCCCGCTTGGCCTTGGCAGAAATTATTCAATACGGCGTGGCCATCGTTCCAAAGGGTTATCAAACTACCGATCAAGAAGTTGATTAGGTATATCTAGATACAGATGGGGAAAACTGGCTGTTTGCTATGATCAATAGAATAAAAGCACCCCAGACCATTGAAGAAAGGGTCAAAGAGACATTGCGGAGGACAGAGCTGGTGCAGGATGAATGGCCTCATCTACCTCGGGGTAGATTTCACTACGTCTCCATTAGGCAACGCACCTATCAGGCCAAAACATCTGCCAAAGGTCAAAGGCAAGGATAAAGAGGGCGAATCAAGCTCTGCTCAAGAAGGAGCTCCTGAGAGCCCTCCTTCCGCCGCACAAGAATAGGTTGTAAGCCTGGTATCCCTAGAGAAAGAAGCGGCGGAAGGTGTTTCGACAGCACATCCATTCAGGGTGTCACCACTACCGCAACCACTGAGGTCCCTTCTATCCCTTCTCCCTCTCCTCCTTCTCCTCCTCGTGTGACCCAAGTGACCATTCCTTTGGTCGTGTCCTCTCCCCCATCTTCTACTATTCCCCCTTCCTCATCATCCATCTTCTCTTCTCTCGCGGAGTTGTCCCCCACCATTTCTTCTCTCATCTCTCAGCTCCCTTCCTTTCCCACATATTCCTCCCCTGCAATGTCCCTTCCCCTATGAGCACTTTCTCGGCCTCCCTCTCGATGCCACCACCAAGTGTCTTTACCCATTTCCCCTCATCCACTATAGTTGCTCCCTCTTCTACCTCTCGGGTCCCGCTCCTTAAGTCCAGCATGGATCTCCCAAAGATTTGAGCCAACAAAAGAGGAAAGTCCCTATCGCACCGATGGACTTCTCCATCATCCCGGTAAAGGGGGCTAAGAAGAAAAAGCCTATAACCCGCTTCTCTCAGAGTGCATCAGGGGAAAGAGTGATGGAGATTGCATACCCCGATCCTTCAAAGGGTAAAAAAGATCTATCTCTGGCAGATTATATAGTGACCCAAGTCACAATGGGAACGTCTTCAGAAAGTCTTCAAGGAGAGGCCCTATCTGTAGTGGATTCCCTTTGTAAGAAACTTCAAGAAGCAAAGGAGGAGAAAAGGTTGCTAAAGGAACAAAACAAAAATCTTCTCCACGCCCTGCAGAAAATGGGAAGTGCACCTCCTACAACTGCCATGGAAACTCCTGAGGTCCTAAGTCAGACAAGATAAACAAATATGCCAAAATTGGTGAACAAGGTATGGCAGTTTCCACTGGAGAGATCAAATCCTCAAAGACAGTGAGGAGGTAATAGTCAAGTTCACCGAGTTGTATCAGAACATCAATCAGGCGAACAAAGATCTCTAGGTGATTGCAGGACCTATCTCCAAGGAGTTGGACCATGCAAGGCTGCAACACGAAACATTCCAGAAAATGCTTGACTGCTCAGTTGACGATCTAGTAAAATTTGGCGTCTTCAGTCACCCCAGGGTACCCAGCAAGATCCTTGCTGCGTTGGATTACCGGGTCGACCAGATGGAGTTCGTCCTGGAAAAGATTGATAAAGTCAAGGAGGAAGCCCTAGATGCAATGCATCAAATGGAGCAAATTGTTCTGAGGATGTCTCTAGGCTTGCTTACTCCTTCTTTCACCTTGAGGAAGGCAGACGAAACTATCCAGGATCTTCAAAGAGATCCTCTCGCAAGGGTTAGGGCTAGAAGCCACTTTCGACACCGAATGCATCAACAACCTTCTGGCTTTCCGTGATTTTGTGGGGTTCCTGAAGGAGGTAGGAAATGAATATTTCAAACTACCTGAAATACTCAGAGATGAGCGGGAGACATGTGAGGTCATCGGTGATCATACGAAGGGTCCCGCTCAGATCAACTTCAACCCATGATCAAGTAAATTCATGGAATATCGACTCGGCCCACATCACCTCTCTTGAACAACAAGAAAAGTAAGATACCCCCTTCCACCGCGAGACGACGATGAATATATCTCTTCCTCTTGGCTTCTCTTTTTGTAAATATCTAATAGTATGTTGGTACAAACGATGATCTCATCCATGTTGCGCAAGCATGGGATGTTGTCATCCACCAAGTTGTCCAAAGTCAACATTGACTTTTAGATATTTTGTAGATATTTTGTAATTAGTTGTTGGTTCCCTTTTGCCTTCTTTCTTCTCCTTCTTCTATATATACTTGGATACTTGTTGTATTCAAGGAGATGGATACTTTTCAGATGAAAAATAGAAGTAAGAAGAAAAGACTTTGAGCTTTTTGTAACAGAAGAAAATAGTAATACAAATATTAAGACTTTGTGCTGAATATGTGTGTTATGAGCATTTAATATTTCTTATGTCAGATTTATGCGTTTATTCTATTGAATCTATCTCTAATTTTTGTCATTTATTCATCAGTATTACTTTATTAAATCATACGCAAGTAGGTTCGGCTCATTACTGTTTTACTAGCCCAAAACATAGACCCTTTGAGCTTTCGATTTGGAATTCATTTCTTTTCCCTTCATATCTTTCTGTCTCCCCACCTTGTTTCTTTCCCTTCTTTTACAATTGGAAGTACCTCTCACTGGGATGAGTTCCCAACCATCGAAGGTAGAATATTGTGAGACTTGACATAGATTCTTGCTAGTAGAATAGCAATAAACCAATTTCGCTTTCTTCGACTCAAAGAGGGGCTATGCCCCGCACACTATTGGCTGCCTCATCCATAGATCGTTCCACCCGACTAATTTTCAGACGAACAAATTGCTATAGAAAATACGCCAACACATGCCTGTGCTCTTTGCAAACATTTCCATTTAAAAAAGACATAACCACGATTACCAACAATACTATCAATGATTTTTGTTTATATCTAGTGACATATCAATAAAAAATCTTACATTAGGGGACAACATATGTAAGCAATGCAATAATGCCATTCAACATCAATTGCTTCCTAAATTTCTTTGCTCCTTTCAACATAAGAAGAAATGGAAAAATAACTTCAGTTCATAGATTAAGCCTTTTAGAAGAAAGACTTGTTGCTTTACGTATGCCATTTGCACAAATAAGGCAACTTGGATACAAAAGACCACAATTTGGTCTTAGTGGAATGCTTATTAATGTGCCTGTTGATTTTAACCGGGCACAAGAGGCATTGCCAAAGAAAATAAATGAAACCGAAACAATTGCAATTCAGATAAAAAGGAAGTTGGAATACAAAAGTGCATATCTAATAGGAAATGTTAGGCCTAACTACGTCATGCACGCATTAATAGAACTATGTAAATGTCCCTTGTATATTGACAATCATGTAGTTGTTAATAATGACTGGCAAAGTAACTTTGAAACACAAGTTGCAAATGTAGTAAACAACATTGCAAATATAGAAGAAATAGATTACAATCCTAATGACATTGAAGTTGAACCCATCACAGAAACAGTTGTACATGGTAATGAAAATGCTCATTCAATTAGAGATCTTCAGAAAACATTAGAAGGATTCAAACCCTTAGGCCTTTTTGAGGACAAATTTTGTGAAGAAATGAGTTTCCCTACTTTATACTATGGAATGCATCATGACAATGATATTACAAAAAGATTCCATTACCAAAAAATAGCAAAATGGGAGCTACTGCATTGTAGAAATGATTTTGCAACTCACACTACCAATCTTTTCTTCAAAGAAATTAAAGTTATCTTGCAACAAGTCTCAAGCTGTGCATGGATATGCATACGCAAAGGTCAATTGCAAGGGGAAAAAATATATGCCAAAGATCTTAAAAGCAAATCAGGCGTGTCCAACATACTTAAATCATCAATAGGATTTACAAGTTTAAAAACCATCGAACTTCACCTGATTATTTAGCAAAGACCAGGAAGAACATATTTGCAATGATAAGACAACTAGGTGCACCAACTTTCTTTATTACGCTAACAAGTGCTGATCACCTATGGACACCACTATGCAACACACTATGTGCTCTGTCTACTAAAAACAAAAGGCATAGCAAAAACATTGACGATGATAACATCGATGCAATTATAAGGAAAAACCCAGTAATTTGTAGTCGTTACTTTAATCATAAGATAAATGCATTCAAAAAATTGATGTTGACTAATGATACTCTATTTGGAAAAGTCTTGGACTTCTTCTTTGTAATAGAATTCCAAAACCGTGGAAATGAGCATGTGCATTTTATGCTTTGGGTGAAGGATGCTCCTGTTTATGGCAAAAGTTCACATGAAGAAATACAAACATTTATAGACAAATATATCTCTACAAATTCATCACTACTTGACACGAATTTGGAAAAAATGCAAACCCACCATCATACAGAAACATGTACAAAACACACAAACTCACATTGCAGATTTAATTTCCCATTACCACCTATGGATAAGACCACAATACTAGAACCTTTAGAAAATACAAATGCCATAACTAGAAACATAGCAAAACAATTTTTCCAAAGCCTACAAACAAAGAAATATAGCCACTGCATAACATTTACTGCATTTCTTGAAGCTCATAACTTAAGTAGGCAAACATATCTTACACTATTACAATCTCTTCTCACTCGTCCTGCCATAATCTTAAAGAGACATCCACATGATATGTGGACAAATGCATTTGCTAGTAAAGTACCAAGCATATGGTATGCAAATACAGATGCATAGTTCATTTTAGACGCTTATTCAGCTGTAACTTATTGTACATCGTACATGACTAAATTAGATTAGAAATTAACAACTGCTTTTCACAAAATACGTGAAGATGCAACAAAGAATAATGAAAGTGAAATGCAATTCATACGCCGTCTAGGAAGTAGTTTACTTAATTACCAACAAATGT